>OZ008368.1:59716244-60126244 GCA_963931995.1 Phaonia tiefii | reverse complement strand
AATTCACGTTGTGGCATCAGTTGCCAATTGTAATGAAATATGGGAATGATTTTAATTGTTTTGAATTTGTTTGACTACTGGCATTTCTGCTTTTAAAGAACTTTATATGTGGAGATTTGTGGCTTCGATAGCTATTGTCTCGTAGTTCTTTTAAATTCATAAACCTGTACTGTATAAAATATTTGAAAAACATAACCAGCAGATATCAAGGAGATGCTTTGAAAATAAGTACTGTTGCCAATAGTATTCAAATATTTTTGAATTTGCATTTGGACAGGTAATTCAAATTAAACTATAAATTATAATTGTCGTATAATAAATTTGTCCCATATATGATGTATATTAAACAAAGAAATACAAAATTACATTAAGTTTCGAGGCCCATGTTTGCATTTTCAAACTTTAAAAGGATGTAACTTTCAAAACAGTTGACTGTAGGTTTAAAGATTTGACTTGATTTTTGTTATGGTTGTGCTGCCATCGGAATATATTATCCTTTTTTGTTGACTCATTAAATTAAAAGAGAAATTGTTAGCTGAAATAAATTTCAACTGTTTTAAACAGTTTTGGTTTCTGCTCATATCTGTTTGCTTTCATGAAATTAATTTCGATTTCATTGATATCCATTCATTGACTGCAGCCTTAATGAAATTTTCATTTCCTCACCCAATGACCTGGTGCTAAGTAAATTTCTCCAAAACTGCACTTTTAAAACGTCAATATCTTAACATTTATCCACGAAAGTATTGATCCAAGCCGCTTAAAGTTTACATTTCGTGCTTAAGTTTCAAAATACTGCTCTTAAGCAAAAGCTGAAAAAGAAACTGAAGATGCAGTTGATATTCCAAAAGGTCCAAAAGTGCAATAAATCCATTTAAAACAATAGCAATGAATTTTTATTGCAATTCGGAATTTTAAGAGAGAGAAGTAAATCGCATAAAAGTGTTAAGACAAATAAGAAGTCAGATGTAAGGACGTAAGTCAGGCGGATGGGAAGACAAACGGGCGTAGACACAGTCGATGGATAAGGGAGACAGGTCGATGGTAAGGACAGACATGCAAACAGACGGATGGACAAGTCAGTGGTTGCAAGGAAGGAGGAATGAATGAACAGATAGAATGAAGTTCATTTAAAGTAGTATATTGGACGGACGCAAACTCGTATAGAATTAAGAGAAGGACGGAATGTTAAGATGGACGGACAGGATACCATGTAGAATGTTGAGGCAAACGAGCATATCCTCATATAGAATTTAAGACGAAAAGGCCTTATCTGAATGCATGGGATAGTCTTGAATATGCAGGTAAACCCAAAGCTTTTATGCTCAACGAAAGCGAAGACGAAATATTTATACTACAGTTTTTATTCCGGATGACCTTCAAAGCTGCTCACGTTTTTTGTTATCGCAACGGAGATGTAGCGCTGTTACAGGGCTATTAAGCATGTAGGCTTGTTGGTTTCTGGGTTTGGTTGTGCGGTGGATTGTTGACTGAATGGGTTACACGATTGCTGTGTTGGAGTTGTTTTTGGGATCTTGGTGGGGTTTTGTTAAACTTTTTTTTTTAATTTGAACGATACGACATGAGTTACTGTGGTCTCACGTGTTTGTGTAAGTATATGGCTGTTTTTTCCTCAAATCCGAATTTGAGTTTTGAAAACTCATATGAATGTCAGTTATATACAAGATACACATATATATTTATGCAAGGGCCTTGGGATGTTACGGGCTCTCATGTTTTTGTAGGTTTACCTTAGCGTTAAGTTTAGTTAGTTTACTCGCTAAACCGTGTGTCTGTCCGCTTGTCTGTTCAAACAATGTTCTGTCCGTCTTTTGGTGTTTATTTTTTTTTGCTTGACTATTTCGTAAACCTTGAATAATGGTTTTTTTTTAAATTTATATTTTTTTGGTTTTTTTTTTTTTTATTTATATGACGGAAATTATTTTTGGCTTATTGAAATTTTTTTGTTTATTTTGTTGCGAGCGTTTTTTAACTTGATTTTTTTTTGTATTTTTTTTTTTACAATTTTCCAAGGTTTTCTCTTTTAAAAAATACACATGTATTTGATATCGAAGCTGAAAACATAACTTTGGAAAAGAGTCAACTTGTTGCTGAATTATGATTGCCTGGCTTAAATAGAACAGCATTTTCTAGGTCCTTAAATAGTTGAGATTAAAAGCAAAGAACTAAGGCAGCCCTAAGATCAAGACTCAGTAAAAGTGGCTATAAAATCATTAAGAACAGATTTTTAGTGGTGAATTTGATGGTAGACGTTACTAGTCTTGGGTATTATGGGAGGGGTTTTATCTGAAAAAATGCCTAGCAAAGTTCTCACAAGTGGTTGGTTACAGACTAGTGCGGCAAACGATTCATTTCATAGTGTAAAACTCAAACTAAACACGCGCATGCGTAGCTGTGTTAAGTTTTTGGGAAACAACCTACAACAATGCAAGAGAAATTAAAATATTAATGGGAAATAATTGATCGTGATGAAAAATCTGATTATCAAGAGGGCCAAGTTCCAAATGGAAAACTCCCAGTGCTAGTTAGTCAACTTATAGTATGGCTCGCGATTCTGGCCATTAATCAATATAGTTTTTATGAGATTTTAATATTGCTGGGTCGTTGGCACTCGGAAAAAGGAGGCTTAGTCTCTGAAGTACTCTGAAGTGCTTGTTTAGTTTGCATACTACAGCTACGCAAGTCAATATTTTCCTTATCCCATTCATAAATTGCCTTATAATTTCGACCATTTTTGAAGTTATATCCATTCTGTATATAGTCAAAGATCTTTGTAATGTACACTCCGGTTCACGTATTTAAAGGCAGTACAACTTCCATATTCAGCAGCCTGCATATTTTGCAATTTGTAACCGATTGCAGAATTTTACAATGGAAATAGAAGCTAGACATCTTGAGATATAAAAAGAATCACGACAATAGTGGTTTCGGAACTAAAGAACTTTTTTTGAGCAATTTATAAAAAAAAGTCAAAAAATGTGCTATTTTTTTTTGGTTCACTTGAGCAAAGGCTCTTTATTTTTTTTAATTATTTTTAAAGAAGCGATGATTTTTTGTTGGGAGCGTTTGTTTATTACAATTTATTCCATCTTAATCATTTTACAAGTCAAAATGGCAAAACAAAAAATTTTAAATCTATCGGAAAAAATTAAAATCGATGTTTGCCGTTCTGAAGGATATTCTAACCGCGCAATAGGTAAAAGATTGGACGGAGCCCAACAGTTGCCGACAATTACATCAAGGACCCCGAGGTGTATGGAAAAAAAATTTAAAGGAAGGGTTTCATTTCAAAATCATCAGAACTGCTTCTAATTCTGCCTTATCCTTGTCAAAAATAAGAGCTCAAGCTGGACTGGAAGCGGGCAAGTCATCAGTACGCAGAGTAATTAAGAGCTGTGAGTATTTTCAATACCTGAAATTACAAAAGAAGCCGCCACTTAATGTCCCTCGTAAGGAAAAGCGGCTTCAATTCGTAAGAGACTATATGGTATGGGATGTGCAGCCAAGAGGTCATGTAATTGACTGGAGAACCGTTGTATTTACGGATAAGAAGAAGTTTAATTTTGATGGACCTGATGGCTACAACTAAAGGGTTCGCCATCTAACGTTTTTTTTCAACTAGTGCTTATTTCGTGAATGGTAACACTTAGCTAGCTCATGTCTGATTTGACAGATAATTAGTTTTATCCTTCCGTTGAACGAATATGGTTGTGTATACGCTTGAACAACGCTGGGAAATATGGGAAAAATGGGCCTGCGATCGACTTACAGAAGATGCCGATTTTGCCAAAAAAATATCATCTTTTCAGATGAAGCTCATTTTGATCTTGGCGGGTATGTAAACAAGCTAAATTGTCGCATTTGGGGCACAGAAAACCCGCACGCATACATTGAAAAGCCGATGCACCCAAAACGAGTCACTGTTTGGTGCGGATTTTGGTCCAGAGGCATAATTGGACCATTTTTCTTGCAAAATGAGCAAGGAGTGGCCGTTACGGTGGTATGAATATGGACCCCAAAAAAAATGAAATTGGGCCCCAAAAAAATGTATGGAAAACAACAACACGAAATTTTGGGGCCTGTTTTCCCATTTTGGGGTCGTGTTTCGTTTTTTCATGTGGGGTGCATTTTCATTACACAAGAAAATGAAAAAGGGCCCCAAATAATTTTTGGGGCCCATTAGCATATATTGGTGGGGCCTTACTTCACATTTTGGGGTTCATTTTCATTTTTTTTGATAAACTTTTATAAACTTGCATGATCTAAAAAAATCGAATATTTTCTTTTTTGAATTCAGTTTTATTTACCTGTTAGTTAGTTGGTATTTATTATTATTCATTTATCAAATTCAGTTTGCTTTCATATTTTGAAATGTATTTGTACATATGTATTTAAGAATATATTTGAAGTGTATCTACAACCTTTGCACGGCAGCAGGGACAGTTGTAGGCATTTAAGTTGTCAGCGACAGCACCAGCTTGCACTTTAAGGTGACACTCGTCACATAATATCAAATGCTTGCATGGAAGCAATACAATGTTCGGATATCGAACTTTGCAAATAACACAAAAACGATCATTTCCAATTTTAGGTAAATGCTCTTCATCTGGGCTCTCTTCTTCAACGGTGTGTGAGTTTGTTTCTATATCATTTACGTCAATTTTTGGTAGCATGTCAGTACAAATTTCATTGTCCTTATACAAATCTTTGTTTTCAATTTCAATACTACTTCCAAGCATATAAAAAAAATTAAAAAAAAAATTCAATTGTTTTATATTTAATTGAGCCGACCTAATTCTTCAATAATTCTTCAGACAAAACAAGTTCATTAACAAAACAAATGAAAAAAAAATTGGGGCCCGTTTTCACATTTTGGGGCCCACTTTCATACACTTCATCGTATCGCAACCTTAAAATGAATATGAGCCCCAAATAGTGTTCATGAAAATGAGCCCCAAAATAGTCTGGGGCTCGTTTTAATTTTTAGTTTGGGTCCCTGGTTCAGTTTTTGGGGCTCATTTTCATTTCTATAAATGGGGTCGATTTTCATTCTGAAAATGAACCCCAAATTTGGGGCCCATTTTAATTTTTTACTTTGGGGTGCATTTTCCTGGGGCCCATATTCATAGCGCCGGCCGTTACAGTCAATGGCGATCGTTATCGGGCCATGTTGAACGAATTTTTGTTCACAAAAATTGAAGAGGAGGATATTGGCAACATTTGGTTTCAACAGGACGGCGCTATGTGCCACACAGCCGAAGCTACACTCGATGTTTTGCGCCCTATTTTTGAAGATCGCATTATCAGCCGCAGAGCTGATGTCGTTTGGCCACCTCGGAGCTGCTATTTGACACCGTTGGACTGCTATTTGTGGGGTGCCCTCAAAGATAAGTATTACGCCGACAAGCCAGACACAATTGACGCTTTAAAGGACAATATTCGTGAAGCCAGTGGTGAAATTCAGCTGCAAACAATCGATAATGTGCCTCAAAATTGGACCGATCGTGTAGGCTACTGCATGGCCAGCCAAGAGAGCCATTTGAATGGAATTATTTTCCATTATTAACCGGAAGGATTGTATTTTCAAATAAAAAAAGAAATTTGAGAAAATATTCAGTAGTTTTTTTTTATAGCATTTTCAAAAAACAAAAAGTTATTTGGCGGACCCTTTATTATTTCCATGATCTGCCCAAGAAAAGCGACGTTATGGTGTGGGGTGCTATTACGTACTATGGCACCATCGATCTTGAATTAAAAGCGCAAAAATGACTCGTGCAAGCTATACAGCGTTATTGGAAACAGCTTTTAAGTAAACTATTTGGTCCCATATCTTGGATATTGTAACAAGATAATGCCCCTATACACAACGCCAGAGTAGTAAAAGAGGTAATTGCAAGCCAAAATGGTAATATTTTGACTGGCCACCCTATTCGCCAGATCTAAACATTATCGGAAATGTCTGGGGTTGGTTATCTCGTAGACAATTTGATGAACAAATTGAACAAATTAATGTCAGGCCTTTAAGGATGCTTGGAATCAAATATCGTTGGATTACATAAATATCTCTCAATTAAAACCCGTACATTTGAAGTTATTAAAAAGAAAGGGGGTTGTACCCATTACTAATAGTCCTTAAATAAAGTAACATAAATTAATAGAACAACAAAAACTGTTTTTCAGTAAAATTAGTTAAATTGCCTTTATTCAAGTGAACCAAAAAAATAGCACATTTTTGGGCTTTTTTTTATAAATTACTCAAAAAAAGTTCTTTAGTTAAGGATCCACTATTTTCATGCTTTTTTTTATATCTCCAGATGTCTAGCTTCCATTTTCATTTTAAAATTCTGCAAGCGGTTACAAATTGCAAAAGATACAGGCTGCTGAATATGGAATTTTTAGTGCCTTTAAATAAATGAATGTCTCACACGTTGCGAGACAAAATTGCGAGAAACATTGTGCTAATGAAACACTACTCTGGGCAATAGGAAATTAATTAAAGCCATAAAATTCGCCTAGTCCTGGCGACATAGTACCAGTGTAGTCCACATATTCTGATTTCTGGCTCCTTAATCTATATACGACCTGCATTAAGCTATCTTATCTATAAACCCGTTTGCTGGATATAATCCATGAAAATATTCATTCCATAAGCGGGGAAATCATCACATATTCAAACATAAAACTTTCGGCAAATAAGACTCGTATCTTTATTTCTGAAGGCACTGGAGATGATGGTTGACTCACATTTTCGGATACCATAGGTACTTCTCAGCTGTGCACATGTCAACACGGATAAAGCAAGGGCAAATCAACCGTACTGCACGCTCTACTGAGCTTCATAGAGAAATCTATTTACATAAACGAATGCACTAATATCACCTTTGTCGATCTACAGAGTCCACACTCTGATAAACCTTTCTATTTTGTTGTTTGGATGCAAATATATCGTATTTGCAGCTTGTTGCGAATATAGTATTCTTTTGTACAAACACATTGTGTTTACTATTCAATATAATATGTTTAGGATAGAATCATTAATAGGTTATAATATGTGTATTTGGGTCAAAAATGTGGTTTTGTTTGTTTGAAAACGATTGAAAGCAAAAACTTGATAAACGATATGGAAACAAAAAATTACATGAGGTGTCAGGGGACACCCTGTTGGAACGAGGTTCCATTCGCTATATATTATGTACTAGTTAGTTTCAACACGCCTAAGGCGCCTGTTGAAACATATTATAATTTAAATGGATCTTTAAGAAAATATACTTTTTGTAAAACGATACATTTCTTTAAAGACATTATTTCTCTTGAATGTATTTGTTTTAAAAAAAAAAGTATATTTTTATGTCCTTTTTGTAAGACAATGTATTATATTCTCCCGAAAAGGTCCTTTCTTTAATTAGAGGTACTTCTTTTTTTAAAAGCTAATGTTTTTTTTTAGGAAACGTAAAATTTTTAATAAGAAGTACTTTCTGTAAGAAAAAGCCTAAGAGTATGCATTTTTTTTTTACAAAGAAGTACTTTTTAAGAACAGCTACTTTTTAAAGAAGTGGTACTCTTTTTAGGAAAAGGTTATTTTTTTTAAGAAAATTTACTTATTTTGAGAAAGGCTACTTATCTCAAGAATAGAAAATAAGAGGCATTATTTTATTTTTAAGAAAATGTACTTTGTAGAAGAGGAATTTTTGTAAAGAAGCTATTTTTTGTAATAAAATAAGTGTTTTTTTTTTGAAAAAAAGGTTGTTTTTAAGAAATGAGAATTGTTTTTGGAAGTGGTTATTTTTTCTAGAACAGGTACAATTTTAAGAGTAGGTACTTATCTCAAGAAAAGTTATTTTGTTTTACATAAAAGGTACTCTTTGAAGATAGGGAAGGTTTTTAAGAAAAGGCAATTTGTTGTAATATAATGTAATTTTTAGAGAAAAGGTACTTATTTAAAAAAAATAAGTTTTTTAAGAAAGGGTACTTTTTGTAAGGAAATTTACTTTTTTAAGCAAAGGTACTTCTTTAAGATAAGGTATTTTTTATTAAGAAAATGTACTCTGTTAAAGAATGTGAGCAGGTATTTTGTTTTAGAAAATGTACTTTCTTTTTAAGAAAACGCGCTTATTTAAGAAAATTTTATTTTTTTCAACTTATTTCACTTTGGCTTACTAAATTAACTTTTTATTCGGTTCAAAACTACAATATGTAATAAACAGGCTCCACCTAGAATATTTCCCACTAAACAACAAATTTCTCCCCATATGTTAGTCTAGACACAAACCAAATCAAAAGTACAAATTTAAGAGTAAGTGTGCTGCCAAATGTAATTCCATGCTTAGGGTTGTATTTCATTGATTTGTCAGTCTTGCACTTTGGCTTTTCCAAATTTACTTTTTATTGGGTTGAAAACTACAATATGAAATAAACAGGCTCCACCTTGAAAACTCCCCGTTAAACCAAACCAAACCAAAAGTACCCAATATAGTTGATAATAATGGGTTGTAATAAAGTAGTTAAAAAAAGTTGTTTAAAATTACAACCAAAGCAGCGGATCTTCAATTCACGAAAACAATTCTTGCAAATATTTACATGGTGCCTGCAATAACAGTTAACGACGTCTTGTTAACGACGTATGCAGTTAACGACGTCTTCCCAGGATTCGTCAAATCGGCTCCATTGGTACTTTAAGTTGCCGGAGTTATTAATTTGATATATGGATTACTTACGCGGCGGTGCATAACCTCGTCTCTGGGTCATATGAAGAGCAAAGCTGAAATTTTTTTCATTTTTTTGTTGTTTGGATGCACATATAATGTGTTTGTAGCTTGTCGCAAATATAGTATACTTGTGTCCAAACATATTGTGTTTGCTATTGAATACAACATGTATGGAACGCAGTGATTAATAGGTTACAATATATGTATTTGTGTCCCAAATGTGGCTTTTTTTTGTTGTAAAGTGCTGAAAACACTGATGTCTTTCAAACTAGAGAAACAAAAACCAGTAGATCTTCCATTCACGAAAATAGTGCTTGCAAACATGTACATGGTTAATGCAATATGTTGCTGGGGCCGTCATTTTTCAGCGTGTGGTGTGCTGGACAATGTGTCCAATTCATGGAGCTGTTATTCTCAATAGAAACCCCAGTTTCATCACAACGACTTTGGATATGATCATTACACGCTAAAAAAAGTTCCCAGTAACATATCGCAAGAAACATGCATATGTTTCCAAGCATTGCTTTCATGAATTTAAGAAGAAGATTGCTTTCATAAAATTAAGAAGAGAATAAGTGTTTGTTGGATTCAATGTTGTCTATCATGTCATGCGCATTTGTCACAAAAACACATATTAGAACCTATTAATCATTGTGTCACAAACATGTGATATTCAGTAGCAAACGCTGTTGGTTTACACACAAGTATATTATATTTGCGCCAAGCTACAGTCATGCTGTATTTGCATCCGAACAACAAAAAAGATAGGGTTTTCAGCGTGTAGAGACACCCTGGCCCAATGTCCATATAAAAAAGATATCGGAGGACGATACGGTCTATAATTGAATAGAGTTTTCTGGACACGCTGAAAAATATTGGCCCCAGAAACATATTGCAGGAAATATGTTCTTATTTGCAAGCTCTGCTTTCATGAATTGAAGATTTGCTGCCTTATTGTTTCTTTGTTGTCTTTCAGGTATTTGTTATTATCGGTTTTCAATAAAAAATCCACATTTCGTTCTCAAAAACATATATTAAAGCCCATTAGTCACTGTGTCTCAAACATGTTATATTGAATAGCAAACACAATATATTTGGGTAAAAGTACAGTATATTTGCGACAAGCTACAAATACGTTATATTTGAATCCAAACAAGAACGAAAGACAGATTTTTCAGAGTGCATTTGTCGCCCGTCCGATATTGATATATAGCGTTGTTGTTTGGTGGCCAGTATTAGAAATATAAACCTACCTAAGTCTGTTAGCAAAAGCCCAGAGAATTTCAACGGTGTATATCACGGATACTCGAGGGAAAGCAATCAGGCGCAACGTCGGCTAAGACATACATTGCGGTGGATCACCATCACATACGGTCAAGGGACTATTTTAACGAAACTTTGGCAATCTGCAATAGAAATAGATTACATGACACCTACTTCCTCCTTGTAGAGAAACTTCTCCACTCATACCCCAGACAGGCAGACTGGAAGGGAAACATACCAGGCAATAGAAAATATTGAGACTTCTACCCTAAAGGGTGTCCTATAAGGGAAAGTCAATATTAATATTAAAGTTGAAGTTGCGTGTGAAATATCATCGAATTTGTTGTCCAATTTGAAATTCCTTTCAATGACATTGTGTGTGTGAAATGCGACATCAACTCCCATCCGAAATGTACTATTTTTCATACTCGAGCGTATATATCAGGCAGAATTTGAGGGATGGCTTGGTTTATATAGACTTTGAGGACATCGGTCGTTTGTGGCTTATTGACATAGTCCTGCGGCGTAAGGAACCCCCACAACGAAAAGTCGAATGGGACCTAAACGTACGACATCGGTGAGTGGCGAATCAATAAGTCCGTGACTTTTTGAATGTAACACAGTTTTTTTTTCCAAAGAAAAAATTATTTTTCAACATAATCTCATTTTAGCTCAATAAGTTCAATAAGTGTATTTCTCCAATTTTTGTATCCTTCAAAAAATAGGATTTTTCGAGGTCCATAAAATAGACATTTGTTTGATCAATAATTTCATCGATGGAGCTAAATCTCTTTCCACCGAGCCATTTCTTTAGGTTTGGAAATAGGAAATAGTCACTGGGGGCTAAAGCCGGAGAATATGGCGGATGAGGTACCAATTCGTAGTCCAATTCATGGAATTTTTGCCATTGGGACACGTGTGCACCGGTGCGTTTATGGCCAATTGAGAGCAAACGCGGCACCCATCTTGCAGACTGCTTTCCTAAATCCAACTCATCATTTAAAATCGAAATCACACTGTCGTATCGTGGATTTTTTCGGCATTTTCGGGTGTATTGACCTCAATTTTCAGTCCAGAACGTTCAGCGTCATTTGTACTTGTGTGACCACAACGAAAGTCAGTAAACCACTTCTTTACCATTGACATCGATGGTGCACAGTCCCCATAGTATTTGTGAAGCTTTTCCTTGGTTTGATTTACGGTTGTTTTTCGCAAAAAAAATTTATTGACCTCTCGAAATTCACTTTTTCCATTTTTGTATATTTTGAACAGCTGTTGAACGCAAAGTAAATGACGGAACTTGTTCAAAATTTGACAGTTGTCTATTAACAGGTGGTACTTGCTGGAAGCAGTATTGCATTTTATATATCTACGAGGGAAGTTTGAAAAGTCACGGACTTAATGATTCGATCCCTATGATATAGTCATGCCCTCAACTACCGAAGAATGGCCATTGGTGGGTGGCACGTAGCGCCGTCCTCTGGAACCACATGCCGTTAACAGCCATGTCATCCAATTTGGGTCAAAATAAATAAGTGATGGCCATCGGTTGTACTACCCGTTGACGGTGATTACAGTGCCATCATGGTTTTTGATGAAGTACGGACGGATAATGTGACCGGCCCACAATCCGTACAAAACAGTGACTTTTGCAGATGCGTTGCTACTTGGTGGACTTGGTGTGGATTTACATCGCCCTATATCATTCGGACAATTTTGCTTGCTGTCGCACACGTTCATCCAAAAAGTGCCACGTCGCTAATTGGACGAAATGCGCCCATCGTTGCCACAAGATGATACCCAGTTTGACAACGAAGTTTAGGCGTTATCAAATGTTGGTCGGCGCTGTTACTTTCTGTGGTGATTTTCGCTTATTGTCGGAACAGGAAACAGGAAAAAGAACAAAGAATAAAACAACATAGCTCCAGAACTGGCAAAACCTACCCGGCCCTATTGGAAAATGTTTTAGTGGCAAAGTAGACATTGGAATCTATTCTAGAGAGGTAAGTCTAGAGACTACCAACCACCGAGGCTACCCTATCATTGTAGTTTTTCTGGCTAGCACTAATCATGATCACTATTTGGGATATCACCATCAACTCTGATAGTCGGGCCGCTACAAGAACTCTGCAATCTGTATTCCCGACTTCAAGAATTGCTGACAACTGCCACTCATCTCTAAATTATCTAGCCAAGCAGTTTTGTATCCACTTTAGATGGTTGCCGGTCACAATAACATTCCAGTGAACCTTAGACCGAACCTTGAAGCATGTGGGTATGTCCTTGGCTGCTTGCGAGGTGGGTGTATCCATGTCTGCATGCAAGAAACTGAAACCCGGAGCTCTAAGACAAGCGCATGATTGACACACAATGCGCGATCAACAGGCCCAGTATGGACTTGTACGTTAAACTTGATAGCCATTCCTAGACAAGATATATCTATGCTAGTAGCTGTGATCACTGGACACTGTTTAATAGGCAGATACGCATCTATACTTGGAACCTCAGCTTATAATTACACTAGAAACTGTGGGGATGAAGAGCAGAGCGAGATCGTCGAATATCTCCTAGGCCCGACCAGTAGCATTTTGGAGTAGGAATTAATAAGTAAGATCTTATTTTATGTTGAATCTAATAGATATTCAGGGTAACTCTAGGATAAACGATACAAGGACATGAATGCGGGGTACTTGTTGGATTTCCTAAGTATAATATACTGCGTCTTTTCGTCAGTCACATCCTGGCATGTCAGTAAGGGATATCATATTGACTGAATGCTCATTGACCATAGCTGGTATATTTACAGGTTCGACGGAATATAGCGGTTTCAGTGGACTAACTGTGCCAAGATAATCTTACTAAAATTAATATTCCAATAAACCGCCTTTGCTTATACCATTTATCCTAACCTACGTCATTGAACACGCAAATCGATGTACGCACTTTTGTTGGTTGCTTGCTGGATATCCAAAAGTTTTAAAAATAGTATGACACTACCTCCATAATGACTTTTCCTCGCTTACCAAGGGCATTAGCGTTGTTAACGATTTGTATATGCTTAAGTATCACAAAACAGTTAATACGTATTAAGTCAAGACGAGTTATTTGCGTTTTGCAGTGCGCCCCTCGTCATAGCAAAAACACCATACTGTAATGTGTTGAAATAGTTTGTTCAAGATATATTTAGCTTTATAATCGAATAATATTTTTGTATTTTGTTGTCAGCTCTTCTCACGCATAGGCCTATGAACTTGACTTTGTGTGAAAACGCGTTTAGTAAAACTCAAGGTTATTTTCCGATATAACTAAAGTGAAGTGACTATATGAGATTAGGCTGTTGGTTTTGTAAGGTCTTCCGCAAATGCTTTTTGTCAGTATCACAAATGCTGGTCTCCTGTGTAACAGAGAACAAGTTCGTTTAGCTAAAATCTAAACTAAACAGCGGTGAGTTGCGTCAAAATCTAGAAACAAGAATCTAAACTATAAGAATAAGCTGAGAAGTTCTTACAGAGCTTGATAGCTTGTTAATGCATCAATATTTTTGTGGTAGTTCGTTCCCACAATTTTTGCTACTCTCAGATTCCCCCCGCCAGAAGGGGTTGAAAATTATTTCGCTTTAGGCTTTTTTATACCTACCATATGATGAGCTATGATGTTTGGTATCTGTTGCCTTTATGGCCACATTTTAAAACACAATTGTTCTTTTGCCCATGTCTTTCTTTATGTTACCCTGTTCGAAATAGAACAATGTAAAGCTTTTAAATTTACAATTTCCTTCCCTCTTAACAACAGTAATGGCACAAACTTTTTCATGAATTTTCGCTAATACGATTTACCAATTGGGTGTGTTCTTCTCTAGGTTAACGTAATTTTTGCACAGATATTTTATATTATCACCCTATAAATATTATGTTTGCCTGGTGGCCATAGAACTGTGGAGGACATCTTCTTCGATTTTTGCACAAAACTGACCTTCAATAAAACTATTTTGCTATTTGGCTTACCGACAACCAATGGGAACAAAATATGGTTACACTCAAAGTGAAATGTTAGTAAAGAAAAAACTAGATGCGATTGTAAAGTCAAAAAAACCACAATGTTTTTTTTTTGTAGACTAAAATCACGCTGAAGTCATTAGCGTCGCCCTGTATTCCATTTTTTTTTGGAACGTAGTTCCTTATCACACGTTGCGGGATGGGGTCCAAATGCAAAAAATTTAGCAAACTTTTTTTAACACTATTATGTTACAACCCAGTATTATTAGCCATATTGGGGTCTTTGGCTTTGGTTGATGTCTACACTAACACATGTTGGGAAATTTCTTGTTTACTGGAAGTTTTCTAGGTGGAGCCTGTAGCAAATATTTAGTATATATGGCAGTTTTGAACCCAATAAAAAGTCAATTTAGAAAAGCGAAAGTGAAAGAAGTATAAAGTAAGAAAATTTTCTTAAATAAGTGCCTTTTCTTAAAAAAAATTAAATTTTCTCATAAATAAAATTCACATTCATATTCTTAAACAAAGTAACATTTCAAAAAAAACAAATACCTTATATTAAAGAAGTACGTTTGCTTAAAAAAGTACATTTTCTTACAAAACTTTTTCTTAAATAAAGTGTATTTTAAATAAGTACATTTTATTAAAAAAGTAAATTTTCTTACAACAAATTGCATTTTCTTAAAAAGCTATCTTTTCTTTAACAAGTACCATTTTTGTGAAACAAAATAACTTTTCGGCAGATTAAATAAATATAAAACAAAAGAATAAGTGATGATTTATCCGACTTTTCGTATTGTATTCAAAATGTAGATTGTCCGAGCGTTTGGTCGTGTTCATTAATTAATCATATTTTTTTCGATATTTCGCTATCCTTTGGATAGCATCGTCAGGAAGATATATTATTAATTAGAAATAAAAAACAATTGTTTCCATTGTTTCAAACGACATGAAAAAATTTTGTTTATCAAATGTTTTTCATTTCTAATTAATAATATATCTTCCTGACGAAGCTATCCAAAGGATAGCGAAATATCGAAAAAAATATAAGTAATTAATAAACACGACCAAAGGCTCGGACAAATTAATTTTTGAATATAAAATAAAAGAATAAAATTAAAAATTTTTTTAACACTATTATCCCACAACCCAGTATTATCAACTATATTGCGTACTTTTGCTTTGGTTTGTGTCTAGACTTACATATGTATGTTGGGAAATTTCTTGTTTATTGGGAAGTTTTCTAGCTGGAACCTGTAACAAATATTTAGTATATATTGTAGTTATGAACCCAATAAAAAATTAATTTGGAAAATTAAAGGAAGTATAAAAAACGAAAATTTTCTTAAATAAGTGCCTTTTCTTAAAAAAAGCCTTTTCTTAAGAAAATAATTTTTTTTTTAAATAAGTACATTTTCTTAATTACATTTTTAGATTTTCATACATTTTCTTACTAAAATTGCATTTTCTTAAAAAAACTACCTTTCTGTAAAGAGTATCGTTTACAACTTTTCTTGAGAATGTACCTACGTACCTATTCTTGAAAAAATACATTTTATTATACATATTTTTACAAAAAAAAAATACATTCTATAAACAAAATTGTTAAAAAAGTCTATCATCTATCAAAAGTATCTTTTCTTAAAAATCCATTTAAATTATTGCATTTGTCAACGGGCGCCTTAGACGTATTGGAACTCACTAGTACATAATAAATAGCGAAAGAAAATTCATTCCAACCGGGTGTCCCCTGACACCTCATGTAATATTTAAATATTTGAGTGAGTCATAAGAAATACTTTTCCCCAGTTTGGAATATATAGCACCCTAAGTTCAAGTATATATAACTCAAGATTTCAAGATTATCACGTTTGATATAAAAACAATAACCACACGCTGAAAAAAAGGCCTTTGTAACGTATTCTCCCAACCATATTCTGCAGGAACCATGTATATGTTTGGAACACACTTCAAACATTTATATGTCCCAAACTCAGGTATATTTAAATGCAACATTAGCATGTTTTCTGACAAATATGTATACTTTTACGTGAAAACATATGCGTGCTTCATCCCAAACATTCATAAACTTACGTGGAAGCATTCGCGTGTTTCCCCCAAACCTCCATACACTTACGTGGAAACATATGCGTATTCTCTTTAAAACAGAATAATATTTAATATATCCACATTTATAATAATTAATACCAAAAATATGCAAATCTAGTTCATGCAAGACAAGCGTGTATTAATAACATGTGTTTTTTTTTTATTATTTTTCACAAACACAGATATATTTGGGTCGCCAACACATATGTTATAACATATTACTCATTGAGTCTCAAACGTCTAATATTCATTAGCAAACAGAATGCGTTTGGGCACAAGTATACTATATTTGCGACAGGATCCAAACATATGCTTTATTTTGATCCAAGTAAGAAAAAACGACAAATTTTACACACTGAACTATCTATTAGTCAAAATGTTCGCTTTCGGTAAAACAAACCAGCATCAATTTACCTATTATCGAGAATTTTCATACAGTTTGTAGCTTAACAAACCCAGTTTGTTGTCATGGTATTTGCGATCAATACTCTTAGGCATTTCAGTCGTTTGAAAGGCTTTAAAAATTCACACTTTTTCTGATCAACAGTTGTTCTGAGAATATGGCCATTTCTGGCTTAATGGCAATCCTAGGATCTTCAAGACCTGTCAATACATCCAATTAAAGCAGCGTTAGGGTGTGGTTTATGATCTGGTGGATGTATAAGTCTATATTTAATCAAAAATGAGGCCATTTAGAATGTAACTGTAATTGGTGCCTGTTATTGCACCTAATAAAGGTTTCGAAGACATATCGTTCCAACAAGACGGCAATATTTTACACAGCCCCTATAATGTTCTTGCAAGGACAATACGATGAACAGTTAAATTCACTCTTAGGACTGAATTATTGACCATTTATATTCTGAATATGATATTATACTTCTGACACTTTCCTTTGAGGCTATGTAATTTTATAGGCCGGCCACGATTGATGAATTGTAAGCCACCATTAGCCGCGTCATTCGTCAAATACTAATAAAATTGCACGAATTCGTCTTCTAAAATTGGAACGTTAGAGAGGTATTTGTCAGTGTCAGCACCTGCGAATGAATTAGCCTTTCTATGTCTGTCACCGTATGCTGTTGTCATCACTCAAACCTTATATATGAAATTGAAGGAGTTTCACCACAATTGTCTCGAAGGAACATCAAAACATTTAATAAACCGGGATACAATTTTATCTAAAGTTTCGGGTGTGCCTGTAATGGATTAAAACAATTGTTTGATTTTTGCCCCATATTGGGCTTTAATAACCATAAATCATTTCTTAGTTTTATAATATATTTCATTGGGTTCGTACGGTCCGGTAAGATATCTATATTTATTATTATTTATTTATTATATTTATAATAATTGTTCGGTTCAAGATCAAACTATTAATAGGTACCTTTTCTATGAAGAAGTACACTTTAATAGAAATATTATAAAAGAAATATGTGAAATTGATTATTATGGTGGATGGTTGGGAATATAGCTATTTCAATGCCCACCAAGGCATATCATCAGCTCCTTTCTCCACAAGTATTTAGGTATGTCATCACACATGATGGGGATATACAAAACTCAACTTATCGAAAATTATATCAACACTCCTACTTGTGCGAAAATATCCACAACAAATACTTTGTCAGAACCATCAATGTTCACACTATTTATATTTTATTTTCGTCCACTAGAGAAAGGGGATAAATAAGTTATCCATTGAATTAAAATCTGGGTACCATATGACCGTGTTAGGAAACGCTAGGGCGGACGAACTGGAAAGGAAGCGCTTCACTAGCGGACAATAAGCCAGGACCACACAATGCAGCACCAAACACAAAACTATGAATTTTGAGAAATTACCAAAGCCATCCACTTGGGAATATGTAATGGATTTGAAGGTGGCATAACAGTGAAGAACAAAATCATGAGGTTAGTGAAACTGAAGAAAGTCGAGCTTAGACGATTCATGGGTCATCTGGCTTTATTTTGAGGTCACATCTACTTCGGATTGAAAGACCTGACACAAATGAATGTAGGGCGTGTGAGAAGGCGCTCGAAATGTTGCAATACTTTCTTTAAAACAGGTTAGTTATCGCGAATTGCAGACTTCGATGCCTCTTCGATAATACAAACTTCTGTTTGGAAGGGGTTGAAAGACCGCTTTCGAATTTTGGCCGCAAAACATTACGTCGATGGCGAATCAAAATTACTAATTCCAATTAAGCATGTGTCAAGATTTTTTTCAATACTTTATATCTTATGTAAAATCTAGTTTATATTATGAAAAAATCCTGTACTCATTATTAACAAAATCGCTCATACGTCGCCGCATACATTTATAATTAATATCAATCATACGTCATTGCAAATCTATATAATATATATAAATCACATGTAAGAAGATGAGATCCCATGTTTGTTGATACAGGAACTTCATTTTGGTGTAGCAAGTAAAAAAGTAGGGCATAGTTTTGTGTGTTTTGTAAACTAATCAGGGAATTAAAATCTTTTCGGGCAATTTCTGTTCTACAAGTTTGACTTTGGAAGTTTGACAACTCCGTTGAATTCCTATTGGCAATTCCTGTTAGCAGTTACAATACATAAATTGTTGCTCATTGACAACTCTACCAAAGGCAGTGATGTCAAAATAATGGTGTAATTTATATCTACAACTGAATTGAGCCCCTGACACACTAAGAACAGCTTGTTTACCTATAGTTTCACTTCGCATGGTTTACAGTTAAATTTATTATCACATTTGTTCTTTACCACAGGTAATTTGTTCATAATAATTCATATCGGACGGAACAAAGGTAGTCTTTTAAATTGTAAATATATCATAATATTTTTAAATACTTTTTGTCTGATGTGAAATCGAATTTGTACCGTGAAAAATGCTCGCAGTGTTTATAAAAAATATTAGTCATACGACTGCGTTAACTTAACAATTAATATCAATCAAATGCCATGGTAAATCTATATAATCATATATAAACACAGCGAACCGATGTGTGTTTATGTAAAAAATTGATTATGTTAGACCGGGGAAGAAAATGGGGAATTAAACAGAACTTGTGTCCTTTCACCAAGTTTTTAGACCAGCCAGGAAACTAATATTTGCTCTGAATAGTTGTTCAGTTGTGGCCGTCGGTGGTGCAATGGTTAGTGTGCGCGGCTCTTGTACATGAGATCCTGGGTTCGAACCCGGCTCTGACCACCTTCAAATTTCCTTTCGGCGGCGGTCACCTCGCATAGTGACGGCGACACTATCGAGTATCTAGCCATGAAAAAGCTTCTCAAATTACCGTTCGGAATCGGTGTAAAACTGTAGGTCCCAATCAGTGAGTGAAAACTGGAAAGCGCACAGCTCAGTGATTGTGAGAAGTTCTCCCCAGTCCCTTCATGGGATGTAATGGGAAACCATTTATTTTTTTTTAGTTGTTCAGAAAATTAGATCATCTAAAATTTTTTAACATTTTAACCAATACAGCAAATATCCGGAAACAGATTCAAGAAATTCGTGCAAGCGGTTTCTGTTAGCAGTTTTAAACAATGCCCGTAATGGTTACTTTGTTGCTAATCGACATTTTTGCGCAAGGCAATGAAGTCCAGCGAATTGTTAAAGTTACGCCTAATACTTAATTGAGGCCCAAATGATTATAGCCCTCTCCCAAGCTAAAACTCAGCTGTTTAACTAGCTTTACTGCACTACGTGCGCAGTTCAATCTTTCATCATATTTTGTACTTTTCCAGGGCAAATCAAATCGATTATTGAATGAAGGTAATCGTTAAATAGTAAATATATCATAATTTGTTTCAATACCATTTATTTAATGCAATATATTGTGACACATACCCAATTTTGTTTTAGTCAAAATCAATCATACGTCTGCGTTGATCTTAATAATTAATATTAATCACACGTCATTGTAAAACTATATAATATAATAATTATACGAAACACAAGATTGTAGAGCATATTATCAGTGGGGTTTTAAATAAATGTACTTTCATTAAGTTAAGCCATTAAAGAAACTAATATTTTCCTGGAACATTTGTTCAAAAAATTAGACTTTTTGGTACTTTTAACTTCTGAACTAATGCAGGAAATATCGGAAAGCTACTTCGTTTAACCCATGTTTTCAGATTCTGTAGTAAACTATTCCCACTATGGCCAAGGTGTTGATCATCTACGATTGTTCCCAAAGGAATCAACTCGAAAGGATTGTAAGATGTATACCCAAAACTGAACTGAATTCCAAATTACTATAGGCCACTTCCAAAGTAAGAACAGCTTGCTTTCCTTTTTTTCAATGGACATCCTGCACAGTTAAATTATCCATCATATTTTGTGCTGTAACATAGGTAACTTCTCCATTATAAATCATATCGATGATGGAACAAAAATAATTTTTTCAAATATATGTCACAGTTTTTTTTAAAATGCTTTTTAGTCTGATATGATATCAAATTTATATAATGACAGGCCTGGTATTGTTTGTAAATATAATCCGTCATTCACCTTCGTATAACTTTATAGTTAAAATCACTCATACGCTTTGTGAATCCATATCTCTACATATATAAAAATTACGTGTATGTTCGTGTTCGCTAAACTCAAAAACTACTGGACCGATTTTGACCAAATTTTATATGCATGCTCTATGGGCCGTGAGTAGTGTTTCTGTGTAGTTTGAAGTTCGTCCGACAGATGGCGCAATATTTAGTTTTTTTTTGTTTTTGCCACGTTATAAAATAGATGGCGTCCACGTCGAGATATTAATCATTGTTTACCATCTGATGTTATAAATACTTTTGAAGGCAGGACGAAGTCTGCCGGGTCAGCTAGTAATCTATATTACTTATATGTAAATATAATATAAACGTTCTGTGCATGTACAGACATATAGGAGAACGATTTTTATAGAGCCAAAAGGATTCAAAACAGGTTCTTGTTAGCTTATAAAGTATTCACGCAATCCATAAACTAATATTGTCTTACAAAATTTTTTATGCAAATTCAATTTTGTTAGTACTTTTATTTTCTCAAGCGACACAGTAAAACACAATATCAATCATACGCCTTCGTATAACTTTCTTATTAATATCAATAATACGTCACTGTAGATCTATATAATGTCAGACGTAAATTTAAGAGAACCGATGTTTGAACGTATATAGAGCTGATGTTGGTAGATCTAGGAAGAAAATATAAAAAATCATTTTGCCGGTCTCTTGATGATATAAACTTTGAGGTTTACCCTAGACATTTAACTTTGCTGCTTTTGAATATTTTGATTTGATGGTTTAAAAACGCGGTTTAAATTTAATAAAAACGGAATCTCCATACGTAGTCATGTGAATTGGAAATTCGTAAAAAACTTAGTTATAGTTCCTTATATAAGTTCTAAGTTTCTAAAAAATATATTTTATAAAAATCAATATTTTTCAAGTATCATTTAGCAAAAATCACTTTCGAATTATTTTATATTTCAAATCTCTGATATGGAATAAATTTTAAACCTTAGTATACGCATTAAATTAGTATCTTCCCAATATTTAACTAATATTTTTCCTACAGACTATTACCACTGTCTTACAATCCACTTGAACTTGATTGTCGGAGACTAACAGTCTGATTCGTATTCAAACCAACTTTAACTTCCTCAACGGAAACAAAAGACGAAATGTTGTATAACACACAGTCTCTGTTTATCGGTTAATACAACACATACAAAGCAGTTATGTTAAACCAGAAATGAAGTTTATTTAAATAAAATTGTATATATATTTTGTATATTTTTGCAAAAAGTTGAATTTATTAAAAATATTAAGATCTGCATCTCCCTCAATGCTGACAGCCTAATAGCAAATAGTCAACAAAATCTAAACACGTTGCTAAATTTGGTGGTTTTGAAGATTTCAAAACCGGGCAATATAATACAATGAAACTCATAGGGTTTAGTTTATAAATCAAATGTAGACAGCTTCGAAAATATGAAATAAAGCAGAAAAATAAACGAAACAATAACTGGGATTTGTGAAATTAACTGAACTTAGAACTATTTGTTTCTGGTTAAGCTAGAGAATATTTCTGGTATAAGGTACGATATCAAGCGGTTGTACCCCGGTCCCGGTTATTCTGTTATATTAAGCGTTTTAATCTCTCTAGATGAATGCGTTCATTGTCTAGCTAAGTATAATGCCTTTTGGGCAATATTTTGCAACTATAGCTGTTCTATTTCATCCAGGCGTTCATAAATGCAAACAAGTTTAACAATAATACGTTGATTTTTCATTCATTCGTATGTTTAACAAATTCTTTAAAAAAAACCTTCAAGGAAAACCTTGAGAAAAACCTTAAAGTTCATAATCGTACATAAATTCATATGATCGAATGTGTAGCCGTCCGTCAGTCTGTCTGTCTTCTGTTATATTAATACAAATCAGTGTGTTTTACCTCTGACTCTTGTTAACATGTATTATGTTTTTGGCTTAAAACGTAACAATTAAATGCATCAAGGTTAACAATATTGTTAACTTTAATATTGTTCACAATGTTTCCATTGCTTCGTCGTGTATTTGCCTTTGGTATTAGCACATCGAAGTTTAGCCAAGAAACTTCATATAAAACCACCCAAATGTACGAGGGAAAAATACTCCATTGGATGACAGTTTTGGCAGATACTACATACATACATACATGGAAGCAACGATTATATACATACAAACACCCAGTACTTGCTTGACCATTAAATTTAATTTACGTTGGGGTCTTTTGACCACTACTACTTTTTGGAGCGAAGTCTTCGTTAAATCTGTATTAAAGTCTTTGTCCATTAGCTCTGTCTTTTGCTCCAGTTTTATGAGTTTGTGTCTTAAAGGTCAACTAGTGGTCAACTTTATGATGTTACCACAAATGTGTTTACACACATTTATTTGTATACGAAGTTAGGAAGTGACGGAAGGCCTAAGTACTCGAATATCAAAAAGTTACGGGAATATGAGTTACTAAGTTGTATCTAAAGCCTGGTAGTTTATGTGCAATTTTGAGGTATACATTAAGAAATGACTGTAATGGTGCTGAGCCAAAAATGAATCATCACAAATACACGCGAACAAGGATAGGAAATCCCTTTCTCTGCATCCATTTTTTTTTCATGAGATTCGGGTCATATAGTTCCGC
Organism: Phaonia tiefii; assembly: GCA_963931995.1. Classification (NCBI taxonomy): domain Eukaryota; kingdom Metazoa; phylum Arthropoda; class Insecta; order Diptera; family Muscidae; genus Phaonia; species Phaonia tiefii. Next base: position 60,102,980 of record OZ008368.1, on the reverse strand, counting down.
ATGCAAAATGAGGCCCGTAATTTGTTAGTTGCATGCAACGCATACGCTCGTAACTTTCAAAATTTACATTTTACTCTCACGCGGTCTTGAGTGGGTCAGTAAAACAACTTGTGATTAGGCTCGTTTCTGTAAAATGTATTCGTTTCCAACAGTCTGGGCGTGATACCTCAAAATCGAAATAGTGGAAAAAGAACTATCTGGGAAATAATACGCAAAATATACAAAGATATGGAACATTTACTAATAGGTAAAAAAAATGTACAACCAATATATCGTAAAGTATATAAATTGTACCAAAAATTAAACGAAATGTACAAAAGATTATAAAATCGCATGAGGTGACAAGGGACACCCGGTTGGAACGAAGTTCCTTTCGCTATACATTATGTACTAGGTAGTTCCAACACGCATAAAGGTACGGTCAGATTGGGCAAATATTTGATCAAAATATGTTTCATCATATTTGCTCAAAATTTTGTCAAATCAATACAGGGTTGACACTATGCACATTTGTTTGCCTCTTTTTGTTTGATCAAACAGGTATCAAATAGCATCAAATAAACAGTAGGGATAATACATTTGTTCTGTGGTCACACTTGGACAAGTATTTGCAACAAATAATTGTTTGATCAAACTGCCAGAAAATATAAATTTGTTTTGTCAAAAATTTAAGCAAGCTATCAGAAGCTATCTAATATATTTTTGTTATAAACGAAGAACAAAAAAATAAAATTAAAAAATATTTATAATATTTACCAAATTCATCTTTTTAGTTTAATGTTGGTGATTTTTTTCATTTTATAATTTGAGTCGTAAAAGCTGACAACACTGCTTATACCACCTGTTAGTTACAATTGTTTACAATTATTATATTATATTAGTTACGATTATTTTGTAAGATCAAATAAATATTTGCTCAAAAAAGAGAAAACTGATTGCTCTTTAGTGGTCACACTTTGGTCACATTGACCACATTTTTATTTGACGGCAAATAGACATGCAAAGACATATATAGAAAAACGAAGTAAGTGTGAACAGTGAACGGAAAATACTAAATGTAATATTAATTGTTATCATTGCTATATATAGAATAAAACTCCCCTGAAGAGGATGCCAAAATAAAGCATCGAAACGTAGGGAAAACAATTGAATTAAATAGTTTTATTTTATACATTGGAATTGCGACCAAAAAAGCCAGCAAGTTTATATAATATATAATATTTTCATCGAACAGAATAGGCAAATAATTTTGTTTGACCAAAATCAGCTCTTTTGTTGTTTGCCACACAAAAATATTTTGTAGTCAGATTGGACAAATATACCTAAAGGCGCCCATTGAAAAATAGGATAACTTAAATGAATTTTTAAGAAAATAAACTTTTTGTAAAATTTAAAAAAAGAATTTGTAATTTTTAAGATTTTTTGGAACGAAGTTCCTTATCGCACGTTGCGGAATGGGGCCTAAATGAAAAAATTGTAACAACTTTTTTTTTAACTACATACTTTATTACAACCCATTTTTATCAACGATTTCTAGGTGGAGCCTGTTTATTACATATTGTAGTTCTGAACCCAATAAAAAGTAAATTTAGAAAAGATAAAGTGCAAGACTGGCAAATCCATGAAGTACATCCCTGGTAGCACAGTTTGGCTTTTGGTTTGGTTTTCGTCTACACTAACATATCGGGGATATTTCGTGTTTAATTGGAGATTTTCTAGGTGGAGCCTGTTTATTTAATGTTGTATTTTAAACCAAAACCGAAAAAAAGTAAATTTAAAAAAGCCAGAGTGAAAGGAGTTTAAAAAAATAAAATTTTCTTAAATAAGTGCGTTTTCTTAAAAAAAGAAAATTTTCTCAAAAATTAAGTAGAGCACTTAGCACCCTCTGGCAGCACACTTTGGCTTTTGGTTTGGTTGTCGTCTAGACTAACACATCGGGGATATTTCTTGTTTAATGGGAAATTTTTTAGGTGGGGCCTGTTTATTTAATATTGTAGTTTAAACCAAAACCGAAGAAAAAGTAAATTTAGTAAAGCCAAAGTGAAAGAAGTTTAAAAAAAAAAATTTCTTAAATAACTAAAAATAGAAAGAAAATTTTCCCAAAAATGAAGTAGAACTCTGGCAGCATACTCAGCACCGTCTGGCATCACACTTAGCACACTTTGGCTTTTGGTTTGGTTTTCGTCTACACTAACATATCGGGGATATTTCTTGTTTAATGGGAAATTTTCTAGGTGGAGCCTGTTGAATAAATATTGTAGTTTGAACCGAAGAAAATGTAAATTTAGAAAAGTCAAAGTGAAAGAAGTTTAAAAACAAAAATTTTCTTAAATAACTGCGTTTTCTTAAAATTAGTAAATTTTCTCATATTCATATTCTTAAAGAGAGTACCTTTACTTAACAAAATACCTCTTCTTAAAGTAGTACATTTGCTTAAAAAAGTAAATTTTCTTACAAAAAGTACCTTTTCTTAAAAAAAAATATATTTTAAATAAGTACCTTTTCTTAGAAACTTACATTATCTTACAACAAATTTCCTTATCTTAAAAAACTACCTTTTCTCTAAAGAGTACCTTTTTGTAAAACGAAATAACTTATATTTAGATATGTACCCACTCTTAAAATTGTACCTGTTCTTTCGTAAAATAGCTTTTCTTCAAAAGAAAATTACCTTCTCTTACAAAAAATACTTTTTCTTACAAAAATTCGTCTTCTTAAAAGTACCCTTTCTTAAAAATAAAATAATACCTTTTCTTATCTTTTCTTGAGATAAGTAGCCTTCCTGAAATGAAATAAATTTTCTGAAAAAATAATCTTATTCGAAAAAGAGTACCACTTCTTTAAAAAGTACCTATTCTAAAAAAAAGTATTTCTTTGTAAAAACAATGCATACTCTTAGACTGTTTCAAACTCAACAAAGAGATGACGTTATTGGGAAAATATAATACATATTCTTACAAAAGGGACCTAAAAATATACTTTTTTTTAAAAAATACATTCGATATCATTATCATTTTACAAAAAGGATATTTTCTTAAAGATCCATTTAAATTACAGTACTTTTCAACTGGCATCTTAGGCGTGTTGGAACTAACTAGTACATAATAAAGGGGCTTTCAACAGAGACGCTACAAATGTAAATCGATAGGGACAGCAAACGACGCCATATTTTTTCCCGCTCTTTTCACATTTCTCTTCAGTAAGGTTTGGCATTTCATCATGGAACGCCAACAACGAGTCGAAATTATTAAAATTTACTACCGAAATTTGGAGTCAGTGGCCTCAACTTTAAGAGCGCTGCGTCCAATTTATGGTCGTTATAATCGTCCTTCCAGATCAACAATTGAGCGTCTAGTGGAAAAATTTGAATCCACAGGCACAGTACAAAATGTTCCCGTGCCAGTGAGACAAAGAAGTGCCCGCAGTGTCGAGAATATTGCTGCCGCTGAGGCTTCAGTTCAAGAAAGTCCAAATGTGGCTCTCACACGTCGTTCTCAAGCATTGGCCATCTCTGTGACGTCGTTGTGGCGAATTTTGCGAAAAGATCTTGGCCTACATCCTTACAAGATCAAATTGACGCAATAACTGAAGCCGCTTGACCACCATAAGCGTCGTATGTTCGTGAATTGGGCTGAGCAACAACTTGAAAATGATTCGGATTTTCAGCGATGAGGCTCATTTCTGGCTGAATGGCTTCGTCAATAAGCAAAATATGCGTTACTGGCCAGACAGTAATCCATGAGTCATCATTGCATCCCGAGAAAATTACGGTTTGGTGCGGTTTATGGGCCGGCGGCGTCATTGGGCCGTACTTCTTCCATGATGATCAAGACCGGCACATTACTGTGAATGCGAATCGCTACCGTTCAATGATAACCGAACATTTTTGGCCCCAATTGGATAATATGGACTTGGAGGACATGTGGTTCCAACAGGACGGCGCCACAAGCCACACAGCGAATGCCACAATCAATTTATGGGAAACCAAGTTTGGTGAACGTGTTATCTCACGAAATGGCCCAGTCGATTGGCCGCCTCGGTCGTGCGATTTGACGCCGTTAGATTATTTCCTATGGGGCTACGTCAAGTCTATGGTCTATGCCAACAAGCCAGCGACGATTGATGAACTTCGTACGAATATCGAACGTGAAATTGCAGCAGTATCGGCCGATTTATGCTTGAAAACCGTCGAAAATTGTGTTCAGCGTCTGGACTTCTGCAAGCGTGCCCATGCAAAAGAAATCGAGTTCCATACATAATGGCATCGAACGTACTTTCACAGGAATAAATAATTTCAGTGGTATCTAAAATCGGTTTTGTTTTATTTAAAAAAACTTTTGTAGCGCTCGTATTGAAAAACCCGTTATATAGCGAAAGGAACTTCGTTCCAACCGGGTGTCTCCTCATTTAATTTTTTTTATAGAATGTATGTATTTTATAAGAATAAATATATTTTTAGGTAGTTTTTGTAAGAATATGTATTATATTTTCCCGAAAAGGTTCTGTTTTAAAGAGAGGTACTTCTTTTATTAAAAGCTAATATTTTTTTGAAGAAAATGTGTTATCTTTAAGAAGAAGTAGTTGCTGTAAGAAAACTCCACAAGAATACATATTCTTTTTAGGAAATGATTGGTTCTTTAAGAAAATTTACTTGTTTTCAGAAAATCTACTTATCTCAAGAAAAGAAAAGGTATTATTTTATTTTTAAGAAGAGGTATTTTTAAGAAAATGAATTTTTCAAGACAAGGTATTTTTTTTAAGAGAATGTAGTTTTTGAAGAAAATTTTTTTATTTAAAGAAAATGTATTTTTTAAGAAAATGTATTTTTTGTAAGAAAATTTACATTTTTTAAGCAAAGGTACTTCTTTAACATAACGTATTTTTTTTGGAAAAGGTACTTTGTTTAAGAATATAAGTAGGAATTTTTTTTGAAAAAAATAATTTTTTTAACGAAAAGGCACTTATAAATGAAAAACGAAAAAAAAATTAAACAACTTCTTTTTAACACTATTATAATTCTACAACCCAGTATTATCAACTATATTGGGTACTTTTGCTTTGGTTTGTGTCTATACTACTATATATTGGGAAGTGGGAAGTTCTCTAGGTGGAGCCTGTAACCAATATTTAGTATATATTGCAGTTTTGAACCCAATAAAAAGGAAATTTAGAAATGTCAAAGTGAAAGAAATTTAAAAAATTAACATTTTCCTAAATAAGTGCCCTTTTTTAAAAACCAAAGTTTTCTCAAAATAAAAATACCGATTCATGTTCTTAAACAAAGTACCTATACGTACTTTTTTTAAGAACAGGTACTCTTTATAGAAGTGGTAGCCTTTTTAGGAAAAGGTAATTTTTTAAGAAAACTTGTTTATATTTAGAAAGGCTACTTATCTCAAGAAAAGAAAATAAGTTTTAAGTTATTTTGTTTCAGAAAAAATATACTTTTTAAATAAAAGATAGTTTTTTAAGAAAACGAAATTTCTTGTACGAAAATGTACTTTTTTAAGAAAAGGTACTTAATAAATAATATATGTGACCTGGTCTACGAAAAGGGAGCTTACGTGCGAAAACTAGTTTTCTGTGAAAAAGCTGTTAAAAGTAAGCAACTCGTTTCGTCAATTTCTCAAAACTATGAACAGAGCGATGATGATGAAGACGAAGTATGTGTATCTCAGGCGGAAGATGATACCGAACAAACTTTTGTTAACATGTACCTGTATGTTGTTGATGTAAAAGAGGAGGAGCTGGTAACAAAATTTCTGTCAAAAGATTGTTGTAATAATGAATGCCATACACTGATACCACGGGAAATTATCGAGAGTACGCGGAACAATTGTTTAGAGATGTAGAAAAATGAACTTGATTTAGTGATACTAAGTCACATCGAAGCTGGAATTATGAGTAACGAAAACGTCAGTGGTACATCTATCACAATCTTCGCAGCTTAGTTTCGGATATATCTAAAGTAGATATTGTGGCTCCATTGCCGAAAGATTTGCCATCGAAGAAACGGAAGGCAAAAACTAGTGAAGATGTTCTCAAACCAGACGAGGAACCAGGTCCATCTTCCTCAGGATCAACACGTAAAAAGATCTCAAGGAAAACGATAACAAAGAAAAATACATAAACTACTCAGCATTATTATTTTTGGCCCATAATACGTTTTTCTACTGTATAATCATGTCTTTATAGCTTATAATTCAATATATTTTGTTCATTACCAATAAATTATATTTTGTCGTATTTTTACTCTTCTTTCTCTACATTTTTAGTACACTTCTAAGCAAGTTAGGATTTTCTGCTTTTCACCACGTGAAAAAGCATCTCATCTTCCATCCGAATCAACCAAAAAGTGAAAATTGATTTTTTGACACCTAAGCCCCCATTCCGTAGACCAGGTCACATATATTCTCCGAGCTTGAGGTCAGATTTTCTCAGCTCGGGGAATATAGATTATTTATTGATAAAGAAAAGGTCGAACAACCGAATACAAAAAAAAAACGTACTTATTTAAAAAATACTTTTTCTGAAGAAAAGGAATGAAAATTAGCTTGGCTTACTACTTCTTTGAGATAAGGTATTTTCTTTAAGAATATGAATAATCAGTTTTTTTGGGAAAATATCCGTTTTTTAAGAAAGGGCACTTATTTAAGGAAATCGGATTTTTTAAACTTCTTTCACTTTGGCTTTTCTATTTATTGGGTTCAAAACTAAAATTTATACTAAATATTGGTTACAGGCTCCACCTAGAAAACTTCCCTTTCAGCAATAAATTCTCAACCTTTGTTAGTGTAGACACAAACCAAAGCAAAAGTACCCAACAAAAACCCGCTATTCACTTTTTATGAAATTTCCGTTGCAATAAGGAGTACGTGTATAAAAAATAACGAAAATTTCATGAGCCGAAAACTTCGATCACTTTTCATTTGCATGGTACTCAGATCTTTCCAAAAATTTCGATAGCAAAATCAAGTACAGGGTGGTTACGCTAAAGCTATTTCGTACGAAAGCTATTATTTGATAAAATGTTTGGGTCCGGAATTTTGACATTTCGGTCATTTTAACAACGAAGAGTAAAACCAAAACTCAAACGGATATTAAAAAAATAAAATGGAGTGCGTCGAGGAGTTATAAGTGAAATATTTGCATTGTAAATCAAAGATAGGTTGTAACTCTCTCCACCACAATTTTTCGTTTAGAGATAAATGACAAAATTTCTTACGAAAATTTTGCATGAACTGAATACGGGGCAATAATTGATAATACTGGGTTGTAGCATAATTGTGTTAAAAAAATTTGGCCCCCATCCCGCAACGTACGATAAGGAACTTCTTACCAAAAATAATATAAATATATAAGGCGATTTAGCTAAATGTTAGTAAATCGGAAAAATATGTATTTTGTTTTTAAATATAATATAACAATTTCTAAATTGTCTATTTTTATTTATTTAAATGTTAACTAACTCATTTCTTAAAAATAAAAAAATTCCGCTTTTTCGGTTTAACTCCCGCTATCGATTGTCCCGAAAATTGTTGGTCTGGTTGCTCATAATATTAACTACTCAAGATGAGTATTTCTAGAGATGTTGTTTCTCTTCTTATAGAATTATAACCCCAACTGTAAACTGGCCTTACGATTCAATTACATGTTGCCCTTAACACCCTTCAACTCATCTTGAAAGCTCTTTAAACTGTATGATTCCTGTAGAAATTATCATATTTTAAATATCCTCCATTCAGCCCGGGATCGTTATTTATTTGCAACCATTCACGTAGCTTGTCTCTATCTCCATCTTCTCTTTGGTCCCAGTTAAATTAACTGATATGTCAGTACCATTTTGATTTCGAACAATGCCAGAACACAAATGAGACTTAAAACTCATTAGCGATGGAAATAAGATTGAAAACAAAAACTGCTGATGAAGTTTCAGAGACACACACAACGACCATGCATGCTAGCAAAGTCATTGAACTTTTTGTACATCCAAAAAGTGCGTTCGCTAACATCATCCTGACCTCTAGCAAAACCGAAAACGTCATAATTAACTGAAGTGAAAACACCAAAAAAGAAATCCGTAAATGGGGACTGCTTTAGTACATACTGGTAATGAAGCAACCTTGAACACGGTTGAAAATGAAATCTGGCAAAAGTTTAATGTAGCAGGGAAACAGAATTTCAAAGAGTCAAACGCGGCGAATGCGATGGATGACTCAAACGCGCCACGCACAAAATTTATACGCTAAAAAGTAAATTGTATCCATTATACTCGTAATCGTATGTAATTAAGCTTATTTTTGGATACCGAGCGGGTATTGTTTGTTGGTTGTCGTCGTTGAACCGCAAGTGTGTCAGGGTTACCTTAGGTTATAGTGCCGCTTATGGGTCTTTTAACTCTGTTCTCAATTTGTATTCGCACTCCATGGTCATTTATCCAAATTTCATAAAAATGCATTCAAATTTCAATTCACTTTTAGTGCGATCACTTTCGCTTTTCCGCATTTTGTAGGAAATGTCATGGACTTTTGTATCCAATGGATTAGGCGATCAGAATTCGCAACACAGTGGTTTATCAGTTTTATCGCTTTTATGTTTTGGATAAAATACGTGTTAAAAAAGAAGACCCAGCCAAAAATAAACCTGTTTATGTCAGAATATACAATTTCTGTTGTTTCAGTATAACAGACAGACATCCGGACAGTTTAACGAACCATATTTGTATATTTTATATGAAGCTACGAGTTGAGCAAACTTATATGTTCTCCTTAAAGTTTATTGATCTGGGATGAAAAGAAGCTTGATGATTTTTAAATACTTGTACATATATAAATACATGTTGGAAAGTTTAAGCTGTTTTAAGGCAATTACCTGGAATAAATGAGTAAAAGATAAATACAATGAAAATATTACGCATAAATATTGAAGCGAACAACGATCTTCGGACAATCACCGCTAGTGGCGGTCCTATAGCGTTTCTAGTTCCTATCAAACAACATTGTTAGCAATAGTTTTTCGATTCCAAATTGAGAAATAGCAAACATCGGTATATGATCGTTCCTAGAATGGAGACGTTCGTAAATCGTTTTGACAAAACTTCATATGGAAATGTCTATCTTTGAGTTCAAAGGTTCTCATACTAGGGTGGCATACTATGGTGTTCATGGTAACAACATGGGTTTGTTGTGTACAAAATGTGATACACTCAAAAAATAAAAAACAATACGGCCCTAAGATTTATAAATTATACAAATTAGATGAGGTGTCAGGGGACACCCGGTTGGAGCGAAGTTCCTTTAGCTATATATTATGTACGAGTTAGTTCCAACACGCCTGAGGCAGCCGTTGAAAAACACGATAATTTTTGCAACGAAGTTCCATATCGCATGTGGCGGGATGGGGGATAAATGAAAAATTTTTAAACAACTTTTTTTAACTACTTTATTACAACCCATTATTATCAACTATATTGGGTACTTTTGGTTTGGTTTGGTTTAAAGGGAAGTTTTGTAGGTGGAGCCTGTGTATTACATATTGTAATTTTGTACCCAATAAAAAGCAAACTTAGAAAAGTCAAAGTACAAGACTGGAAAATCCATGAAACACAACCCTCAGCATGGAATTAAATTTGGCAACACTTTAACACTCGTGCTTTTGGTTTGTGTCCAGACTAAAATATTTCTTGTTTAATGGGAAATTTTCTAGGTGGAGTCTGTTTGTTACATATTGTAGGTTGAATCGAATAAAAAGTAAATTAAGAAAAGCCAATGTGAAAGTAGTTTAAAAAAATAACATTTTAAAGAAGTTACTTATCCGGTCTCGGACAACCCCGGGGGGTCAGCGGCCTTACAAAACGAAGATAACATATTTCGCCAACCAGTTCGATCTTTTGCTTTATCTCTCCAGTTGGCAATACCAAGTGTACGCAGGGGTTCGTCAACCTGATCCCTCCAGCGGAGTCTTGGTCTTCATATTTTTCGTCTTCCTTCGAGTTCGGTTTCGAAAACCCTTCGCGCTGGTTCATCTTCATCCATTCTACTGACATGGCCTAGCCAGCGCAATCGCGTTATCTTGATCCGCTTAACTACGTCAATGTCAGGATAAAGCTCATACAGCTCATGATTCATGCGTCGCCGATACTCGCCGTTGTGCACTATAGGGCCATAAATTTGTCGGAGTATTTTTCTCTCGAAGACTCCTACAGATGTTTCGTCTGCTTGCGATAGGACCCAGGATTCTGCGCCATAAAGCAAGACAGGTTGAATGAGAGTCTGGTACAGCTGGACTTTTGTTACTCGAGAGAGGGCTTTATCTCTAAAGTGCTTGCTTAGCCCAAAATAACATCTATTCGCAAGCACAATTCTCCGCTTGATCTCAAGAAAGTACCTTTGTTAAAAAAGTAAATTTTCTTACAAAAAGTACCTTTTCTTAAAAAGGTAATTTTTGATGTGTTAACATCTATACGCGCGCCTCTAGGGCAGTAAACTATAAATTTAATACATACGCAAGTGTTAGGTTTGGAAGAGTAAATCATCGTTTGTTTGCTACGTGTTAACTTTGCCCCATGTTGCCTAAATTTTTACCAGATACAAAGTAACTTCTGTGTTGCAAACCCACCAAGTTTCGCAAAAATCTGCCGAAAATAAGTATATTGCAACAATCTGTCACTTAGAAAAACATAATTTCAAAATTTTTTAACTTTGACCTTCGGGCGCGACGTGTTAACATTGTCCAATTTTCCCCAAATTTATAGCATAACATTTTTTCATCAAGTGGCATAATATGCGGCCCGGCAATCCTTGAGTAGAAAGAAAAAAAATTTTCATACAAAAAAAATGCCACTCTAATATACATAATGGCAAATTCAACAAGTTACATCCTGATATATTAAAAATGTTATATATCTGTGCTACATTATGCGTATCTGCTTTAAAGATTATTCTCGTCGGTATTACTTACTCAGGGACCTTAGAAAACGAAGATAACATATTTCGCCAACCAGTTCGATCTTTTGCTTTATTTCTCCAGTTGGCAATACCAAGTGTACGCAGGGATTCGTCAACCTGATCCCTCCAGTGGAGTCTTGGTCTTCCTATTTTTCGTCTTCCTTCGAGTTCGGCTTCGAAAACCCTTCGTGCTGGTTCATCTTCATCCATTCTACTGACATGGCCTAGCCAGCGCAATCGCGGTATTTTGATCCGCTTAACTATGCTAATGTCAGCATAAAGCTCATACAGCTCATGATACTCGCCGTTGTACACTGTAGGGCCATAATTTTTTCGGAGTATTTTTCTCTTGAAGACTCCTACAGATGTTTCGTCTGCTTGCGATAGGACCCAGGATTCTGCGCCATAAAGCAAGACAGGTTGAATGAGAGTCTGGTACAGCTGGACTTTTGTTACTCGAGAGAGGGCTTTATCTCTAAAGTGCTTGCTTAGCCGAAAATAACATCTATTCGCAAGCACAATTCTCCGCTTGATCTCAAGAAAGTACCTTTGTTAAAAAAGTAAATTTTCTTACAAAAAGTACCTTTTCTTAAAAAGGTAATTTTTTAAATAAGTACCTTCTCTTAAAAAAGTACATTATCTTACAACAAATTGCCTTTCCTTAAAAAACTACATTGTCTTGAAAGAATGCCTTTTTCGTAAAATAAAATAACTTTTCTTGAGATAAGTACCTACTCTTAAAATTGTATCTGTTCTATCGTAACAAAAGCTTTTCTTCAAAAAAAAAAAATTTCTTAACAAAAATTTATCATTTTACAAGATCCATTTAACATACAGTATTTTTCAACAGGCGCCTTAGGTGTGTTAGAACTAACTAGTACATAATATATAGCGAAAGGAACGTCGTTCCAACCGGGTGTCCCCTGACGCCTCATGTAATTTTGTAATATGATAAACGTTTTTATTTCAAAAATTAGATTATTCGAATTAGATATTTCGCCACCCTTTGGGCATCATCGTCTGGAAGATAAACACAATTATTAATTATTAATTAGAAACGAAAAGAAGTGAAAAACAAAATTTTTTTTGTCATTTGAAAAAACAACAATAACAAAAAATTAAACAATTGAAGAAATTTTCTTGTCATATGAAAAATGTTTTAAGTTACAGCCTGAAAAATAATTTGGTTGATAAAAGTATATACATTAGAGTGGCATTTTTTCCCTTACTTTTGAAATTCAAGGATTGCCGGGCCGCATATTATGCCACTTGATGAAAAAATGTTATGCTATAAATTTGGGGAAAATTGGACAATGTTAACACGTCGCGCCCGAAGGTCAAAGTTCAAAAATTTTGAAATTATGTTTTTCTAAGTGACAGATTGTTGCAATATACTTATTTTTCGGCAGATTTTTACGAAACTTGGTGGGTTTTCAACACAGAAGTTACTTTGTATCTGGTAAAAATTTAGGCAACATGGGGCAACGTTAACACGTAGCGCCTTTAGGTCAAAGTTGAAACATTTTTAATTTATCTATTTCCAATAGACAACTTGCAGAAACATACTAATTTTTATTCGGATTTTTATGAAACTCGGTACAAATGTAACAGTGAAGTTCCTCTTAATCTGGTAAAAATTAGGACAAAATTGGGCGACGTTAACACTTACCTCCTCAAGGTCAAAGTTCAAAAATTGATGAATTATGTATTTGCAATAGTCAGCTTCGAGCAACATACTCAATTTTTACCAGATTTTTACCACAAACTTCGTAGAATTGTAACTATGAATTTGTTGTTTATTTGGTAAAAATAAAAAAAAAAATAAAAAAAAAAAACTTTGACCTAAAGGCGCTACGTGTTAACGTTGCCCCATGTTGCCTAAATTTTTACCACATACAAAGTAACTTCTGTGTTGCAAACCCACCAAGTTTCGCAAAAATCTGCCGAAAATAAGTATATTGCAACAATCTGTCACTTAGAAAAACATAATTTCAAAATTTTTTAACTTTGACCTTCGGGCGCGACGTGTTAACATTGTCCAATTTTCCCCAAATTTATAGCATAACATTTTTTCATCAAGTGGCATAATATGCGGCCCGGCAATCCTTGAGTAGAAAGAAAAAAAATTTTCATACAAAAAAATGCCACTCTAATATACATAATGGCAAATTCAACAAGTTACATCCTGATATATTAAAAATGTTATATATCTGTGCTACATTATGCGTATCTGCTTTAAAGTTTATTCTCGTCGGTATTACTTACTCAGGGACCTTAGAAAACGAAGATAACATATTTCGCCAACCAGTTCGATCTTTTGCTTTATTTCTCCAGTTGGCAATACCAAGTGTACGCAGGGATTCGTCAACCTGATCCCTCCAGTGGAGTCTTGGTCTTCCTATTTTTCGTCTTCCTTCGAGTTCGGCTTCGAAAACCCTTCGTGCTGGTTCATCTTCATCCATTCTACTGACATGGCCTAGCCAGCGCAATCGCGGTATTTTGATCCGCTTAACTATGCCAATGTCAGCATAAAGCTCATACAGCTCATGATACTCGCCGTTGTACACTGTAGGGCCATAATTTTTTCGGAGTATTTTTCTCTTGAAGACTCCTACAGATGTTTCGTCTGCTTGCGATAGGACCCATCGTCATTGGATATCTCAGTTACTAGTAGCGCGGAGAAATGCTCTCTCCATATTCCCAACATGCTCTGCACATCCGCGACGAGATTTCCGTCCCTGTCTTTACAGAAGGGTGGCCCTAAACCATGTCCATTAGTTCCATTTTTAATTTTTAGTAGAATTTTCTGGCTTCGTTCTTCCTTCTGTATGTCTCAATTTTCTCACTCTCGCGCTTTCTCCACTGCAGTTTTTTACGCCTAAAGAGACGGTTTACCTCCTATCTTTTCTCCCTATACCTCTCAGTTGCAGCTCGCGTTGCTACTGACTGAAACATTACCATACGTGCAGCGTGCGTTTCGTCATTTGCAATGCGACACTCTATATCGTACCACGGTTTATTGCGAAGCGGTTTTTCGAAACCAAGTACGGTTGTTTTGGCAGTTTTTATAGAGTCGGAAATCGGTTTCCACTGCCCTCAGGATCGTCATCGGGAGGGGGTGGGTTCTGTGCCAAAAGTTGAGAGAGCTTCCTTGAGTATGCTGTGGCTACCTCTGGTAATTGCAGCTTTCCGATGTCCAGCTTCCTCTGCGTCTGGTTTCGTACGATTTTCGCTTTACTTAATCTTGTGCGAAACTTTGCTGCTACCAGGTAGTGATCAGAATCGACGTTAGCTCCTCTGATCACTCGTACGTCCATTACACTGGATGAGTGCCTTCAATCAATTACCACGTGATCAATTTGGTTCTTAGTTCTGTGATCAGGGGATACCCAAGTAGCCTTGTAGATGTCTTTCTGCTGGAATCTTGTACCACTAATGACCATGTTTTTTGCTGTCGTAAAGTCAACCAGTCTCATACCGTTGTCGGGATGTCGAGCATGTAGACTGAAATTGCCAATAGTTGGAGTAAACACATTCTCCCTTCCTACTTTGGTATTAAAATTTCCTAGTACAATCTTAATGTCATGGCCAGGGCGGCGGTCATACGTTTCCTCTAGGAGCTCATACAATATGTCTTTGGCACCATCATCTTTCTCTTCTGTCGGGGCATGCACACAAATTAGGGAAATATACAAATATTTCGCTTTTATGCGGATTGTGGCTATACTTTCTCTCACAGGATTGAACCTAGGGACTAGATGTCACAATCTTTTGCCAACTGCATATCCGCAAACAAATTCATATTTTTTTTCATGCAACTGTAGTATATATCGCTGTTTCTTTTTCTTGTGCAGCCATGTCCTGTCCATGGCATTTCCTGGATAGCGGTAATTTCAGCCTTATAACTTTCGAGAACATCTACCAGTTGGATACTTGCACTGGATCTATATAGAGTTCTTACATTCCAAGTGCATATCCGTAAATCGTGGGCCTTATAACGTTTGCGGGGGTCGTCAACAAATAGGTGTTGTTTATGTTTTCTTATTCGTTTACGTATTTTCACTGCCATTATGAACGGTGGCGGAAGGCAAACCCAGCCCACCGTGTTTTTGCATTTTACCTACTGCCAGGATGTTTGATTGTAGTCGCCCATTATGGATCAGACGCTGACGAGGATGCGATATGTCGAACCTGGATTTTCTTCTTTTAGTTTCTATCCGCCGTTGGCCTGTATGTTTGGCTCATCCGCCTTCTAAGGACAAAAGAATATGCCCGATTGTTTGATGAGCTACAGTAACATCAACCTGATTTGCCGCTCATTTGTTTCGCTTCTTAACCATAACTGCAATATATACGAAATATTGGTTACAGGCTCCACCTAGAAAATTTATAATGAAACAAGAAATTTGCCAACATTTGTTAGTCTAGACACAAACCAAAACAGAAGCACCCAATATATAACACTAACATATTAGTGTTACAAAAAATTGTTTAATTTCTTACATTTATCTTCGTTCCAAAATTAGCAATTTCCCCATGGCCATTTTTGTATCTCCCATATAAATATTGTTCGGGCAATTGATTAGTGGTCACAAAAATTTCTCAGAACAACTTAGGATCCTAACTAAGTTGGGTATTAAAAAATATTTAGCGCAACATCAATCTGCTATTGAATTCTGAACTTTTTCCATTTTCCAATTTTCTGAATTTCCATAGATAAATAAATAACCATAGATGGTGAAATATAAATGGTGGATTTGATAGTAAAGGGAAATATTCTAGATGGTGCCGGAGTTGTGGATATGGTTAAATTTCCCTGGAGACAAAAACTATTGAAAAAACTATATAAACTAAGCCGTTTGTATTGTCAACAAATATCAAAAGCGATATGATTTTTTGTTATTTATATCTTGTTTTACAATTTAAACAACAGAATTGAAATATAAATTATTTTTGAGTACTTTTTCGTCACATCCGAGTGAAAAATGGTCGCACGGAAACAGCACAGCATGTGCCCTCTGGTGAGACTGGTGATTAACCAAATGAATCATCTATGGTATTTTTATGGTCTGTGGCATTTCTCTATTTTGGGAATCCCGCTCCCTCAAATTATTTGATACGTTTAGTTTGAAAACATATCCTAAAAAATTTTCCTTAAAACAAATTTGTTATATAATATAAATGCTTCAGATCACCCTAACGAATACCCTTACTAATTTCATCACATTAAAAAAATCAAATCTTAAATCAAAAACAATTTTCTCTTTCTCTCCCTTTGCCAGTCTGTAGTAAAATCTGTGTATTTATTCTCTTACCATACACAAGAAAAAGTGGTTGTTGCATTGTTGTTGGATGTTTCATTCGCCACATATCTAAGACCACAACAGTAGGTATTGCTATATTTCGGCAGGTCAATGACCGAGCGCCTTCGAGTGTTTCCGTACATATGTACGACACACAAGAGGGCACAAAAAAAATTTAAATATACACACGATCAGACTCGACTAATTTTGCTGATAACCTGATAGTAGCATTGCTTGTGTGATTTTCATTTTTCGTTTTGAAAACGAATATCGTTTTCTGTGAATTTGTGTGATACTCGCATTCATACAGATACCACAGTGTGACTTTTTTGACTTTGAAATGAACTCCAAACTGAAATGAGAACACAACAACCCTGATCGTGACCGTAAAATTCGACCAAAAAACTGGAACGGTAACCTCTATGAATATCAGTATAGTAGTAGTCAGCCATTGGAATCAGATGATACCATTGATCCGCTTTTGAATTCTTGACCAACTGGCGAGTCATTAAACCTTGTAACACTTTTATTTATGTTCAAGGCGTATGTACATACGTACGTACGTATCCACTGCACTTTTTGTGCCCTCGATTTAGGTAAAGAGGTCGTTGTTGGTGATGTTGAAATTTGTATCTTTTAGGTTGTCTTAGGTAGGAAAAAATCGTTATTCGATTTTGCCTAGATAACAGATGACCAGAAAGCAACTGCAGGGGATCTTTTTAAATTGATGGGGAAGCAAAATAAATACAATAACTGATAATGAAATAAAATATTGTTTACGTTTTGTTCGATCGTGTTCCGTATTGTTTGTTATCATCAACATGTACATATGATATTTGTTTATTCAGCCATTTTGTTGATTTCGAAAAAATCAATGTGTGACTTTGCTTTCTTATCAAGAAATCAGAAATTATAAGAAGCGGCCATCAACTTTTGTTTGTAAATAAATGTGTACAATGTCACAGCAGCGTCAACAATTTTCAGTACCCTACAGTAATCATAAGCACAATTTTTGGGTATTTAGGTAACTTGGTTTATGAAGCTTTAAAATGTTTGTAAGAAATGTTGGCAAATTATAATCCTTTCATTTTCTTATCGTTGCGATAAATCCATATGCGTCTGACTCCAATCATCAAGAGGATTCAATCTATATTATTATGAAAATTAGACCGGAAATATAAAATAATTGGCAAATGCTAAATTTAAAAATATAAAAAAAAATTTTGAACCGAAATTCCTTATCGCACGTTGTGGGATGGGGATTAATTAAAAAAAATTAAACAACTATTTTTTCACATTATTATGCTACAATCCAGTATTATCAACTGAGAGTATATTCGGTACTTTTGCTTTGGGTTGTAACTAAACTAACATGGTTGGGAAATTTCATGTTTAATGGAAAGTTTTCTAAATGGAGCTTGTAAAGTATAGGTAAATTTAGAAAAGCCAAAGCGAAAGAAGTTTAAATGTGGAAAATTTTCTTAAAAAACTGCCTCTTTTTAAAAAAAATAATTTTTTTCAAAAATGCATATTCTTAAACAAAGTACATTTTCTTTGAAAAAAAAGCCTATATTAAAGAAGTACCTCTGCTTAAAAAATTTTAATTTTCTTACAAAAGGACATTTTCTTAAAATAAGTATTTTTTTTTAAATAAGTACCTTCTCCTAATAAGTAAATTTTGTGCAACAATTTATCTTCTCTTAAAAAAACTAACTTTTCTTTAAAGAGTACCTTTTTTATGAAACAAAATAACTTTTCTTGAGCTAAGTACCTATCCCTATCCCACTTCTTGGAAAAAACCTTTTCGTGAAAAAAAATAAAAACTTTCTCTTAAAATATATCTTTTCTGAAAAACATTCCTTTCTTAAAAGTTCTCTTCTTAAAAATAAAATAATACGTTTTCTTTTCTTGAGATAAGTAGCCTTTCTGAAAATAAGTAAATTTTCTTAAGAAAATAACTTTTCCTAAAAATAGTACCACTTCTTTACCCCTTACCCGTTCTTAAAAAAGTATTTCTTTGTAAAAAAAAATTCATACCATTATGGCCTTTTCTTACCGAAAGTACTTCTTCGTAAAAATAGTACCTTTTCTTAAACAAAGCATTAGCTTTTAATAAAGGAAGTACCTCTCTTTAAAAAATTACTTTTTGGGGAAAATATAATACATATTCTTACAAAAAGGGCCTAAGAATATACTTGAAAAAAACAATCTTAACAAATTTTTCTCATTTTACAAAAAGTATCTTTTCTTTAACCCTTAGAGTACGGAATCTAGTTTTCGACATAAAGCACGGAGTGGGGTCACTGAAGTCCACCACTCAAAAATGGATTTTATTTTGTTTATAATTTTTGACATAAAATAAACTTATAATTATAATTAATAATAATAATAAAAAACACAAACTAAGAAATTCAATTTTACTTTAAAAAATATAAAATACAAAAAAATAAATATAAAAATTCATTGCATCAGCTCCATCTCCATCGTTATCGATAATTTCAGTTTCTTTATTCAGAGTCACTGGAATCCATAGTATGTTTTAGACAAATGATTTTCTTTTCTTCAGTTCTATGTTCATTGCAAACAAAATTAGAGCATAAACAACATTTCACTTTAGACTTTTTATCTTTATTTCTAGGACACAGAAAGCAACGACCACGTTTTAGTCCATCCTTTGTTGTAAACTTTTCACTTGTTTTTTCAATTTCAGCTGCAACACCACAAGCCGACAAAGCGCGTCGTAAGTTTGGAACGGTTTTAGCTTCTTTTAGCAAGCGTTGTTTCATGTTTGGTTCAGCTAGTTTTTGTCCAAGATTTAATAGAAAGACCTTTCTTCGTGATGAGGTTGTATGTCTCCGTTCAGGGTTCTTCTGTTCATATTCATAAAAATTCTAAATGGCCAACGTGCAGTTCGTCGGCCACATGAGTATTCTCTTATAAGTTTATCGTTATTGTCTACTGCTCCCTTAGTTCGATTATAGTCCATAGTTATATTTGGTTTAGAATGAATTTCATTAGAAACTGAACTGTCTGCATGTTGGGAAGACAGAAGATGTACCATCCGGTTCTTTTTAGGAATATATGATACCATAGATATGGCTTTTGTGAAACAAAATATCGAAGAGTGCTCCTTCCGATGTTTTGATAATTTTAATTCGTTGGGTGTGGTGTGTCTGTTTTCTTTTTTCTGGCAGTACCCAAAAGCGTCATATGTTTTGTAAGAAGGAACTCTACCAAATCAAAACTTGTAAAAAATTACAGCAGACAGTTGTCCGAGGCCTTCGGCCACGGACTGTCCCTGCAGGCTGTGTCAGAGACACGGCCATTAAGTTTAACGTAGAATACGCCATCCGATAAGACAGAAAACATATATAACAATAAATTCATTTGCTTATATTATTTATCATTTATTGTTATATATGTTTTCTGTCTTATCGGATGGCGTATTCTACGTTAAACTTAATGGCCGTGTCTCTGACACAGCCTGCAGGGACAGTCCGTGGCCGAAGGTCTCGGACAACTGTCTGCTGTAATTTTTATATTTACCAACGGCATTTGATTCAAGTCCGTTTAAAAAAAAAATATTATGTTCAATTTTTTTAAACTTAATTTAATTTATGTATTTTAATTAATATTTTTATTGAAATAAGTTCTGCGAATGTTGAGAGGGCCGTCCTAATATTAAAAAATGTTTACCTTATCGAGGCTTCGCATTAGCATTCGAGCGTTGTGTGAAAGCTTTACGCTTTACAATTCAAAATTAATGTTACAACAGCTTTATTGAAGCTTTCGCAAAAAAGCTTTATTACGTTAGCTTACTGTTTGATTCACTTTTTACTAGATACATGTTGCCAAGCAACATTAGTTTGCTGTTCGTTTCACTTTTTACTATATACATGTTCCTAAGCAATGTTGAGCAACCAAAAACACTCAACCAAACACCACACATATGTTTGAGAGTATGTGTTTAAACAATTTTCATTTGAGAAATTAAAATACTAGACATATATCAACCAATATGAAATGTATATCAAACGAAAGATAACATCTTCATTTACCTACAAAAAAAATTTTAAAAAAATTCATCTATCCGTTTCCTCAAATTCAATGAAATAAAGATTACAACAATAAAAACCTGACATGACTCCTCATACCGTAAGGTAAGACGTATTCTACGTCAAAAATTATCAGTAGTTATGCCCATGCCTGATCCAAACAAAGGCTTAGCAAGATCTTTAACAACTCGTGCACCTTGATTTTTTTCTACATTTCCACCAGGAAGCATTCCCGTATACACCTGCAGATTGTACAAATATGTCGTTTTTACATCAGCGGCTGCCCAAATTTTGTGACTAATGTGACTAATTGTTCATCGATAGTTATCTGACCAAAAGGGTTGAATGACTTTCGGCAATTGTCTACAAAAGAATCCCAGAATGCCCTTATGGCAGCTAACTTGTCTGTCTCTTTTCGAGTTTATCTTGTTGTTTTATCATCAAATCTTATGTACTTAGCCAATGCAATAAATCTATCACGAGGCATGGATGCAGTAAATATATTTCTCCGAATGGATTCGTCAGTACTCCACATTTCTTTCACATTTTCTCTTCTACAATGAAGCAATCCAGCTGTTATAAGTACTCCGAGAAAGGCATCCAATTCACCTTCAGTTACTTCTTTCCAGTTTTTGTTTTGCGTTTGGGGATACTTTTCATTGTATTTATCTAATACTCTTTTGGCTTATTCGTTAGTATGAAGACAGATTTTCTTTTTCATCATTGGTGTTATAAGGTTGAATATATCATCCATTTCGGTTGCAGTACTCATGTAACTAGTTACTCCTGGAGTTACGTTCACAATATTGCATGCTAACCTACGTGTATGTGGAAATGGCTTCGAAGACCAAACTTGACCAGACTTGGCAGTGTAATATTCTGCATTCAAAGGAAAAGCATCATCATATTCCCTATCAATATCCAGAAGAATATCTTCTGGTTCTTCTTCAAGTTCCTCAATCTGGTCTTCCGTTTCGCTGCTTTCACTCGCATAAGCATCAGGTATACAACTAGAGTTGTCACTGTCACAATCTGTGTCCCAAGGATTTTCCTCACTATCACTTCTGACATTCAAAAAGTCTTCTCTCTGTCGCTGGGATAATTTGTTTCTGCGGTTTTCCATTTTTTGTCCTAAAAAACACAAAGAAAATTTGTAACGTAAAGTACGACGTGGGGTAACTTGGGTCCCCCAAACGAAAAACTTACCTTTTAAATACAAATGCCAATGAAATTATAATGCCACTAGTACGTTTTTATATAGTATTTAAGATAAAACTCGACTACCTAAAAGGAAAAAGAGAGAAAGAAATTATTTTTGAAGTTAGTAAAAAAAAAATAATCTTGGGGGACCTAAAGTCCCCCACTCCGTACTCTAAGGGTTAAAAACCATTTAAACGACGTGCGACTGAGGCGTGTTGAAACTTACTAGTACATAATATATAGCGAAAGGAAATTTGTTTCAACCGGGTGTGCCCTGACACCTCATGTGATTTTTGTACTCTTTTACTACTTATAATATATATGATGTTTTAATATAATACCATTGCCAAATGGTGTGGTTCCAGTGCGGTTCTAGTATGATATGTATTTTTCCTTGTTTGTGTGCAAATTTAACGTGTGTACAGGTTGTTGTCGCAAATATAGTATACTTGTGTCCAAACACATTATGTTTACTAGTCAATATTAAATGTTTAAGACACAACAATTAATACCGTTTTTATATGATCCAAATATAGCTGTGTTTTGTGCACTGTTTACTTCACTTCTTTTTGTCGTTATGATATAATAAAAGAGCGACAAAGAGCAATTATTCCCAGCCTAAGTTAATGTTATTGCAAGTGCACAACTGTATTTTTGCATTATTCTTTCAGACAGTGGTTCATAAATATAACTGGATATGTATGTAAATCAGTGATGGCCAAATTTTGAATTTCCACGACACGAGTGGTGGACATCAAAATGCCGTTCCTGCGCTGCTGACACATGTGTAGTATAAGCTTCTTCGTGTGATTAAGATCGTGGGCGGTCAGCTCTTGCTTTGTTTTCATTTTTCATCAGTTGCTGGCCAGCATTTATTAGAAAATTTTTTAAAAAATACACTAGTTGTATAGGAATTTATTTTTTTTTATTTAATGTGAAGTACAATCGATACAATTAAGTTCTGCATAAAACGTCTTTCAAATGGCCTCCACGTCATCTTTGTAGGAACGAATTCGGCGAACCCAATTTTCGGGCATTTTTTCCATTAAATCAAGTCATATGTCATGAATAGCACGATCAATATTGACTTGTATGGCTTGAAGAGAGTCTGGTTTATTGCCACAGACCATTGACTTCAAATAACCCCACAAGAAATACTCTAATGTTGTTAAATCACAACTTCTTGGAGACCATTCAATGTCACAATTTCTTGAAATAATCGAATCTTCAAACTTTTCTCGCAATAATTCGGTTGTTGCATGTGCTGTGTGGTACGTAGGTCCGTTTTGTTGGAACCAGACGTTCTCAAGATCAACTTCTTCCAATTCCGGCCATTAAAAGTTGGTTATCATCGATTTATAGCACTCTCCATTGACAGTAACGGTGTTACCAGCTTCATTTCGGAAGAAGTACGGTCCGATGAATCCAACAGACCAAAAACCACAAAAAACTGTCAATTTAAGTGAATCTAATGATTGTTCATGAATAACTTGTGGAATTTCTTCGCACCAGAATCGACACTTTTGTTTATTTACCGCACGATTCAGATGAAAGTTAGCCTCATCGGAGAAGATGGCAAGACACAATCAGCAAATTCATAACGTTTACGGTAGTCCAATGGCTTCAGTTCTTGAGTGATAAGAATTTTATACGGATTCAAGCCCAAATCCTTTCTCAAAATCCGCCACGTTGTAGTTTGATGCCGTTCTAATTATTGATAATGACTTGGAATCGATAAATTCTGGTCTTCAGTACCACTTGCCTGAACGGCAGCAATATTTTCATTACTTCGAGCGGAATAGCGAGCAAAGATGGTCGATTATTATTATTATTGAATAATTTGTAGACGCTGTCCGTGTGTATATATATCTCTGCATGATGAAATTGTAAACATTACTGAATACACCAAGGGTAACCCATTATTAATGCCGTGGGGAATGGGTAGAGATCGTTTACACATTACCCCCAGGGTATGGGGAAAATAATGCGTAGCTACCCACGACAATGGGGAATTACCCATCACGATTTCCCATTACCATCAGGGTAACGGGGAAAGGAATGGATAGCTACCCACGACGACGGCGAATTAACCATCACGATTACACATTACCCACTGGGTAATGGGAAAATAATGGGTAGCTACCCACGAAAATGTGGAATTACCCATCACGATCAGGCACATCAGGCTAATGGAGAAAATAATGGGTAGTTGCCCACGAGGATAGGTAATGGGTTACCTAGTGTAAGCCATCCATCCTCATTTTTGATCACAAATATGAAAAAAATAGGCAAAATTCCTGTATCTCGGAAACAGAGCTCCCAATCGGAAAAATAATCAATTTTTTATGATTCTTAAGAGTTTTTCATAAAGTGGTCCAATTCGTATTAAAGATTTTTATTTCAAAAAATCGCCAAAAAAAAGTAAATCACAAAAATGAAAAAATGACTGCAAGTCGAAAACAGTGCAGTGCCTTCAATCGAAAAAATAATACAAATTGCACCCCATAGGAGGCTTAAACCAATGGATGTCTTAAATATGGCATCACTTTGGTTTAAAAAAACGCTAAAACTACAATTTTTCGAATAAAAAATTATTGTGGCGATTTTTAAAAAAAATCCTTCCGTACGTATTGGACCAGTAGATGAAAAACCGTTAGAAGCCGGAAATCTGGTTATTTTTTCGATTGGACGCTCCGTGTCCAGGATATAGATAAGAGGTCGTCTTAGCGATGTTTTATTTGAAAAATTTCAGTTTTAAAGAATTAAAAAGAAGTGATGCCATATTGAAGTCATCCCTTGGTTAAACCCTACTGTAGAGTTAACATTTTTCCAATTGGAACCACTGTTTGCGAGTTATAGCCACTTTTTTATTTTAGAGATTTTCTTATTTTCACGATTTAAAAAAAAAAAAAATTTTGTATTGTGGAACCCGAAACGAGTGCGAAATAACATTTGTTTTTTGTCTCATTTTCCGATTGTTCAAATTTACCCTGGCTTACCGTGCTATCTTCTAGTATACAGCCTGTAACTGTCGCCTTTGAACAAAACTTGTTTCTCATCTTGATCTGTTTCACAGCGATCACAAAATGATCACAAATCTAGTTCAATGCCTCACAAAAAAATCGTATTCATATTCATACCCTCATGCTACAAATCACGCGCTGAAAAATTATTCATACCATAACGCAAACAAGCCAACGAACCAAACAACCACCACAAAAATCCAACAACGATCAACAAAAACAACAAATTCAGTGCCACCGTCGTCGTCGTCGTCGCTTAGCGCAACGCAGTAGTTGTTAGTTAGTTGATGATCACTTTCGTTTTTAAACGATCAATAAGATCATTGTGGTTTTTATGAAGCGCCCATCATCACATAGTAGGTAGACCGACACACGACTACATTGTACTAATGGGCGGACGACGCTCCACTTGTAGTACGAGTAAATTTGTTTTCAGTTTTTGTTTGTATTTTTAGTCTAAACACAATTTGTTGTTTCAATAATGTTATTGTTGTTGTTGCCATTTCAGGCAACCGAAAATATTTCGTCTGCATTATTATTGTTGTTGTTTTGGGTTTTTAAAATGCGGGTTGTTTATGAAATCATTGTACATAAAGCGAAGCAGCACTAACAAAAAAAAATCATCAACATGATGACGCAGACATTTAAGTACCCGCAGAGACGAACAATACAGTTGAGAAAACAATGAAATACAACACACGCGTGTTAAAAAGTGATGTGATCAACAGTTTTTTCGGCATTATAGTGATGCTTTGAGTTAAAGTAACCGGTTTTGTGATAGGGTGAAGAAGCGTTGGATAATAGGCTTAAGTACAGTTACATATAATACTTTTAAGTTCAAGTGACTTAAAGTTAGGTATGCTGATTATGGCAAAATATATACTAAATTCAGGAACCTTTTACGTAACTAGAACAAACTAAACTGCAAACTTGGATTTGAGAACTATGTACATTTCCTAATTCTCATTTAGTTCATGTAGGCTATCATACAAGTATTCGACTTTAATTAGGCTGACGGTCATATTCAAGGAATTAATACTTTATTCAATGAGGTATTTCCTAATTTTAAGTTCGTTCTATTTACGGATCGTCGGTGGTGCAATGCCTAGCGTGAGCGGCTATTGTGCACGAGAACGTGGGTTCTATCCCCGCTCTGACCACCTTACATTTCCTTCGACGACGGCGATACTATCGAGTACCTAGCACCCTCAAAACACCCTTTGGAACCGGTGTAAAACTGTAGTTCCCAATATGAGAGTGAAAGCGCACAGCTAACTGCTCTCTCCAATCCCTTCATGGGATGTTTTTTTTTATATTTAAAAACGTAAAGTTCTTTTTTTGTGGATTTAATTTCCTTGAGGAATACATTTCCTACTACAAGAAAATTGTCCTGCGAATGAGTAACCCCAATAGTGAAGAGTGTCCTAATAAATATGTCCTAATATAAGTGCATAATTTAACTGTCATTAGTATTAATCAAACCCTATTTAAACTTATGTTGCTGCATGGTTTGCTTCTGGTTACTTATCGCTCTCTCGCCTATCCACTTTGTTTTCCATCAATTTCCTAGTACACTTTATAGTCAATCTGCTGTATCCTGGATACCCCTGCCCTAAGGCCCAATGATGCGTTTTGGCATCATCCGTCCTTTAGCTCACCTGTGCACCTGAAAATTTCGGGTAACAAGTTTTTTCTTAACTAGACCATGGGGACTTCAAATATAAGACTCATTTTAGTCTACCGAGGCTCCTACTATGGTCGAGCCTTAATCTAAGTATAGAATAAACCAGTATATAAATTTCAGTCAGGTGATCCGACTTAAACATACCCTCACCCTACAACGTCCATACCGATTTCCGAGTTCTGTCAATATGCGTCTATATTCACCCATATAGTAAAGGATGGGCGTAGCAAATTCGTCCATATTCAATCGTAGAGTGACATTGAGAAAAACATTATCTAATAAGCAACTTAATTAAAATCCTAAGTAGTTTTGGGAATTTTTGTGACCACCATCCAATTGTCCGCCCAATATTTATATGGGAGGTACATAAATGGGCATGGAAAATCTGTTAAATTTTTTTAGTCACAGTAACTTTTGCAGAAATATTGATCAGTAGCAAATTTTATTAAGATCCTCCGTGGTTTACTGGAGATATCGAGTCGGCCAACGGGAAATACGTTTTAATTTTGTATGGGAGGTACGAAAATAGGCGTGGCACAGTAGTGAATTATTAATTACACAGTAGTTTTTAGCAAAATATTGACTAGTACCGAATTTCATTTAGATCGGTAGCGGTTGACGAGAGTTATTGTGTCGACCAACCGGTTATCCGCCCAACTTTTATATGGGAGTTACCAGAACGGGCGTGGTAAAATCACCCTTGTCTTAATCGGTGATTAGCATTTAATGACGTGAAGTTTATACCTAATACACGTTTATACTTAACTTCATTAAAGTCGGAAGTGTTTCCTGCGATTTATCGGGTGGCCAACCAAGACAACCAAGTTTTTGTACGAGAGGTACCAGAATGGGTGTGGCAAATTTTCTCCAGTTAAGTAGACATTAGCAGATTATATTTCTACTGCGTGAGTGGAAGCTAATCCCATTTACCAGAAAATAGTTGTAAAATAAATGTTATTTTGTACTAACTCTGTCGATTTGATACGTAGGAACCAGGATGGGCGTGGTCAAAACGGCCATTTAGAATTCCAAACTAAGTCTGGACAAATAATAGTCACTAACAAAATTTCATTAAAGATTTATGGCAGTTATCGTGTTGACCAGCCAGCCAGGCAGATACACACACATGGCTCAATCGTTTTAAAAAGTCCGGAAACGAATTTCGTCCAAAGATAATAAGGGTCTAACATGGCGTCTTCTATGCGTTACTTTTTTTCCGTATTATGTATGGGTGAGGGTATAAATATCCGGTAAATGGCCCATCAGCTCTGTTCCATCCTCTTTTCATGAAAATGTCAATGATAGATTGTGGCAAAGATGTAGGATCTCGTCCTTGAGCTCGCAAATTATTTGTCGTATATTTGCATGGACTTGAGACTTCACAAAGCCCCAATAGAGAGAAATCTCAGGCCGTTAATCGCACGGTCTTGGTGGCCAGTTGACATTGGAATTTCGGAAGATGATTCGGTTAGGAAGTGATTCGGTATGGAAATCATTGGCGACGTCCTCCAAGATCCATATCTTCCTGTACAAGCCACTATACTTCCGCTATATGTTCCTGTAACAATTGCCCAAATTTTTGTTTCTTTAAAATGGAAAAATAAGAAAAGTAGTCAAATTTCCGATTTCTAATTTTAATAGGTGCAAATAATCTTTGACACCTTAACTACATTTGGCTTTTAACAGCAGTTAAAAATATTTACTACTTCAAAATGTATTAAATTTTGGAGGATGTAAATTGATTCTGAACCACTGTGTGTCGCCAGCACAAAATCCTCACCAGACAGTCTCTCGTTTCACTTTCATTTATTTCTCATGGATCTTGCACAAATTTGATAATTTTGCTTGTTGACGAACCCATTATGATGAAAAAGCGCCACATCGTTGAAGATGATTTGTTTCGAAAACTTGGCAATCAGTTCATTGCACTCTGTTATCCATTGTACGAACTGCTCACCCTGTGCATGACCTGACTCAGCTGAAATATGGACGGGTGAAGATGGAGGTCTTTCGTCAAAATTCGCTGCATGGTGCTTCCCCAAATAAAGTTGTTGTGAACGATTCTGAATTGATGTCTCCCGGCTTTAGTTCCAGTTCCTTAAAATTTGTTGATTAGCCTTGGAATTCCTGACAGATTAGTTGCGTTTCCAGAAGCGAAAATTTCCGCGAAGTTTGCGAGCGGTCTCAATGTAACTTTCCCCATATTTGTAATGGGGTTTCATAATGATAATAAGTACTCCTTTGTATAGCCCGCCATTCGTAGAGGTCAGCTCTCACATTTTAGAGCTGTCACTAGAACACAAACCTAAATCTTGCACATTTATTGGGACACCCTTTCAATATAGAAATTCCTCTATTTTCAAAGAAATTTGCGTTGTATTCAAATAATAGTTTTGACAAATCAAGTCACCTTGTGCCTAGAGTTGGGAATTTCGATTTATTCAAGTGAACGCTCATTTTAGTTCAGCTCAATAGAATGAACTAGGTCATTCATTTAGTTCATTAGTTCATTGCATCATTTCGGCTTAATCATTCACAAGAGCTGTGAACTAAAGAGGTCATTTCAGTTCAACTTGTAGTTTTAGTACAATCGGAGCGAATAATCGCGAAAATTTTAAAAGTGGCTTAGAAAATATTTTGAATACTGTGTTATTTTTTTACACTAACTCACCCCATTGAAGACCGGCTTAACGATTGGGTTACTCTGTTCTGAAATATTGATGTTTCCGTAATCTTTTTATAGTTTGAAACAAAAGTGGTGATTAGCGCCATAGTTATTGTGTAGAAGCCGGTTACATATCTATTCCACAAAGATTGCAACATTAAGCATCTTTGTTCAAATTGGGTGAGACAAAGAGAGCATGCACTTGAAAATGGCGGAGAACTACTGGAGTGAACTACTGAAACAAAAGAGCGGAACAGTGTGAATTAATTCATTTAGATCACACGAGTGAATCGATCAATTGAACTAGTTCGTTCGTGAACTACACAACTCTACTAGTACCTAATTTAACTAAAAAATGAACGAAATTTGAATGCAGAATAGAAAGACTTATTAGCATATTTGAACAAAAATAATTTGCATCATGTACTTCTTCGAGTCAACAGTCTAAATTTGTGGAAATTTTAACATTAATTAAAAAAACATACCTTAAGTTCATAAATCTACGAAAGTCTACGAAAAATTATCTTAGTTTAAAATCAAAAATCTTGGCACCCATACAAAGTTCAATTTTCCATAGTTTAAGTTCATTAGATATTAAATTTAATTGTATTTTTTCTGGGTGCATACTACCAGTTTATTCGCTCCTATAATCCTGTTAGCATCTGAAACATTTGTCATATAAATCTGATGGTGCCTCTTTCGCTTTATACCTAGGCCGTTTACTCGAAGTGCTAAAACTACGTCATATATTTTAGGAACCGATTACTTTTCATTCCCAAAACCTTTGCGCCACTTTCAAATTTCTTCATTGTGTGTATTCCCCCTTATAAACAATAATTTAAATTTAAACAAACATAACCTACCAGAATATAACAACAAAAGTCAACAATTTGGATAAAATGTGTGATAAAATTTCACATTCTATAACGAACTGAACCCCCATTAGAGTGGATAGGCAAAACCATGGAACTTCCTACCGAATGCGGAAAAAATTAATGGTAGACACAAACGATCAGTCACCGTAAATTCACATGAACAACCCTCCACCAATCACAAAGTGTCCAACAGAGAGAGAAAGTGAGAGCTCATTATGGTTTGTATCTCTCACACTTTCATGGTGGGAATGGATCGTACAAAGAAACGCACGTGTATGCGTTGAATGAGTTTGGTTATTGTTTCGGTCAGTGAACTGTTACATAAAAGTCAACGAATATTGTTGTTTGCGAGTGTAAAAGAGATCGTTAATTACTGACAAGAAAATGTGAAATTGTTAGTTGTTTATGATAGAAAGAGAAGACAGCATAATGTTGATCTAGTATCACTAATTTTTGTCTACTTGATGGAGTGACAGAAATTTTTCACGTAATTGCCGCCCAATATTTTGTTGAATCTCTTAAGGAGGTGAATGACCAGATACATATTTACAATAATATTTGACTTTTTGATGGAGAACAAATTGTTCAACTTTCACAAATTATTGTTTTATTAAAAGAAAATGTTTTGGTTGAAACCCCTACTATACTTTTCTGTGATTCTATTTGAAAAAAGTTCAATATCATAATTGGGCCATACAAACCAGATTGTGACAAATAAAACCTTAAGGTTATGCAAATTTCAGATTGGGAAGAAAAATTATTATTGAGCTCATATATAAATCTCAAAATTTTCGGTGAAATGAAAATTAAATGAAAAACTGCACGGCAAACACACAAATACAACCCTGCTGGCACATTGAAGACAGCAACTATAGTAAACCACCTGGTGGAAAAGTATAAAAGCAAATTTTGCGATGAAACAAAAACACATCTTTTAAATATTTTGAATTTTAATGTGCCTAAGGAAATTTTTAAGAAATGTGTAGTCAAACATTTATGAAATATTTAAGAACCAAAGACTGGGCAATTTTTGGAACGTGGTTCCTTATCGCACGTTGAGGGATGGGAGCTAAATGAAAAAAAAATTATACAACTTTTTTTAACACTATTATTCTACAACAGTGGTAGGCAAACACAAACGCATGAACACAAATATATTATGTGCTTGTGTACGGTCATAATCAGAAGCGATGTCGCTAGACTGATGCTTTGAATCAAACATAGTTGTTGTGTACATGTGAATTGCCAATCGTGTGTGTGTATAAAAATACGATTACTGACAGCCTCGCGAGGCTATGGGTTGGTTGACACTATTCTACAACCCAGTATTATCAATTATACTGGGTACTTTTGCTTTGGTTTGTGTCTTGACTAGCAAGTGTTGGTAAACTTCGTGTTGAATGGGAATTTTTCTAGGTGGAGCCTGTAACCAATATTTAGTATAAGTATATATTGTACTTTTGAAACCAATAAAAAGTAAATTTAGAAAAGCCAAAGTGAAAGAAGTTTGAAAAAGGAAAATTTCATAAATAAGTTCCTTTTTTTAAAAATACTTAATTTTCTCAAAACCAAAAATACCTATTCTTATTCTCAAACAAAGTACCTTTCCTTAAAAAAAAATCCTTATCGTAAAAAAATTACCTTTGCTTAAAAAAGTACGTTTTTTACAAAAAGTACCTTGTCTTAAAAGAAGTATTTTTTCAAATAAGTACCTTTTCTTAAAAAAGTAAATTTTGTTACAACATATTGTGCTTTCTTAAAAAACTACCATTTCTTTAAAGAGTAATTTTTTTGTGAGACAAAATAACTTTTCTTGAGATAAGTACCTTCTCTTAAAAATTTACATATCCTTAAAAAAATTGACAAAAATTTCCGGTTTATAAAAAATAAATTACATGAGGTGTCAGGAGACACCCGATTGGAAGGAAGTTCCTTTCGCTATATATTATTTACTAGTTAGATCCAACACGCCTAATATGCCTGTTGAAAAACACTGTAATTTAAATGGATGTTGTAAAATGATACACTTTTGTCAAGAAATTGTTTATTTATTGAATGTATTTTTTTAAAAAAAGTATATTTTTAGGCCCCTTTTGTAAGAATATGTATTATATTTTCCCGAAAAGGCCCTTTCTTTGATGAGAGTTACTCCTTTTATTAAAATAAAAAAAATGGTTTCCCGTTACATCCCGTGAAAAGATTAGGGAGAGCTTGTCACAAACCAGTGAGCTGTGCGCGTTCTAGTTTTACACTCACTGATTGGGTCCTACAGTTATACCCCGGTTCCTGACGGTATTTTGAGACGCTTTGCATGGATGAATACTCGATAGTGTCGCCGTCACTAAGCTAAGAAAAAGCCTAAGAGTATGAATTTTTTTTTACAAAAAAAGCTTTTTTAAGAAGTTGTACTCTTTTTAGGATAATATTATTTTTTTAAGAAAATTTTCTTATTTTCAGGAAGGCTACTTATCTCAAGAAAACAAAAGAAAAGGTGGTACTTTATTTTTAAGAAATGGTACTTTTAAGAAAACGAATTTTTGTAAGAAAAAGTATTTTTGTAAGAGAAGGTATTGTTTTTTTGAAGAAAAGATTTTTTTTACGAAAGAACAGAAACAGTTTTAAGAGTAGGTACTTGTCTTAAGAAAAGTTATTTTGTTTTACAAAAAGGTATTTTTTAAAGAAAATGTAGTTTTTTAAGAAAATGCAATTTGTTGTAAGATAATGTACTTTTTTAAGAGGAGGTACTTATTTAAAAAATTACTTTTTTAAGAAAAGGTACGTTTTGTAAGAAAATTTACTTTTTTAAGCAAAGGTACTTCTTTAAGGTGTTATTTTTTTAAACTTCTGTCACTTTGGCTTTTCTAAATTTACTTTTTATTCGGTTCAAACTACAATATGTAATAAACAGGCTCCACCTAGAAAATTTCCCATTAAACAAGAAATATGTTAGTCTGGACACAAACCAAAAGTACGAGTGTAAGAGTGCTGCCTAAGTAATTCCATGCTGAGGGTTGTGTTTCATGGATTTGCCAGTCTTGCACTTTGGCTTTTCTCAGTTTACTTTTTATTGGGTCCAAAACTACAATATGTAATACACAGGCTCCACCTAGAGAACTTCCCTTTAAAAAAACCTAACCAAAAGTACCAAATATATAGTTGATAATAATGGGTTGTAATAAAGTAGTTAAATAAAAGTTGTTTAAAAATTTTTCATTTAGCCTCCATCCCGCAACGTGCGATAAGGAGCTACGTTCCAAACACTGTTCTTCAGAGAAATATCTTCTCTTAAAAACAGTACATTTTCTTACCAAAGTTCCCTTTCTTAAAGTACCTTTTCTTAAAAATAAAATAATACCATTTCTTTACTTTTTGGGGAAAATATAATACATATTCTTACACAGGGGACCTAAAAATATACTTTTTTAAAATCAAAAAATACATTCTATAAAAAAGAAAAAATTTTCTTAAAAAAAGTTTATCATTTTACAAAAAGTATATTTTCTTAAAGATCCATTTAAATTATTGTATTTTTCAACGGGCGCCTTAGGCGAGTTGGTACTGTGGTACTAACCAGGTACTTACCGGGTATCCCCTGATACCTCATGTAATTTTTTTTTAGTTTTTATACCCTCCACTGTAAGTGATAGAGGGTATATATCAGTTTGTCATTCTGATTGTAACATATAGAAATAAGGCTTTGCGACCCCATAAAGTAAATATATTCTTGATCCTTATAACAACCGGAGTCGATATAGCCACGTCCGTCTGTCCGTCTGTTCGTCTGTTGAAAACATTCTCACGACTTCAATCGGCGATAACGGGTAAAGGGTTGCGCGTTGAACTCTGAGGGTTGTTGGTTCAACTCTCGTCCCAGCTTGTTTTTTTTTTTTTTTTAACAGTTCTTCAAAAAATGCTTTTTTATTTTACTTGTTTTGTTTCCTTTTGTTGCGATCCAATTCGAATTGCATTCACTTCTGTGAAATGCTTGTCTAAATAGTTAACTAAGAAACAATCACGGTTGTATTTTACCGTATTTGTTCCTAAATATTGACGAATAAATCAATATAAGAACATTAGAGGTAAGGGGTCCAGTAATTAGAACCCAATTGTAGATTTTGAAAATACAACTGTAGTTGTTTAAATTCACTTCCAATTTCTTTTCTTATTTTCATTAACGTAATAAGTTTACGCGATGTTGGTCTTATGTTTCCATAAGAGTTATATAAATATAAAAGTTAATTTCCAATTTGTAAATCTAAAATTTTTGCAGGTAATATTTTATCACTTTCACTTCTCTCCAGGTTATAGGAAGTCTCATGGTCATTTTAATTGGGGTATCAGGTTTGTTAGAATGATGATATATTTAAAATTATTTGAAAACTACGAACACATTACATGGTGCTGGGGCATAAAGAAAGACATTTTGTTGAAGCGAAACTTTGAATGAGAAGATTGTTGTCTTTGTTGTGTTTCTGCTTATATATCTAGCAGTACTTCGGACAGATTGTGCTCAGTCATTGTCACTTGTTAATTGTAGTTACAGCTGGCATCAGACTCTTTCATTATGAAGTGTTACGATACAATAAGATATATCAACAAAAAGTAGCACAAATATTAGATTTTTCAAAAATAAGTGTCAAACGATTTATAAGTTTTTGAACCGAGAATGAGTTGAGAATTGTACTCCTATTGTCGACTTATACACGTTAACTCATATAAAATGAAAACCTGCACAAGTTGACAATAACTGCGATAAAAGTGTTACCAAGTTTGACTTTGTTGTACGAAAAATATAAAATGATTGTCAACCCAATTATTATATTTCCACGACGTGTCGAAAATTATGAGGTACATAAAAGGGGTAGTTACTTTTTTCAATAAAATATCTACAAAGTTGTAATAAAAAAAATATTATTGATCTCGTATTTTGAGATTTCGTTTACCTAAACAAATGTTTATCAGTACAATAATTCACTGCTACTAACCAAGCCAGAGAATGGTGCTGCAATGTGAATGCAGTATAACCACCTCATATATTACATTATATTTTTTAGAATTTTGTTTTGTGATTGACTTTTAAATTAACGAATTGACAAATACAAAGGAAGAATTATTGGATGAAGCCAAGTTGATTGTACTCAACGTTTTTTTTTCTTAACAATTGATGTTGCCTTATATAAGTTACGAAAAAAACGTATTTTTGCGTATTTTCGTTACAAGCTACCGATTATCGTTTGCTTGTTAGTACCGTAAATGTCATAAATACTGCCAATGATTTGGGGCTATATATAATCGTCTTACTCTAACGCAGAAGTCGGCAACCTGTTTCCAGAATGGACCTAATAGTAGATAATTTTAGGCCGTCGGGCCAAACTTGTAAAAATTGTATTCAAAGAAACATTGCATATATTGAAATTTATTTTGAAGAGGGAGACGGACTTTTTCGTATCGCAAATTTTCAAAAGGTGTATACCAGGGATGTTATTTTTAGTGGATAAGGACTTTTTTACCTCCTTTCGATTTCAAAAAGTCCCCAACTTCCAATAAAAGTACTTTCGAATTTAACCCACCAAATTTTATCTGAGTGGGTTTTAAATACATCACATGGCAAAATAAGTAAGGTAGAAGCCGAAGAAATTGCTGAAATTTTGTTTTTATATCAACGGCCGACCTTGTCAAACTCAGCCAGTAATGCCAACTCAGCAGGAACGAAACGCGCTGTCAAACTACCCAAAAAGTGCTAAAACGCGCCAAATAACGAAAACATCTAGAAAAATCCCGAAAGTGCTAAAACGCGCATAATACATAAGGTGCTTTCCAATAGGGACCGGTGGATTTTGACAGTCTATTGTGCTTACGTTGTTTTATCTATTGTTAGTTTTCCTGTTATTTATTTTTCACACAATAGAGACAAATCGACGTGGCAAGTTACAGTGCCGAGCAACACGTGCGAACGATAAAACTTTATTATCAAAATGAGTGTTCCCTTGGGGCTACGATACCCATTTTTGTATCAACGGGTACATAAACAAACATTGCTGGATTTAGGGCGATACCAAACATTACCAAGTGGCAATGCACACACAGAATGCCGTTGTTTGGTCTGGATTGTAGTCCGGAAGCATCATCGTGCAGTACTTCTTCAAAGACGATAATGGAATTACTACCATCCTGAACGTAGAGCGCTATCGATCACGACATGTGACTCCAACAGGATGTCGCTACGTGATACACAGCTAATGCTACAATCGATATTCTTTGGGACCGAATTAAGGGTTATCTCACGCAGAGGTGACGTGAAATGGCCACAGACACCGTGCATTTTAACAAGCTAGACTTTTTCTTGTGGGGTTTCCGTAATGGCAATAAGCCGGAATTCAGTTTTATCTATGCGCCAGTTATCGACAATTGTAACTCACGATTTCGCGCCAACCACCGAAGCACCGCTGGTCATATGAGCGAGGGCATATTCGTTGATATCGCACACGCCATTTGGTTTTATTAAATTGCAACTTTCCCTTTTGGAAAATCCTTTCAGATGGTCAGCCAAAGAAAACGATGTTTGGATTGCATATTTGACGGGAACAGCATGGTCTGAATTTTTTTTTCTCTTGCACCTACAGGATTCTGCTTCCCATACCTTGCGATATTTTCGGCGATAACCAATTCAAAAATAGAAGCAAACTTAGCATGTGTGGTCAATGAATATGGACATATTTTTGAAAATACTACGCGCGTGTCTCTCAGTAGTGGTTCAGTATAAATTAACAGTTGTTCAAGACCACTACCAACACAAATGTCATATTACAACGGGAATGCCCAAATTACAAAACAATATCATTATTTAACAACAAAACAAAACGGGTTTTTTCAAAAAAAAGGCATCGAAATTTTTTGGCCTTTTGTAAGGTAGAAAAGTGCTAAATCTAGGTCTAAAAGAGCTAAATTGGCAACACTGAACTCAGCTGATCGAAATTTATTTATGCTGTTATATTTTGTGTAATAAGACTGAAATATAGGTGTACCTAATGCTAACTAAAGCTTTCACTGCATTTACACCGAAAGATAAAAAAACCATACCGCAGATTAAGTAAATTTTTGTATGTTCCAGAAACAGGCCGTTAATCTTTTGGTATAAATTTATTTATTTATTTTATAAAAAGTAAAAGTACTCTTACGTCGAAAAAAGTACTATCGGAAGAATAAAAAAAGTCCCCTCGAAAATTATCAAATATCATCACTGGTGTATACAAAAGAACGGATAAAGTACCAAAGTTACAAAAAAATTACATGAGGTGTCAGGGGACACCCGGTTGGAACGAAGTTCCTTTCGCTATATATTATGTCCTACTTATAGTTAGTTCCAACACGCCTAAGGCGCCCGTTGAAAAATACGACAATTTAAATCGATCTTTAAGATAAGATACTTTATGTAAAATAATAAATTTTTTTTAAGAATTTTTTTTTAATAGAATGTATTTTTTTTATAAAAAAAAGTTTATTTGTAGATCCTTTTTGTAAGAATATTTATTATATTTTCCCGAAAAGGCCATTTTTTAAAGAGAGGTACTTCTTTTATTAAAAGCTGAAGTTTTTTAAGAAAGGTACTAATATTTTTAAGGAGAAGTACTTTCTGTAAGAAAATGCCATAAGAGTATGATTTTTTTTAAAAACAACTACTTTTTTTAAGAACAGGTACTTTTTAAAGAAGTGGTACTCGTTTTAGGCACAGGTTACTTTTATAAGTAAACCTACTTATTTACAGAAAGGCTTCTTTCTTATCTCAAGAAAAGAAAAGGTATTATTTTATTTTTAACAACATTTACTTTTAAGTAAAGAAATTTTTGTATGAAAAGGTTTTTTTTATTAAAAAGAAGGTAGTTTTTGAAGAAAAGTTTTTTTTTAAGAAATTGCAGTTTTTGTTGGAATTAGTATTTTTTCAAGAATAGGTACGTTTTTAAAAGTAGGTACTTATCTCAAGAAAAGTTATTTTGTTTCACAAAAAATGTGCTCTTTAAAGAAAAGGTAGTTTTCTGAGAAAAGGCAATTTGTTGTAAGAAAATTTACTTTTTTAAGAAAAGGTACTTATTTAAAAAAATTATTTTTTTCAGAAAAGGTGCTTTTTGTAGGAAAATTTACTTTTGTTCTTCTTTAAGATAAGGTATTTTTTAAGAAAAGGTACTGTGTTTATGAACATGAATTGTTTAGAGAATTTGAGAAAATTTACTTTTTTTAAGAAAAGGCACTAATTTCATAAAATGTTCTTTTTTAAACTTCTTACATTTTGGCTTTTCTAAATTTAATTTTCGTTAGGTTCAAAGCTACAATATATACTAAATATTGGTTACTGGCTCCACCTAGAAAACTTCTTATTAAACAAGAAATTTCCCAATATAGTTGATAATACTGGGTTGTAGCATAATAGTGTTAACAAATAAAAATAGTGTTAATATAAAAACTTTCCTGAAGAAGATTTCCAAAGGAAATCGAAATATCGGAAAAAAACCAAAAAGTTTTATGAAATCTGAAGAGACCTTAAGCTGGAACAATTAGTCGAGACTAAAATACAAAAAAAATAAATAAATGGTTTCCCATTACATTCCATGAAGGGACCGGGGAGAACTTCTCACAATCACTGAGCTGTGCGCTTTCCAGTTTTCACTCAATGATTGGGACCTACAGTTTTACACCGATTCCGAACGGTATTTTGAGAAGCTTTTTCATGGCTATATACACTATGCGAGGTGACCGCCGCCGAAAGAAATTTATTTTTTTTTTTTGAAGGTGGTCAGAGCAGCGTTCGAACCCAGGATCTCATGTACAAAAGCCGCGCACACTAACCATTGCACCACCGACGGTCACAATTTGCCCCCATGAGTTAATAAAAATTAACATATTTATATACAGATTTATTGCGTTTTCAAAGGTCTTCTCAATGATACCCATTTCAACAAGATCGTATAAGAAATGGGTGAGGTATAAGCGATTATATACTCAAGATATAAAGGCCTATATCTCAAGAAGGATCGGCCTCCTTAAAAAAACTTTCGGGTTTTAATCAGCGGTGTAAGCCCTAACAGGCCAAAGAAAATTGGCGCATTTTTCATAAAGTAAATTTGTTCGTAAAAGCGGAAAATAAAAATAACGCTTTTTGGGCGATTTTTCGCTAATTTTTTAAAGTTTTTCGCGATTTTGACCTTGAACATGAAGTTTTTTTTTTTATTTTATATGTTTACAATTTTTGTTCTTTATGGCAAGAGCTACAACTTTGCCTCAGAGAGTAAATCGAAATTCCGAACGCTTTGCAAGATATGAGCTTGAGAAAATGATCAGTTCAATTCAATTAAATTCAATTCAATTCAATTCAATTCAATTCAATTCAATTCAATTCAATTCAATTCAATTCAATTCAATTCAATTCAATTCAATTCAATTCAATTCAATTCAATTCAATTCAATTCAATTCAATTCAATTCAATTCAATTCAATTCAATTCAATTCAATTCAATTCAATTCAATTCAATTCAATTCAATTCAATTCAATTCAATTTAATTCAATTCAATTCAATTCAATTCAATTCAATTCAATTCAATTCAATTCAATTCAATTCAATTCAATTCAACTCAATTCAATTCAATTCAATTCAATTCAATTCAATTCAAATCAATTCAATTCAATTCAATTCAACGCAAAAAAAAAAAAAAAAAATTAATTCAATTCTATTCAATTCAATTCAATTCAAGTCAATTCGATTCGATTCGATTCAATTCAATTCAATTCAATTCAATTCAATTCAGTTCAGTCCAATTCAATTCAATTCAATTCAATTCAATTCAATTCAATTCAATTCAATTCAATTCAGTTCAATTCAATTCAATTCAGTTCAATTCAATTCAATTCAATTCAATTCAATTCAATTCAATTCAATTCAATTCAATTAAAGTCAATTCAATTCAATTCAACTCAATTCAAATCAATTCAAGTCAATTCAATTCGATTAAATTTTATTCTGTTCTATTCTATTTAATTCAATTCAATTCAATTGGATCAATATAGTCCAAGTCAATTCAATCCAATCTAATCTAACTAACTCTAGTCTAGTCAAATTCAGTTCAATTCTTTTTATCTTCCTTATTGCATTGAACTGAATTAAATTAGTTTTTATTTAAATGAACTGAATATTTATTTATTTATTCATTATTATCATTTAAATTATTTAAATTTATTTATTATTACTCATTTAAATTATTTAAAAACTGTTTAAAATCTTATTATTATTATATTTCAAAATAGACGTCGTGTTACTTAATTAAAAAAAAATATTTAATGAATGCAAATTATATATGTTTTTTTTTTTGTTTAATTTTTAAAAGTTTGTAAGAACTTTTAATACAAACTGAGTATAAACCGGTTAACCGACATCTAATAACCCGTTTTCGGTTTATTCGTAAATTTTTTTTTTAGAAAACCGGCACACGGTTATCTGCAAGAAAACCGGTTAACCGTTTTCTCCGGTTTTTCGTTTTCTGTTTTGAACACTCTAGTGTATATGTAAATTTATATAAAATGGTCCTTGGGGTGTTCATGGAATACACTCAAACCTTGTTCAATTAGAAAGCGAAAACATTCAGTCGCGTACTGGTTAAGTAAGCGTTTGTCCACTTCTGGGACTTTGTTAGAATTGCCGTACTCGCAGCTCCGTTTTTAAGAAATTTTGACGTACCGAGTTGTTTTTTTTTGTAAAGAAGTTGAAATTACGAATTCTTCCAAGTCTTGTTTAACTATAAACTTAAGTTTATTAGTCATTAATTAATCTGTTTCTATTTCAGTGCTAATTTTAAAAATTTTGGGCTCGACTCGTTTAAGAAACGATCGTAGTAGGTCATTATAGGGGCATCTCAAACCACCTTACCAGGCGATCAGTTCTCTTATGATTTTAGTATAAAACTGGTTTTAGCGTTAAAACTAATTTTTCTTGAATAACAAGTAGGTAGTAAGTTCATCTAGTGATATATATTTTTAATTTTGCTCTTAGATAGTAAGCTTCACGTGGTCCATTCTGAAGGTCCAATTTCGGCACACATTTTCCAACTTTTTGTTCGGTATATCATCAATGACACGTGCGGTGGTTGGCTTGTCCCTATAGATGAGAGAATACATCACACGTACGGGACGGCCCCGATCTGAGATTAATTGATGTCCAATCTAAGGCACCAGTAAGGCAGTATGCCACCATGTCGTTGAAACTACATATCAACCATGCAATATAGAGAAACAGTTTCCAGTTTAATGATCACCATAACTAGTTTATCAAAACTTTCTCACATCGCTATCAAATGTATACAATAGTGTTGTCACTGTTAATACCAATCAATTCACGTCTACGGAGTAGTCGCTTCTACATTTGATGGCTTCCATTTTGATATTACGCAAATTTTGTAATAAATTTATTAACACGGAGTCGTACACGTCGTCGGGCTGCAAATATTGATCCTGAACTCGGACTCCACACCTCTGGTTGCTACCATGTTTAATACAGACGGAAATGTAAAAAACATGAGCATTTGAAAGGAACCCCAACACGTGATCAAAGAGTATAAACAACTCAATCCGTCATCATTTATTTTTGGCCTGGTTAGTTTACATGCCTTCATTCACACCATATACATATTATGAACAGATACCTATATATATAAAACTCAAACCTCTGTATTAGGCGACCAGTTTTGAATAATCTGAAACGTTTGTTTGAAACAGAAAAATTGAAACTAGAAATTTAAAATACAGTTCTTGGGATAAAATAAAACATTTAATCTATGCGAATGAATGTCTAGGTGAATGAATGATTATAAAGTTGTATTTAAAAAACGATCTAAGGAATTATGGAGCTCTGATACGATTGCAGTGACTAAAGTCTTGTTTTTTCGACGTTCGGACCGGCATGTCGCGACAGTTAAAAACGATTCATAAACAAATGGTATCGTAATGTAAACGACATAAAGTTAAAGTTATAAAACAAGGAAAGGCATGCAAATTAGTACACTTTCCTATTTTGGTTCAGGTGTAACTAAACTTTTTCTGGTGATTTTAAGGTCAATAATCGTGAAGTGGATTACTCTCGCTTTTGTGTAGTTCTTAGAAAGTTCCAGGCTCGTTTCCAAACTCTACACTAAGCATTTAGTTGTGAATAGAATGGTTAGTAATCTTACATATTTAATTTCTTGCACAATTAAAGCAAAAGAATTTTAGTATTTTTATTCTGTTATTCGACCTTTTCCTTATGAATAAATAATCAATATTCTTCGAGCTTGAGGTCAGATTTGCTGTTGTTGTATTTATTTTCCTCGGTATTTCGCTACTCCTTTGTTTATAAATATTGTTTATATCGCCTGATGATGCTACACAACAGCAAATCTGACCTCAAGCTCGAAGAATATTGATTATTTATTGCAAAAGAATTATGTTTCGTGAACAGTTTCTTAATTTTCACCAGAAAGAAATTGTACAGTTCATATGATAATATGTAGAGTGTTATCTACTGAAGTTACTTACCCTATCTAGGTGAATTAAATCTTATCGACTAGACAGTCTTTTTCGCAAGATTGATCCACGAATTTCTGATATACTGGTATGATTGCACTGATACAAGTTTTACTTTTCTTCAATATTAACAGCTGTTTAAGCTTACATAAGTACAACATATGGCAATATAAACAACATAAAATTTGTTGCCCATAAATAGTAACTCTATAAGGTATTTTCATTTTCGCTTCGAGTTTACAAAAACCTTTGCTGAAAACTTGCGGATAAAAAATCGCTATGTGGACAGACAGCCGCCGGTTCGCTGTAGTTCATAGAAAGTGGCAGAGACATAGCACAGAACTGTATCAGGCTGTCAGTTTTCACATGATTTCAATCTTCAATACTAGCGAAATTGGCGTGATGAGTTTTGAAACCAAGTTCCATATCGCACGTTGCGGGATGGGGGCTAAATGAAACCAAAATAAACAACTTTTGTTTTAACACTATTATGCTACATCCCACTATTATCAACTCTTTATATATAGTTTACTTTTGCTTTGGTTTGAGTCTAGACTAACTAGATGTCTCACATATGTTGGGAAATTTCTTGTTTAATGGGAAGTTTTCTAGGTGGAGCCTGTAACCAATATTTAGTATATATTGGAGTTTTGAAGTCAATAAAAAGGAAATTTCGAAAAGCCAAATTGAAAGAAGTTTAAAAGAAGAACATTTTCTTAAATAAATGCCTTTTCTTTAAAAAAGCAAATGTTCTCCAAAAAACAAAAATATATTCATATTCTTAAACACAGTACATTTTCTTGAAAAAAATATCTTATCTTAAAGAAGTACCGTTCCTTAAAAAATTAATTTTCTTACAAAAAGTACCTTTCTATTGACATAATTTTCCATTACTGTTATTTGGTTGGAATATTTATTAATTGTTTATATGTCCTGATGCTGCTTCACAATAGAGTAGTGAAATATCGAGGAAAATTAATACATAAAAATCAAATTTGACCTCAAGCTCGGAAAATACAGATTATTTCGTAAAAGTACCTTTTCTTAAAAAAAAGTATTTTTTTTTAAATAAGTACATTTTGTAAAAAATTATATTTTCTAATTTTTCAGAACTTTTTCGATCTATCTCGTGAACGAAAGCGTCGATTTCTTGTTTTAAGGTCTCAACGGACTCGGAATTGATTGTTTATCTTTCATTGCGCCGTAGAGATAATAGTCTAACGGGGTCAAATCACAACTGAGAGGCGGCTAACGTTGGCTATGTAGCAAGTACCGCGGCCGTTTTAAAACCACACGTCGTCCACGTGAGCCTGCATCTTCAACAGTTGGGAACAACGAATTACGAT
Organism: Phaonia tiefii; assembly: GCA_963931995.1. Lineage (NCBI taxonomy): Eukaryota > Metazoa > Arthropoda > Insecta > Diptera > Muscidae > Phaonia > Phaonia tiefii. Next base: position 60,059,342 of record OZ008368.1, on the reverse strand, counting down.
TTACTCTCTGAGAGAAAGTTGTAGCTCTTGTCAAAAAAAAAAATTACAACAAATTTCCCTCAGAGAGTAAATCAAAATTCCAAACGATTTGCAAGATATGAGCCTGACAAAATAATTACTTTTTTTACAAGTATGACACTGAGTCCCCAAATCTTTGGGGGCCCATAAAAAAAGTCCATGACTTTGGGCAAAACTGGAGACACGGGTATTTTTTTTGGTATTTTATCACGATATGGTGTCCGTATATGGTTATATTTCCATGACTTAAAAAATTACACACAGTGAAGTTAAATAATTTTCGGGAAATTTTTCACTTTAGCAGCTACCTAAACGCTACTTAAGCGCTACCTAAACGGTGTTAAGAATCATTCCTAGGAAGTTCATATTTTCTAGAAAGTTGTTTATTGTGATCGTAGGTGTATTTTTGTTGTCAATTGTTTCCTTGAATTTAGAACGGTTTGCTACCTATGGACCTGAACAGGGGAAAAAGGTAAAAAGAAATCGAATTTTTTTAAGTTTTTTGCGATTTTGACCTTGGAGATGAAGCTTGTTATATGTTCACTATTTTCATTCTTTATGACAAGAGCTACAACTTTCCCTCAGAGAGTCAATTAAAATTCCGAACGATTTGCAAGATAGGGGCTTGACAAAATTATCACTTTTTGCCTAGAATGACACCGAGGCCCCAAATCTTTGGGGGCCCATAAAAAAAGTCCATGACTATGAGCAAAACTGGAGACACAGGTCTTTTTTTGGTCTTTTATCACGTTATGGTGTCCGTATATGGTTATATTTCCATGACTTCAAAAATTACACACAGTGAAGTTAAAAAATTTTCGGAAAATTTTTCACTTTTGCAGCTATCTAAACGCTATTTAAGCGCTACCTAAACTGTGTTAAGAATCATTCCTAGGAAGTTCATATTTTCCAGAAAGTTGTTTACTGGGATCGCAGGTACATTTTTGTTGTTAATTGCTTGCTTGAATTTTGAACGGTTTGATACCTATGGACCTGAACAGGGGAAAAAGGAAAAAAATAGAATTTTTTAAGTTTTTTGCGATTTTGACCTAAAAGATGAAGCTTTTTATAAGTTCACAATTTTTATTCTTTATGACAAGAGATACAACTTTCCCTCAGAGAGTCAAGTAAAATTCCGAAGAAGTTGCAAGATATGAGCCTGACAAAATTATCACATTTTTGCAAGAATGACACCGAGGCCCCAAATATTTGGGGGCCCATAAAAAAACTCCATGACTTTGGGCAAAACTGGAAGACACGGGTCTTCAAGAAGTGGTGGCCGTGTATGGATATATTTTTTCGTGTTTCACTGTGTAATCAAAATATTCATACAAAAAATGTTTAATTTTTATGTATTATGAATGTGGCCCTTAGTCTTTAATTTTATTGCGATAATGTTTCCGAATCTGGAATCTTCGCATCCAATATATCAACCATATAAAATGTCACTCAAACAGGATACCAGGGTTGGTACCCTGTATGTGGAACAAATAATTCCCATACTTGAATTATTTTCGTCATATGGGACTTTCACAGGTTTAGCCTACAGACCTAAACTTATTTACATTCTATCACTTACTCCAGAAAATTTGCCAACCACTGGTTTAAGCTTAATAGTCTTGATATGCCTGCTTTCACTTCTCTTTAGTTTGTAGGAAGTTTCATGGTGTTTTATATTAGGCAATCAGTAAGGTTTAATTCTTTTAGCATCTGTTTCAAAAATTAAAAATAACTACATACAAAAGTTCAGTCACCTTGAATTCAAAATTTATCTGTCTTTTTTTTGAGTTCAATCTTATTCAAATCTAAATGTGTCCCATAAACATAAACACTGTGTATAAAGTTTATCTATTACAGCTCATGGAACTTAGTTAGATTTGCCCAATTTTCAACTCAGAAAATTAAAATGAATTCAAGGTTTTTAATCTTTTTGATTTGCTAGTAAATAATGTTGTAAACCAATGCTGTGATTCTGTTAAGATTTCGGCAATCAAGGTTTTATTCTTAAGCTTCTTTGTGACGCCACGAGGGTAGTTTAATTATTTCGTGAATTTTTGAATTTTGAATTTAAAAATGTATTGTCTTGTCTTGTCTTGTACTTGTCAACATAGCCTCCTTTTTGCTCCATGCAGTTAGTCCATCGTCCTAAGTCCTAACAGTATTCGTTTCAGTGATGAGTTCTTCATTCAAATCAGGGTGATCTCTCTTGAGGTTCGTAAAATAGAAAGTAAACACTGGGGTCTAAGTCTGGAGAATATGGTGGATGAAGTAGCAATTAGTAGCCTAAATTTTGAAATGTTGCCATTGTGACCACACGCCTGTGCGTTGTTATGTTAGTAGAGCACTTAATTCTTAGCGAAATGCTGCGAATACTATACGCCGATGATCGTTTTACCCTCTTCAAGGTAATCGATATGAACGACACCAGATGCATACCAAAAAACCTGTCCCCTTGACTTTGTTGGCCGACAGTCGCATCTTGGCCTTCTTTGGTTCGCGATAACCCGGAACAGTCCACTACTTTGACTGTTTCTTGTTCTCTGGTGTGTTGTGATAGATCCATGTTTCGTACACTATTACATAATAAAAACAATGGTTTCCCATTACAGCCCATGAAGAGATTGGGGAGAGCTTCTCGCAAGCAGTGAGCTGTGCGCATTATAGTTTTACACTCACTGATTGTGACCTAAAGTTCTACATCGGTTCCAAGGATTGCGGTTGATCTTTTGAATTGATCGCACAGTTTATGGTCGAGTGTGAGTAATCACGGCACCCATCGCGCAGATAGCTTTTTCACGGCCAAATAGTCATCTAAACTTTGATGTATCCAGTCAGTTGAGATAACTACAGCATCATTCACTTTCGGCACTTTCATTATCCGGCCCTCAAAAGTTGTATGCCTTCTGTTGCAGTCAAACAAATCAAAGAACGCAGCTTGCTAAAACTTGTACAGCAGTTTTTAAATAGGCGGTAGTTGAGGCGGCATGACAAATTGCCGAAAAAATATACAAAATTTCGCAAATTTAAGATCTCCCAAAATGTATGAAAAATGCCCCAAAAAGGAAACTGAATTTTAGCCCAAAAAACTAATGAAAAATTTCCCACGTGAAATATGAAAAATCGACCATTTCTTGTCAGAGTTCGGATTTAACCCCAATGTGTAACAAATACACATCGCCGTGGGGAATGGGTAATGAATGTTTATCTACTACCCACAGGATATGAGGAAAATAATGGATAGCTACCCACGGCGATGGGGAATTGCCCATCAGTACTACCCGTTACCCACAGGGTATGGGGAAAATAATTTGTAGTTAACCACGACAATGGGGAATTACCTATCATGATGACCCATTACACATGGGGAATTGGTAGGCGGCCTTTACCCATTACCTCATTATCCTAATTTTTGATCGAAAATATGTAGAAATTACAAAAAGGGCCTATATCTCGGAAACGGAGCAACGAATCGAAAAAATAAATAATTTGTGGTTTCTAAAACTTTTTCATAAAGTGGTCCAATTCGTGAAGAAGACTTTTGTTTTTAAAAAGTCGCCAAAATATTTTTTTTCATGTTTAAATTGTTGGGTATCATTTATATTTAATTTGTTTAGGTATCGCAATAGCTGCCGCTAGCGAAAATTTCCAATGAATTTATTAGTAAGGTATGTATTCCCGCTAGTTTTTTAAAACAATTTTAACTGTGTTGATATTTATGTTAATTTCAGTTTTCATGTGTCGTACTAAGCGCCGCAAAACAAAATATTTCAATACATTTACAAGTAACGAGTTTTTATATTCCGAATAGAAACTAAGGCATTAAACGCCGCAGGATAGAATATGTTTCAAAAAATTGCGCGATATTAAAAAAAATCAATTTGTTGATTGTAATTTTCATTTAATTTTTCAAGTACCGTAACGTAGTAAGCTCCTCAAAAGAAATTTTTCTAGTCACGCAAATTTTCCCGCGATGGTTTAAAATAATTCAGTGCAACACATACAATGCAAACTCCTTCTCGTGTGAAAATTTATTGAAACACTTATCGAAACTAACAGAAACCTTTTAGGATTTTGGTAGTTTAGCTGTTGTTCGAATTTTATGGTCTCATGTATATTTTGGGTAAAATTTAAATTTTCCGAAGCACATGCACTTTTGCTAAGACCATATCTCGGAAACTAATTTGAATTTTGTTTCCCTGTTTTCGGCACAATTGGAGCTATAGACTGGGAGAATAAAAGTTTGAAACAAACTAATCACAAAAAACTGCATCTAGTATCTGAAATCAGCAAAACTGTCGAAAAATTTTAATTTTTGTCTATCTTTTTTCACCATTTTCTGCCATTTTTGTTTGGGTTGCATAATAATAAGTAGTTAATGTTTTTATTTGAACTCAATAAATTTTAAAAATATTCCCAACATTTTATGTATCAAATACTAGATCGAGAATGAAGTACATAGTAGATAACATAGGAAAAAATCGTGTACAGCACAATTTTTGTACAGCACATTAAAAACAATGCACAATAAATTCTTAACATTAATGCATTATGTGACATTGAAATAACATTTTCTGCTTCAATACTTTGATGAGTCTTCCGAATCGGACGAAGAGAGAGAGAGCGATTACATCAGGTCACCATGCCAATGAAAAACCGATACAAAGGAAAAAAGCTGGATTCTTTGCTTGCAGAAGTTTATTGGTGGAGTGGCAAAGTATCGCAAGATGAAGATGAAGAAGCAGGCACCGAAATCGCGGAGGACGATAGATTTGAAAGACACAACGAAAGAGAAATGCCATCGAATGTGTTATCAAGCTCTGATAATGATGATGATGATTCCGATCATGGACCTGAGCCACCAACAAAAAAACCAAGAGCATCAACTTCACATGCTTCACCGGGAGCATCAACTTCAATGGATATTGATTAATTAATGATTCTTTGCCTTTTGCTACATTTTCCTCGAATTTTGGATGTAAAATACAGCCGAAAAATATTTTTTTTGTTGTGTTAACATCTATACGCGCGCCTGTAGGGCAGTAAACTATCAGTTTAATACATACGCAAGTGTTAGGTTTGTAAGAGTAAATCATCGTTTGTTTGTTCGTTGCTTGGCAGTCGGTATTGAAAGTGATTATTGGGCGATTTTCATATAATTTTCCCACGCGATTTTCTCCGAAAATTCATAGCCGATTTTATTAATTTTTGGATTAAAAAGCTAGTGCGGGTTTCGACGAAGAGTTCAGGCCAAAAATTAAGGCGATCCGATATCGGCGAGCCGAGATTGAAGTGTTTTAATTTGGAGTAATATTAAAAAAGTATTTTATGTTGATCTTCGGTTATATCGTACGAATATAACAATGTATGTATGTATGTACAAGTGTCTGTTGCTTTGCATTCTTTGACTTTTGTGGGAATAAAACAAAAAGTATTGAGCAAGAATATAATGACACATGTGCTTGCACTGGTCTTTAAATAATTTTAAGTATTAATATTATTTAACTGTAACGTCATCATATGATTGAACACTGTTTTTTATTTTCCAATGTAACATTTACGAATGTGTTCATAGAAATCGAACAGGTACCGTGTAGCAAAAAGGTGTTAACACATCGCCCGTGAGTTCGAACACTCATTGGATTTTTATTTTATTTTGATGGAAATAAAGTTAAAAACGAGATATTTAGGGATGGTTTAAAACATATGAGTTAAAAAATTTAGTATTCGTAATGTAAGTCCTCGCTTTGGAAGCTTTGGGCCGCAAATGGTGGAAAAAGGTTGACAAATTCCAAATTGTTCGACATTTTTGCAGTTTTGAGATACTTCTTGCAGTTTTTAGGGGTTAGTTTATTTTACATTGTTTTTCTCCTAATCTATAGCTACAATTGTGCCGAAGAGACGAAAACAAAATTACAATTGGTTTCCGAGATATAGCCGTGAGAATTATTGCATGTTCATTGGAAAAATTAGGTTTTTGCCACAAAATAAAAAAAATCATATAATCCGAACAGCAGCTTAACTAGCAAAATGCAAATAGGGTTTTGTTACATTCGTCAAGTACTTCGAGAAATTCCACTCGAGAAGGAGAGTGCTTTCGGTGACTTAAAAAATGTTGCATAGTGCTGCTTTCATTTAATTTTCCAAGTAAGCGACGCTAGAGAAAATTGGCAATACATTTTGTAGTTACGCGGCTTTATATTCCAAATAAAATCTGCGGAATTAAGCACCTCGGGCGAAATAATTTCTCAAAAATTCGTGCGACGATTTTTCAAAAAGTTTTCGATTTGTTGAATAATAATTTCGGTTAATTTTATTAATTATTTAATATCGTAGTAGGCGACGCAAGGGAAAATTTGTATTTATTGGCAGAAGAGGGGCAATTGTATTAAGCAACGAAGACGAAAAATATCGTGATTTTTCCGACGGATTTACTATTAAGGAATTATTATATTCAGGACCACCTCTATTCAATTACCATGAACCAAAATAATTAAGAAACAAAAATAAATAGAACTCGTTTTAATACGTTTTGTTATCAAGAACGACAATCAAAAATTGGACAGTTTTATATAAATGGATTTTTTTGTTCACAAGTTTTGAGCTGTTTTTTATTTAAAATTTTTTCCAAAACTTTTCATTATGATAAAACGCCAAAATAAATGGAAAATGAGAAAGAATTATATACGTAATATAACCTCAAATATATTTTTCTTTTTTCTTTTTGGGCGATTTTTGTGCACCCGGTTGGAGCAGTTTGAATTTTAAATTGACTTCGGGGGAATTTCAAAAATTCACGGAGCATTCAAACCACCTCGTACTTAAATCTAACTGACACTAAGGTTATTAAATAAATTATACCAAATATCACTATTAATTCGTTCACTGAATAATATCTTTTGATTTGTTTTACCTTTAAACAAGTGTATTAGGGGACCAGCTTAGAATACAATTCTATTTTTTCATAACTTTTTCTTACCGTATTAAGATCTTTAAATACGTTCTTGGTTATAACTAGAAAGTAAAAAGAAAGTTATTGTGTTGATTTCAACTGCCCTGATAAGGTGAATGAACTCGTGTTGGCTGGAAAGTTTTGCTTACAAAGAATCATCTTTAAAATTCTGGCAATCTGTTACGATTGCAGTGACCAAAGTTTTACTTTTAAGAAATTCGAGTAGTTAGCTAAACCATGCATAAAATCCAGCTGGTAGTGTAAGTGACATATACTAGTAGTTTAAGTTTAATGAACAGAAAGATATTTTTATAAGTTAACTTTTCTATTTCATTTGTAGTTAATATGACCTCTTGCTGGTGACGGCTATCAGGTCAATGGTCGTTATGTTGATCACTATCGTTTTTTATGTACATTATAGGAACTTTCAGTCACAGTTCTAATTACAGTATTTTCCAAATTGTTTGTGTGTTTTTTTTTTTTACAAAACTAGCTTTAAGTGGTGGGTATTGTTTTCCATACCTGTTTCGTTATGTATACATAAAATTGTACTCATAGATGGTACGCATGATAGCTATTCCAAGGTGAATGAACTCCTGTTGACTAAAAGATTTCAAAGACAAAGAACGTTCTGGGAAATTCTGAAATTCTATTACGATTTCCGAAGCCAAGGTTTTACTTTTTGTTTTAACCAAATTCGTTAATAATTCAAATCTAGACTTTCCCATTTGTATTTTGAATTTACATAAATTTGTGATAATGATTTTAAGGTCAATGACCATGAAGTGGATCATTATAAATTTTCTGTATTTTATAGGAAGTCTCATGGTCTTGTCTATTAGGCAATCAGTATTTAAAGTGTAGGCATAATTTTTTTTAAACCAGAAATGAAGATGTACCTTTTGGTAATTCAGAATGCGTGAGCATGAGACACGTGAGTGAGCTACACATTAATTATATGTTACATTTGCTCGTGGAGGTGACTGAACTCTCTTAGTTTCTACTCTCTTAAATTCTGTAATTCTGTTACGATAACAGCAATCAAGGTTTAATTTTCAAATTTTTTAGAATGCTAGTTAAACTCTGCTTAAATATGTTAACCAATAAACAAAAAAGAATATGAAATACGGGGTGTCTCAAAAAAAAGTTTATATTTTGTGGATCGATAAAAGAAAAAACAAGATGTCTTCAACAAAATTTTTTTTTAATTATCAAAGTTCAGTGTTTGGGAATTTATTTCGTAGAAATTATATCATCTAAATATAAGCCTTCACGTTCTCGCATTTATTAGATGAACGATAAAATTTCCAATGACGGCTCGGCAGGTGGACTATGCACTGACTTACTCTCTCCATGTTTTCAGCCCTTCTTGATGAGCTTTGCCGCCCAGGTTTTGTCTTTTGTAGTTTTGAACCTGTCTCATAAAATTTTTGATACTGTTTGATCCCGAGAAACGCTCCATAGTGACAGAGTTCTCAACAGCCAGGCTACCTACTGGCATTTCCCCCGCGCCCCACAGTTTCAATACGTTCACGCTATGGTTCGTATTTCGTGGGTAATGGGGTACCCTGGGTAACACTACAGTTTGAATACGTTCACGCTGTGGTTCGTATTTCGTGGGTAATAGGTTACCCTGGGTAACCCATTAGAATTGCCGCGGGGAATGGGTAGCAATCGTTTACCCATTACCCAATGGGTAGCTACCCACAACAATGGCGAAATACCCATCACGATTACCTATTACCCTTAGGGTAATGTCGATGAGGAATTACCCATCAGGATTACAGATTACACATGGGGATTTCGCCGTGGGTAATGGGTTACCCATGGTAACCCATCCTCATTTTTGACCGAAAACATAACAAAGTAGAAGCATTGAATCGAGAATATAACTCACTTTTGAGAGTTTCTAAGGGTTTTCCATAAAGTGCTCCAATTCGCATGGAAGATTGTTTTCAAAAAATCGCCAAAATAAAAAAATCGTTGAAATACAGATATCGCTATAACTAGGAAACGGTGCGCCCACTCGCAAAAATGATAAATTTTCTACCTCCATCGGAGGCTTTAACCAATGCATATTTTCATATAAAAACAATAAATAAAAAAAATTATATATTTAAAAAAAATTCGCTAAAATTATTTTATTTTTTGGAAGAAATAACCGCTAAAACGCCCCCATGACCATATTTCGGAAACGGAGCGTCCAATCGAAAAAATAACCTTTTATGGGTTTCTGAAGGGTTATATAAAGTGGTCCAATTCATGTGGAACCACTTGTTTCTCAAAAAAATTCCCAAATTAAGAAAATCGCTGAAATACAAAACTGGTTTTAATTCGGAAACGGTGCGTCCAATCACAAAAACAATATCTTTATTATCTCCATCGGAGGCTTTAACCGATGGTTTTAACCAATTTATTTGAAAAATTTCAGTTCAACGGACTCTTTATGAAAGGCATTCATTGGTTAAAGCCTCGTAGGGAGGCAAAAAACTTATTATTTTTGCGTTTGTACGCACCGGTTCCGAGTTATAGCTATTTATTTATTTTAACGATTTTCCTATTTTGGCGATTTTTTTAAAAAAAAAGTCGTCCATACGAATTGGACCACTTTATGAAACACCCGTAGAAAGGCGGAAAATTGGGTATTTATCAATTGAACTCTCCGTTTCCCAAAATATAAACATAATGGCGTTTTAGCGATTTTTTTTTAAGAAGCTTCTTCGTAACTATATCACCCTCACTAAGCGAAGTGACCGCAGTCGATAGAAATTTTAAGGTGGTCAGAGCAGGGATCGAACCCACTTTCTCACACACAAGAGCCGCGTACACTACCATTGCACCACCGACGGCCACAAAAAAAATACATTCTTTAAAAAAAAAATGTCGAATTTTTCAACGTGCGCCTTAGGCGTGTTGGAGCTAACTAGAGCATAATATATATCGAAAGGAACTTCGTTCCAACCGGTTGTCCCTGACACCTCATGTGATTTTTTTCTAATTTTTTCATATTTTCGATCAAAATTGTGGATTGGCGGGTAATAGGTAAAAACCGCGTACCCACTCCCCAAGTGCAATAGGTAATCGTGATAGGTAATTCCCCATCATCATGGGTAACGACCCATTATTTTCCCCACTACCCTAAGGGTAGTTGGTAAACTTGATGGGGAATTCCCCATTGTCGTGGGGGAATTATTTTCCCCAAACCCTGTAAGTAATGGGTAAATATTCATTACACATACCCCACGGCGATGTGTATGGGTTACACATGGGGGTAAATTGGAACTCTGGTTCAAGCAGTATCCTAAACAAATGTAAACATTCATTTGAGACACCCTGTATTATTACCTATATATAAACTGGATATCTTTTGTTTAATAAATCTCTCAAACCACTGTATTAGTTGCTCAGGTTAGAATATATAAAGATTTCTCATGTATTAGTGTCGTAACTGAGTTAACCATTTCTAGCAAGACTTGTAAACACTTTCTTAATTTTTCACTTGAAAATATAAAATAACGTTGTTGTGATGATGTGAAAAATTGTTAACCGTGTCTAGGTGAATGAACTCGAGTTTATTAGAAAAATTTACTTCCAAATAACGATCTACAAAATTCTGAAATCCTAGTACCACTGAAGTATCCAGGGTTTTACTTTTTCGAAATTCGAACAGCGATTCAACCAATAAAACGATAGACATGTTGCCGTGGTTTTTAGCCACTGCTAAATTAATTTTCGAACACTTTGTATGGGGGGATCTAAGCAATTTTAAGCGGGTGCCCAGGCAAGTTTGTTAAATATATTAGTTTAGCTGGGAAATCAAAACAAGCCTATTTGATAAATAGCCCGTTTGATAAATAAATAATAAAAATTTAATCTTCCATTTAATTTCCAGTTTAGGTATAATTTTGATTTTAGGGTCACTGACCGTAATGTGTATGGATGATATCGGTCTCCTTATTTTATAGGAAGTCTCATGGTATTGTCTACTAGGCTAACAGTAGATGAAGATGAGGAATATTTTCTAACTAATAATGACAATACGGTATATGATATTTCGGTATATTTTTTGGCCAACAATGAAGCAGTTCTTTTTAACTGTAAGAAGAAGTCAAGATAATGAAAACTGTGTTTACTCTTTAACCTAATTTTAAGCTATGTTTTCAATGGGAGGTGATTGAACTCTACGATTTGCTAGTAAAGACCATGGTGTAATAATTCTGGAATTCTGTTAAGACTGCGGCAACCAAGGTTGAATTTTTTAGATTTTTTTATGGTGGATTAACTGCTTAGATCTCTTAAACAATACATTACTTACCCCATACATTTATAAAACTCAAATTGTTGTGTGAGAAGAATTGACGAAGATCTAATACCACTCCTCCAACATTTGGTCTTTTAGAGTTAATTAGCATTTGTGTGAAGTTTAGTTAAACGTAAACCAATGTTTCATAAGTGTAGGCCAGACCTATCACTGATCTGCTAAAGTTAAACTGAAGTTCACGTAATGTACAATTTGTTGGTTTAAAATTCTGAGTTCAATGATCGTTTGACTAAAATGTTTAGGTCAATGATCGTTATGTGGATCACTATCAGTTTTAGTCTGTAGGAAGTGCCGTGGTCTTTTCGCTGAATTCCACCAGGCATTCAGTTTGAGTTAGAGTGTGAAATAGAGAATTTAACTTGCTAACCATCTGACGGCATGGAACTCTTTCAAAATATTTGATTACATACTAAAAACTGAAAAGAGGAGACAAAAATAAATTAGAAACTCGGCGTAACTTAGCTTGATAACAAAGAAATTTCTTTAAAGATAAAACAAAGGGGGTTCATGAAGCTAAACAAATAAAAGTCATAGAAAGTCATTATAAATAATTAAAAATAAAGTTCATAAAACTTTTTTAAACCCACGATACCTTGGTAAACTTTGGTATATGATGTCATCTAGACTAGTTTTGTGTTACCTGTAAAACTAAATGACTTTAAACGAGGTGTTGTAGCACTCCTAGAAAGTAACTCAGGTTTATTGGATTGACCAATAAAATGCCAACCTAAGAATTCTGTTCTTCTGTTACGAAAGCTGCAATATAAGTTTCATTTTTAAATACAGCGACAAGAAGTTCAGCTTAGAAATCCTCTTTACCTAAAGCTTAACTACATAACAGAATCCCTCCACCAACATAATGAACCCAACACCATTTCATATCATTCATAGCCCAACAATTTTCGTGTGACTCCACCTTCGATATTGAGTTCAATGTTCGCCATATAGATCACTGTGTTGTTTCTGCAAGTTGCATGGTCATTCCTCAATATTCCATCAGGCAATCAGCAATGAAACTAAAAGCTAATTTTTAAAAAACCAAACTCTTTTTCTGTTGAGACTGCGCTGTTTCATCCAACACAGTTCATTGAACTCTGTCAATTTGTTTTGAATATTTAATAAGGAGAATAACCTAGACATGGCTATTATGATGTGATTGAATGAACTCTTTGGCATGGTAATAGTTTTACCAGAGGCACTAGACATTTATGCGACTCTGTTACAATTGCAGTTAGGAAGGTTTCCATTTTGAATTTTTGATTATTGTAAGGTTAAATACGACAAGTTTGGATTAAACTGATATATAGAAGTACATTAAGTAGAAACCTGAAACCTGTCATAACAGGTGTTTCTTACTACCACTTCAGGTATGAAATATAAATTCTAAGCTTTTGGATATTACCTACAATCTTTCAAGGCATACAAAACAAGAACATAATATGCCATCTTGCGATTCTGAAGTGGATCCGTGTAGAATCGCAAGTAATGAATATACTACAAATTTGTCATAGAAGAAATGTTTTTGTATGGCGCCATTTTATTGAATTTCAGTTGGAGGTTGCCATTTATATTTCGGGTGCTGGCAATACTAGTGTTGCCAGATGCAAACTGCAACTTCCATTGGAAAGTTTGACATTTTTTTTTAGCATAAACATACATAGAACGTTTTCACTTACGCCCAATATTTATACTATTTACAGTAAGTTGAAAAATTCATCACGGTCAGAAAATTACATGAGGTGTCAGGGGTCACCCGGTTGGAACGAAGTTCCTTTCGCTATTTATTATGTACTGGTTAGTTCCAACACTCCTAAGGCGCCTGTGGAAAAATACTATAATTTAGATGGATCTTTAAGAAGAGATACTTCTTGTAAAATGATAAACTTTTTTAACCAATTTTTTTTTATTGAATGATTTTTTTTAAAAAAGGTATATTTTTAGGTCCCTTTTGTACGAATGTGTATTATATTTTCCCGAAAATGCCCGTTCTTTAATGTGAGGTACTTCTTTTTTTAAAAGCTAATGTTTTTTTTTAGGAAACGTAAAATTTTTAATAAGAAGTACTTTCTGTAAGAAAAAGCCTCAGAGTATGCATTTTTTACAAAGAAGTACTTTTTTCAAGAACAGGTACTTTTTAAAGAAGTGGGACTCTTTTTAGGAAAATGTTATTCTTTTAAGAAAATATACTTATTTTCAGAAAGGCTACTTATCTCAAGAAAAGTTTTTATTTTATTTTTAAGAAAATGTAATTTTAAGAAAAATAATTTTTGTAAAAAAAGTTATTTTTTAGAGCAGGTATTTTTTGTGAAGAAAAGGTTTTTTTAAGAAATGGGTATTTCTTTAGAATTGGTAATTTTTTCACGAACAGGTACCATTTTAAGAGTAGGTACTTATCTCAATTATAGTTATGTTGTTGTACATAAAAGGTACTCTTTAAAAAAGTGTAATTTAAAAAAAAGGCAATTTGTTGTAAGATAATGTACTTTTTTTAAGAAAAGCTACTTATTTAAAAAAAATAATTTTTTTAAGAAAAGGCACGTTTTGTAAGAACATTTATTTTTTAAAGTATGTGTACTTCTTTAAGAAAAGGTATTTTTTCACGAAAAGGTACTCTGTTTAAGAATATGAATAGGTATTTTTTTCAGAAAATTTACTTTTTTTAAGAAAACGCACTTATTTGTGAAAATTTTATTTTTTTAAACTTCTTTCACTTTGGCTTTTCTAAATTTACTGTTTATTCTGTTCAAAGCTACAATATGTAATAAACAGTCTCCATCTAGAGAACTTCCCATTAAACAATACATTTCGCCCAATTTGTTAGTCTAGGCACAAACCAAACCAAAAGTAAGAGTGTAAGAGAAATTGTGCTGCCAAATGTAATTCCATGCTCAGGGTTGTATTCCATGGATTTGACAATCTTGCATTTTGCCTTTTCTAAATTTACTTTTTATTGGGTTCAAAACTACAACATGTAATAAACAGGCTCCACCTAGAAAATTTCCCATTAAATAACAAATTTTTCCCCATTTGTTAGTCTAGACACAAACCAAACCGAAAGTAAGAGTGTAAGGTAAAGTATGTGCCAAATGTAATTCCATGCTCAGGGTTGTATTCCATGGATTTGACAATCTTGCAGTTTGCCTTTTCTAAATTTACTTTTTATTGGGTTCAAAACTACAACATGTAATAAACAGGCCCCACCTAGAAATTTTCCCATTCAATAATAAATTTTTCCCCATTTGTTAGTCTAGACACAAACCAAACCGAAAGTAAGAGTGTAAGGTAAAGTATGTGCCAAATGTAATTCCATGCTCAGGGTTATATTCCATGGATTTGACAATCTTGCATTTTGCCTTTTCTAAATTTACTTTTTATTGGGTTCAAAACTACAAGGCTCCACCAAGAAAACTTCCCTTTAAACCAAACCAAAAGAACCCAATATAAAAATTACAGCAGACAGCTGTCCGAGGCCTTCGGCCACGGACTGTCCCTGCAGGCTGTGTCAGAGACACGGCCATTAAGTTTAACGTAGAATACGCCATCCGATAAGACAGAAAACATATATAACAATAAATTTTTTTTTTTTATATTATTTATCATTTATTGATATATATGTTTTCTTTTCTGTCTTATCAGATGGCGTATTCTACGTTAAACTTAATGGCCGTGTCTCTGACATAGCCTGCAGGGGCAGTCCGTGGCCGAAGGCCTCGGACAACTGTCTGCTGTAATTTTTATATTTACCAACGGCATTTGATTCAAGTCCGTTTAAAAAAAAATATTATCTTCAATTTTTTTAAACTTAATTTAATTTATGTATTTTAATTAATATTTTTATTGAAATAAGTTCTGCGAATGTTGAGAGGGCCGCCCTTATATTAAAAAAGGTTTACCTTATCGAGTCTTCGCATTAGCATTCGAGCGTTGTGTGAAAGCTTTACGCTTTACAATTCAAAATTAATGTTACAACAGCTTTATTGAAACTTTCGCAAAAAAACCTTTATTACGTTAGCTTACTGTTTGTTTCACTTTTTACTAGATACATGTTGCCAAGCAACATTAGCTTGCTGTTCGTTTCACTTTTTACTAGATACATGTTCCTAAGCAATGTTGAGCAACCAAAAACACTCAACCAAACACCACACATATGTTTGAGTGTATGTGTTTAAACAATTTTCATTTGAGAAATTAAAATACTAGAAATATATCAACCAATATGAAATGTATATCAAACGAAAGATAACATCTTCATTTACCTACTTAAAAAATTTTAAAAAAATTCATCTAGCCATTTCCTCAAATTCAATGAAATAAAGATTACAACACTAAAAACCTGACATGACTCCTCATACCGTAAGGTAAGACGTATTCTACGTCAAAAAAAAAATAAATAAATGGTTTCCCATTACATCCCATGAAGGGATTGGGGAGAACTTCTCACAATCACTGAGCTGTGCGCTTTCCAGTTTTCACTCACTGATTGGGACCTACAGTTTTACACCGATTCCGCACGGTAATTTGAGAAGCTTTTTCATGGCTAGATACTCGATAGTGTCGCCGTCACTATGCGAGGTGACCGCCGCCGAAACAAAATTTGAAGGTGGTCAGAGCCGGGTTCGAAACCAGGATCTCATGTACAAGAGCCGCGCACACTAACCATTGCACCACCGACGGCCACAATATAGTTGATATAAATGGGTTGTAATAAAGCAGTTAAAAATAGTTGTTTAACATTTTTTCATTTAGCCCCCATCCCGTAACGTACGATAAGGAACTTGGTTCCAAAAGTTAATTGATCCGTAACAATTTTCGTGCGATGATTTTTTACGATTTTCGGCATAGTTTATGGAGACAAGAGATTGTCTCAATCAACTTGCATCGACTTTTGGTGATGAAGCACCATCAAAAATCACTGTCAATCGCTGGTATCAAAAGATCAGTCTCTGACGGCGATCGCTCCAGGATGAATTACGTGAAGGTCGTCCAACTTCGCTCGTTATGCCGGAAACCATCGATGCTGTGCATGAACTGATAAAGCAAGACCGAAGTGTGACATACCATAAGATTGAGGCATCCTTGGCCATTAGTATGACAAGCAGCAATAAGATATTGCATTTCATTTGGCCGTCAAAAAGATAAGTTCTCGTTGGATTCCAAATAATTTGACGAATGCTCATAAAAAGGCTCGTGTCGATTGGAGCAAAGAAATGCAACAGCTGTAGCTCAAATGCAGTGTATAACATCGTCACAGGCGACGAATCATGAATCTGTGTATTTGAACCCGAAACAGGTCATCAATCGACAGTATGGGCATTTCAAGGCGAGAAAAATCCAATAAAAGTTGTTCATGGAAGAAGCACATCGACAGCGTTTGTCTTTTTTTGGTATAACCGGTCATCTGGCCACAGTGTCTCACTGGAACGTAGGACCGTCAATTGTGAGAGGTATACGGGGGGGGGGGTTAACAAAAGTTCGCTTAGTTGCTGTCATATTATAAGTTTTTAATAAATCAAAAATTACATACTATTTGTTATAATATTACGATATATCACTCTAATTTCCAGAAAGATCTGTCAAAATGGAGACAAGAAAACGTAAAATTAGTGAAGCAGTGCCAGTGGATATCCCTGCGCCAACGTGGCAAGAAATTCGGTTTGCTATTCTTTTTGGATTTCGGCGTAAGCCCAAGCCTGTGGAAATATTTAGTGAATGCCAAATAGCATTTGGAATCTATGCGCCATTCGTTGTGACTATTTCAAAGTGGTTCCGGAGATTCCACACCGGTCATTTTTCTGTGAAGGTCGAACCTCGAGAATACCGTCCAAAATCTGCGACTGACGATGTAAGTGTAGCGCTGGTGAAGTCTAAAACTGACGACTATCCAAGATTGACCCAGGAGATAATTGCTGAAGAACTGGGCTTGAATGCCATGGCTGTATCGCGAACTTTGAAAAATAATCTTGGATATACGAAAAAATCTGCACGATGGGTTCCTAGAATTTTAACTGAAGCTCAACGAGAGGCACGTGTGCTTTTTGCTCAATATTTTCTTCACAGATCCAAAAAAAGAATGTCTTCCACTTTTCAGAAAATTGCAACAGGTGATGAAGCATGGTGTTATTATATCGGTGTACACAAAGCATGGTATGGGGCCCAGAAAGTGCAAATTTGAAGATTTTGAAGACTGTTTTTCAAGCTGGATTTATCGACTTCAAAAATGTATCGAAATAAATGGGGATTACGTTGAAAATATACTAAGAGATGCAGAATAAAGATATAAAATTATAACAATTTTTGTTTAGTTTTTTCTACTCTATTAAGTGAACTTTTGTTAGCACCCTCGTACCACCATCTGTGAGCCAACAGTGTACGAAGAAATAAGGAAAAACAATAAAAGAAGACGGACATCAGCTCAAACAATGGGCTATTTGAGCAGTCAACCTGTCGAATTAATGGCCCGTCCGCCATTTGGCACCCAATAACTATTTTTATTCCGTCACATAAACTGTGTGGTCGAAGTTTTACGAACCCCGAAGCAGCTGTTGAAGCGTTCAAAAACCTTGCTTGGAGGTATCTCAATCTCAGTGGAAAAACTGCTTCGAAAATTTGTTTGAGCGCCAGCAAAAAGGGTATTGATCTTCACGGAGAATATTTTGAAGACTAATAAAACCATTTTTGGCCGTCGGTGGTGCAATGGTTAGTGTGCGCGGCTCTTGTACATGAGATCCTGGGTTCGAACCCTGCTCTGACCACCTTCAAAAAAATTTCTTTCGGCGGCGGTCACCTCGCATAGTGACGGCGACACTATCGAGTATATAGCCATGATAAAGCTTCTGAAAATACCGTTCGGAATCGGTGAAAAACTGTAGGTCCCAATCAGTGAGTGAAAAACTGGAAAGCGCACAGCTCAGTGATTGTGAGAAGTTCTCCCCGGTCCCTTCATGGGATGTAATGGGAAACCATTTATTTATTTTTTAATAAAACCATTTGGACTAAATGAACCAATTTTAAACAAATTTTTTTTAAGTACTTTATTACAACCCATTATTGTCAAGTATATTGGGTACTTTTGGTTTGGTTTGCTTTAAAGGGAAGTTTTCTAGGTGGAACCTGTTTATTAAATATTGTAGTTTTGAACCTAATAAAAAGTATATTTAGAAAAGCCAAAGAGCAAGACTGGCAACTCCATGAAATACAACCCTAAGCATGGAAATACATTTGACAGCACACTTACTCTTACACTCGTACTTTTGGTTTGGTTTGTGTCTAGACTAAAAATGGGGCGAAATTTATGGTTTAATGGGAAATTCTCTAGATGGAGACTGTTTATTACATATAAACAGTAAATTTAGAAAAGTGAAAGAAATTTAAAAAAATAACATTTTCTTAAATAAGTGCGTTTTCTTAAAAAAGTAAATCTTCTCAAAAACAATACCTATTCATATTCTTCAACAGAGTTGCTTTTCTTAAAAAGTATACGTTATCTTAAAGAAGTACATTTGCTTAAAAAAGTAAATTTTCTAAGTTTTCTTAAAAAAGGAAATTTTTTAAAATAAATACCTTTTCTTAAAAAAGTACACTATCCTACAACAACTTGCCTTTTTTTAAAAAACTACATTTTCTTTAAAGAGTACCTTTTATGTAAAACAAAACTTAACTTTTCTTGAGAGAAGTGCCTACTCTCGAAATTGTACCTGTTTTTGAAAAAATACCAATTCTTAAAAAATACCCATTTCCTAAAAAAAAAACTTTTTCTTCAAAAAAAAATAAAAAAATACCTTTAACCGAATAAAATACCTAATACCTTCATTTGCTTAAAAGTAACTTTTCTTAAAAAATAAAATAACACATTTTCTTTTCTTTTCTTGGGATAAGTAGCCTTTCTCAAAATAAGTAAATTTTCTTATAAAAATAACCTTTTCCTAAAATAAGTACCACTTCTTCCAAATGTACCTGTTCTTAAAAGAGTACTACTTTGTTAAAAAAATTCTTATTCTTGGGCTGTGTCTTACGGAAAGTGCTTCGCCTTAAAAGTAGTACCATTTCTCAAACAAAAAAATAAATTGGCTTTTAATAAAAGAGGTAGATCTCTTTAAAAAGGACCTTTTCGGAAAATATAATACATATTCTTATAAAAAGGACTTAAAAATATAATTTTTTCTTAAAAAACTACATTCTCTAAAAAAAAATTCTTAAAAATGTTTAAGTTTAAAAAGTTCTTAAAGTTTAAGTTAAGTCTGTAAAAACAGTATCTTTTCTAAAAGATGCATTTAAATTATTGCATATTTAAACTGTCGCCTTAGGCGTGTTAGAACTATCTAGTACATAATATCTAGTGAAAGGAACTTCGTTCCAAACGGGTGGCCCCTGACACCTCATGTGATTTTTTTTTATAATTATACATTTTGTTATCTCGCAAATCTGTTTTAGCCATTTGATAAAAGAACACGGGAGACCAATTGGATTTACAAGCCTGTGCAATTAGATTTTGTGAGTCAAACTACATTAATCCGTTTTTTAAGTCAGACGCAATGCCAGGTAAAATCTGATGAATTTTAGCTAGAGAATGTAGGAGCGATCTACATAACGTTATTGAGGCAGAACTATGATTTTTCTGACACTTAACCTGAAAACAAAGAAATCTACATAACGATCACCTCCACATAGAGTCAGACATTAAAACTTTTAATTAACAGCGCAATCTAAACGTAAACTCTTGCTTTTGCTGTAAAATCTTGCTATTGTGAAGAGTTCATTAAACTTATGAACTTCATTGTTCTATCTTAAACTCATTGCCTGTTACAAATCTGTGAAAAGTGAACTGTGAACTTCCTACAAAAGTGAGGGGGGAAACGATGGTATTAGATACAACAAATCTTTGACCCAGAAACTGAAGTTTATTTTAAATCAAGTCAGAAAGCAACAATAGTTTTCAGTATTACAAATCTCGTAGCTAGGATTAACATTAAAACGGCGCTAAACTCAAATATGTTCCATAAATGGTACCATAAATAACTAAGCAACGAAACAAAGTGTTTAAGCTTAGACTGGAAATCTAAGATTTCCATAAATTAACCTTAAACTTGAAAAAGTTCCATGTTGGTAGTTAGAGGTAACAATGGGCTGTATAAACCTATTTCATACTTTGATAACAAATCGAATTTGTAATCTTAGTTTTAACCTTGCAAACACAAAGAATTGAGAAATTGAACCTTGACTACTGCAATTGTAACAGGAGCCCACAAATTACAAAAGACTGTTTTTACCCATAAACCGACTATATGAATAAGTGTTCATTCAACTTTACTCATAGTTCAAATTTACCATGATTTCTAACTATGTTAATATTTGGCCGTTTAACCAACTACGGTATGTAAATTAACACGCATGTTAAACTTTCTATGAACTTTTCTTTTTGTTTCTTTGAGAAATATTAGTTAAGAGTTAACATGCTGATAGCCTAATACAAATGACCATGCAACTTCCTATAAACCTAAAAAACAAGTGATTGTGTCGTGCAGGTCATTGACTCGAATAGCGAAAGGGAATGTAATTTATTGTTGTAGAAAATGATTGTACTACTGATGGCTGAATCAATCAATTTTAAAAGTATAAGTTTAAATGCTCCAAAACTAACACAATCACAGAATATTTTATTTACTTAATCTCCAAAGTTTCTTAGAACTTTCGAAAATATCTTCAGTAAAGTTTTAGGAAGTTATTAAACTTACCACAGAGTCTGTACATAATATTTTATAAAATCTACATTCGGGAAAATAAGAGTTTAGTGAACTGTTATAGGAGGCACAACATGATTTCAACTCAGTATTCAAATATGTACAAACTGATCGCCTAATAGAATCTAGTGAAACTGGTATTATGACAGTTCTTATAACCTGCATCAATATAATATCCATGAACATAAGTTTATTTAAACTAAGCCCAAAAACTAAAGTTTCTTAACATAAATCTTAAAGCTTAGATTAATATATCTTCTTAAACTTGAAACAGTTACCTAAACCCTATCCAAAGATAACTACTTAACATTGCATAGATGTTAAGCAAAGGTTAACAAATAAATTCACCTTAACTTGAAACCTTTCCATAAACTCAACTACTTAACATAACAACAATTTTAATTTAACATTCAAAACTTAAGATTAACTTAAAATCACCTTAAACTTGAAAAATCGTAGATTTTGTAAGCTTAAGGTTAACCTTGCAAACACCTAGAATTGGGAAATTGAACCTTGACTAATGCAATTATAACAAGAGCCCAGAAATTTTAAGAGCCTCCCTTACCTGTGACTACACTAAACGCCGAAGAGTTCATTCAACTTTATGCTTAATACAGACTTACCATGGTTTCTAACTATGGTAAAGTTAACCATGACAACGTTGTGCCAGTTTAACCGGCTACCTCTTTGGGTAAACTTACGCATGCGTAGCTGTCGGGGAGAATTTCTTTATTTTTGAAAAAGTTTTCACTAAATTTGTACATGCTGATTGCCTAATAGAACTGGCCATGCAACTTCCTAAAAACACAAAAAAACGATAGTGATCCAGTTAAAGGTTATTAAGCTCAGGGTTGCTGGTTTAAACAAATGAAAGGGAGTGTAGTTTATCGTTGTAGGAAGGGGCTAGTTACATACTGACCAAATTTATGTCTGTTTTAACAAATTTTTGAAAATCTAAAAATTAAACCTTGGTTTCATCTAACCTAACAGAACCGCAGAATATTTACAAGATGTTCTTTATTGGTTAACCCACAAAATCTTAGAAAGTTTTGGACAAACACTACAACTAAGCTATGCTAAGTTATTGAATCTGACGTTCAGAAAACTATTCTTAAATCTAATCTACACAAAGGATTCGTGAAAATATTTCACTGAAAGTTCTTGTACCTAAACCGCACTCTGAAAAATAACGGCGCCAGCAATATATTGCAAGAATCATGTACATACATGTTTGTAAGCATTGTTTTCATGAATTGAAGACCTGCAACTTTTTGTTTCGTTATTGTGATAGACAGCAGGATTTCCAGCAGTTTTCAATAAACAATACCACATTTGGGTCACAAATATATATATTATAAACTATTGAACATTGTGTCCCAAACATGTTATATTGAACAGCACACACAACGTGTTTGGACACAAGAATACAGTATTTGCGGCAAGCATTATATTTGCATTGAAACAACAAAAAAGACAAATTGTTCAGCGTGCAGGCATAGCAAATGCACGCACGCTCACTCGCCATAATCCAGAAATCGAGGAATAGAAAAACGCTCCTATTTGTTTGTTGTGAGATGTTTAAAACAATTTCAAAATATACGACTCTCGAGCGCGTGCGACAACACTGTGTGTAATTTTTTAAATCATGGAAATATAACCATATACGGACATCACCACGTGATAAATGACAAAAAAAAAAGACCCGTGTCTCCCAGTTTGCCCAACGTCATGCACGTTCTTTTTTATGGGCCCCCAAAGATTTGGGGCCTCGGTGTAATTTTTGAAAAAATTTGATTATTTTGTCAGCCTCATATCTTGCACTTCGTTCGGAATTTTGATTTACTCTCTGAGGGAATGTTGTAGCTCTTGTCGTAATGAATATGGATCGGTTTTCTCGATACTAACACAATTTGTATGTAACAGTATTTACATCCCCTTAATAAAAGTACATTTCATACTCAAAAAATTACATAAAGTGGTACAGAAGAAACAAAAATTTACATAAATTTTACAAAAGTACACAAAATGCTCAAACGTATATAATGCGTAAATACAAACTACACAAAGTGTGAGATAAATTACATTACGTGTACCACACAGTACATAGAAAGTACCAAAAAGTACATAAAATCTACCGAGTGCAATGACTCGATAATGTATATTAAGAAGCACCTAAAGTGAGCTTATAAGTGTACCAGAAAGTGTAAAGTATACCAAAAAGTACAGAGAGTCCCAAAAAGTATATAGTGTACCAAAAAGTACACAAAATAAAGAAAAATTGCCAAAAACTATTACCTTAACTATATACAAAAAAGTACCCATAAAGTACATAAAATTAATCAAAAAGTACATTGCACTCTAAAAATTACCTAAAGTGTACCAAGTACTACATAGCCTGCCAGAAAAGTATATTAAAAGACCCAAAAAGGTGCTCTAAATATACCAAACAGTGCAGAGTGTACCAAACCCATATATAAATATTCAGGCACGCACCCAGGCCGCCCCCCGGTCCACCGAAGTTATTTTCTTAAGTATTGGTTTTTTTAATCTGGTGCAATTTTTCACCTTAAATGTGAAGTTGCGTCCCCCTTCGAAAGAAAGTTCTGCATACCTGGCTGTAAACAGTGGTAAAATTTACATAACATGTATCAAAAAGTTAGCAAAAGATGCTTTTTGTACCAATAAGTCCTTTTCGGTAGCAATAAATTACCTTCGGTACTAAAAGGTACATAAAGGTACCAATAAATGTAGTTTGGTGGCAATAAGCGCATACAAAGTACACAAAAAATACTTTTTAAGCCAACAATTTTACTCTTTGGTATCAGCGAGTACATATTTTCGTACTTTTTATGTACATATTTTCTGGTGGTACTTTTTTAGCTCCAAAAAGTATGTTTATTTGGTCATTGTTGGTGCGTTTTATGTTCCCTTTGGCGCAAAAAAGTACTTTTTTTGGTTACATTTCTTTATTTTTTTGGTATACTATGTAGTTTTCGGTTATTTGTTTTGTGATTCTACGAACTTTGCACATGTTGTACACATTTTGTTATTCTATGTGATTTTTATTGGTAGTCATGTTGTAGATTTTGTAATACAATATATACTTTTTGGTACATTGTTGGGCATACTGTGTGTATATTTTGACTCATTTTTGACACGCTTTATGTACTTGTAAATACGTTGTATTTACTTGTTGGTTTTGGTTTAGCTGTCGTCACCTATTATGTACTTTTTGGTATACATTTGTATATTTTGTGAACTTATTGGTACAGTTTTTGGTATATTTGCTGTACTTTGTTTGTAGTCTTAGACAAATATTACACTTTTTTACACATATTTTGGGTCAATTTACAAAATATATAACATGTTCACTAAAAGGACTTTAAGACGAGTGGAATCAGTGATCTGTAGCTCAAAAGACTCACACGCGGTCGGGAGCGAATACATTTTACATCAACGAAAGTAATTTCAAGTATTTACGTTAAGGTACCAACAAATTTACCTTCGGTACTAACAAGTAATCGCAATAATCGACATAAAGCGCAAAAAAGTACACAAAATATACTATAATTTTACCCTTTGGTACCAACGCGTACATATTTTGGAACTTTTTATGTACTTCATGCTACCAAAAACGACATTTTGTGGTAATTTTTTTTTGGCTCTAAAAATTCCTATTCTCTGGTACATTTTACTTCATAGTTCTTGCTTTTTGTGTTCCCTTTGGCACCAAAAAGTACTTTTTGGGTTATTTTTATTTACTTTTTGTGGTACAGTATGTTGTTTTTGGTAATTTTTGTAGCGATTCTACGAACTTTTTTGTTACACAATGCACTTTTTGTACACATTTTGTTGGTCTATGTGACTTTTTTTGGCACGCATGATGTAGGCGTTATGTGGCAGTCGGTGGTGCAATGGATAGTGTGCGCGCCTCTGGTACTTAAGATCCTGGGTTCGATCCCTGCTCTGACCAATTTCTTTCGACGGCGGTAACCTCGCATAGTGACGACGACACTATCGAGTATTTAGCCATGAAAATGCTTCTGAAAAATATCGTTCAGAACCGGTGTAAAACAGTAGGTCCCAACCAGTGAGTATAAAACTAGAAAGCGCACGACTGACTGGTTGTGAGAAGCTCTCGCCGATTCCTTCGTGGGATGTAATGGGAAACCATTTATTTATTTAATGTAGGCGTTGTAATACAATATGTATATACTTTTTGGTACATTGTTTGGCATACTGTCTGTACAGTTAGTGTGTAAATATTTTTGTACACTTGTTAGTACATTCTATATACTTTTTGGTTGGTAGACTTTAGGGCACTTTGATAAAATATAAGCAATGTTTGGTATAGCTTATCTGCTCGTTATTACCTTTTATGTACTTTTTGGAATATTTTTGTATATTTTGTGAACTTATTGCTCTAGTTTTTTTTAATATTTAGTACACGAGTTCGATCAGCGATCTGTTGCTCAAAGCAGACACACGCGGTTGGGAGCGAATAAATTATACTACATAAGCGAAAGTAATTTCGAGTTGTTTTACGGATTTTATACGCACGCTCACATGTGTCTACGATGCCCGGCCTAAACAAACAGTGGCTACATTTTGCACTTCACAGTTTCGAACTTATGGTATAGATCGGGATAAGAACAGTTTAATTGACCTTCCTCGGACGAGTATCCAATTAATATTTTATTGTAATCTGATAGCTAAGAAGAACCGAAAGATACTATTATGGAACTTCCTAGAAAATATGTAAGGCCGATAGTGCTTCAAACACCGATCATCGACTTTAAATTCACAAATAAAGGAATATTAAAAAAAAATGGTTTCCCTTTACATCCCATGAAAGGATTAGGGAGAGCTTCTCACAGTTAGTGATCTATGGGCGTTCTAGTTTTACACTCACTGCTTGGTACCTACAGTTTTACACCGGTTCCGAATGGTATTTTGAGAAGCTTTTTCATGGCTAAATACTAGATAGTGTCGCCGTCACTACGCGAGGTGACCGCCGTCGAAAGCAATTTAAGGTGGTCAGGGTAGGGATCGAACCCACATTCCCATGCACAAGCGCCGCGCACACTACCATTGCACCACCGACGGCCACAGGTGGGGTGGTGGTATATATTGTTGTTTTAAACCCAATAAAAAGTAAATTTAGAAAAACCTAAGTGAGTGAAGTTTAAAAAAAAAACATTTCGTTAAATAAGTGCCTTTTCAAAAAAAAAATATACCTTATCTTAAAGATGTACATTTGCTTGAAAAAAGTAAATTTTCTTACAAAAAGTACCTTTTTTTAAAACAATAATTTGTTTTCGTTTGCGTTTATATTATTCGGTTTTTCAGTTGTTACAGTTTTAGTAATTGTTCATTTCAAGATCAATAACTATTAAAAAGTACTTTTTTCATAGAAAAGGTACTTTTTAATAGAACTATTAAAAAGAAAGTATGTAGGTATATCATCACATATCTGTGGTGACAAAGCATAACAGCATAACTGGAGTTATGCTCAAATTAAATGTTTCGAGAATTGAGCTGTATATATCGAACTGCACACTATATAATTCAAATATGAATAATCCAATTTGTAGTTCCGAAGATATTGGAAAAGATTTATTAGCAAATCTCGATCAATCACTACATTACAAATGCACTTTGAACCATTAAACGCTCTCCTAAAAAGTTGCAAAAATAAACATACGCTGTTATGCCTTGTGACCACCGATATTATAGGAATACACAAAACTTAACTTAGCGAGAATTGTCTCAACACTCCTACTTGGGCGAAAATATCCACCACAAATACTTTGCCATAACCATCAATGTTCACAACATTCCTTTCCTATGCATGCTTTCACCGAAAGCCATTGCATAGATGTTGTTGTTTCGAAAAAGAAACAACGATTGCCATGAGATTGGCATTAGAGTGTACCGTCTTCAAATTATATCCGTTTCAGTTAATATTATTCGATCTTTCAGTTGTTATACTATTTTTAATAATTGTTCAGTTCAAGATCAATAACTGTTAAAAATTTATTGAAATTGATCACCGTGATAACTTCCCACTTAAAAATTGGTCATTAGTAATTCTGCTCCAACGTGATTAACAAATAATATGTAGACAAAACACCTTTGAGTTTCCGCTAAATTGTTTATGATTTTTATTATTAGAATTATTATTATTTATAGTTGAAGTTTTTAAAAGACAGCAACCTTCTGAAAACTTTCTTTTTCATGTGTAAACATCTATACGCTGGGGGTAAAAATCTTTTTCACAATACAATCACAAATTTAGAGTAAGATGTGCGATGTAATCGTCAACCAATCGTAAAGCGTTATCAAATCGGTGTGAGCTATGTATGAGTGTATTAGTGTACTCAGACGCTGCATACAATATACTCAACACCATCTAGTGTGCAATAGTAGCTACTAATTTTCACTAATTGTCGTACATTATGTTATCGTAGGCAAATGAAAACAAATAAATAAAATGAATACAAAAACATTTAATTTTAATAACTTTTAAAAAGACTTTTTGCACTTTTAATAAAAAATTTACTAAACCAAAGCAAAATAAGGAAAACTAAAAACTAAACTTGTCAAATATAAGGAAAACTAAACTTGTCAAACTAAAAGTCTTCTTCGTCTTTGAGATTGTCATTCATACTTAACAGCTGCATAAAAGCACCATCTAGTGTGCAATAGTAGCTACTAATTTTCGAAAATCATTGCTGTAAAGTAACATTACATTTCAGTAAACAGCTGATTAATAACTTGTCAATCGCAACAAATACAAAATAATAAAATAATTTACAAAACACCAAAAAAATTATAACTCAGAACATAAAACAACACAAAGTGTATGAAAGCTGAATGGAGGTAATGTTAATTCTAATAAAATTTCTATTAGATTCCAATATAAATTAAGATTATAACATATCTTCATTACGTTCTGTTGCCTTACACTGAAGCTGGTGCACGACAATTGGGTAACAATCTCCATCTCATGCCAATTATTATGGGTGGAGATTTTAATACTCACAGTCGCAAGCTTTATCAAAATTTTTGACGTAGAATACATCTTACCTTACGGTATGAGGAGTCATGTCAGGTTTTTATTGTTGTAATCTTTATTTCATTGAATTTGAGGAAACGGCTAGATGAATTTTTTTAAAATTTTTTTTGTAGATAAATGAAGATGTTATCTTTCGTTTGATATACATTTCATATTGGTTGATATATTTCTAGTATTTTAATATCTCAAATGAAAATTGTTTAAACACATACACTCAAACATATGTGTGGTTTTTGGTTGAGTGTTTTTGGTTGCCCCACATTGCTTAGGAACATGTATCTAGTAAAAAGTGAAACGAACAGCAAGCTAATGTTGCTTGGCAACATGTATCTAGTAAAAAGTGAAACAAACAGTAAGCTAACGTAATAAAGCTTTTTTGCGAAAGCTTCAATACAGCTGTTGTAACATTAATTTTGAATTGTAAAGCGTAAAGCTTTCACACAACGCTCGAATGCTAATGCGAAGACTCGATAAGGTAAACCTTTGTTAATATTAGGGCGGCCCTCTCAACATTCGCAGAACTTATTTCAATAAAAATATTAATTAAAATACATAAATTAAATTAAGTTTAAAAAAATTGGACATAATATTTTTTTTTTAAACGGACTTGAATCAAATGCCGTTGGTAAATATAAAAATTACAGCAGACAGTTGGCCGAGGCCTTCGGCCACGCACTGTCCCTGCAGGCTGTGTCAGAGACACGGCCATTAAGTTTAACGTAGAATACGCCATCCGATAAGACAGAAAACATATACATATAACAATAAATGATAAATAATATAAGCAAATGAATTTATTGTTATATATGTTTTCTGTCTTATCGGATGGCGTATTCTACGTTAAACTTAATGGCCGTGTCTCTGACACAGCCTGCAGGGACAGTCCGTGGCCGAAGGCCTCGGACAACTGTCTGCTGTAATTTTTTTATTTGACGTTTTCCACTTGCATATGAGCAATTCTCCACAAACCCCCACAACTAACAATTCCACTACTATGGATGCAGTTTTCCATAGATTTTTAAATACAATCGAATCAAAAATTTTTATCTTATTTTAGTTACCATAAGCCAATATTAACTATTAGTACTTAAGACATTTACCATAGATGGGCACTTTGCAGTACTACTAAAATTTCAGTAAAAATAATTCTTTAACTAGTAACTTTTTATTGATTACTAAAATTTTTTTCAGCAATTTTTATAAAGTGCCTACATGATTACGATGAGGTGCATTGAATTTTCAGTAATCAGTAATGCCCGATTACTGATTATTATGAATACGGCCCTATGATTTTACTGGTAATGCAAATTAAATTTCATTATCAGTAAAAATTTACTGAATTTTTTCAGTAATCAGTAAATTTACTGCTTACTGTAATTTTTAATGCAGTACATATATATACTGCACTGTGCCCATTTACTAACCAAATAAGTTAAATAAAACAAACAAAAACCAGCAAATTCCTATGTATTTGCAATATTGAAAGTTTTGATACTTTTAATTGATTAATTAAAAAAATATACTAAAAGCATAAGTACTTCCAACTTCATTACTAGATGTTTACACATCTCCCCTGTGATCGGACTCATATTAATTTTTTTTATTATCATTAAAATGTGACCATGAAATCGTCGATTTATACAACAACTAACAAAAATTTTGCAAGTTCAGTGATCGCAAAAATTTGCAAGTTCAGTGATCGCTATGTTTATTTCTAATACTTTTGCTAAATTTTTACATAAATCTCTGTCATCGCCTTTCAATTTAGTGATCATTATATGGAACACTATTGAGTTCCTGTACGTTAGACGAAGTTCCATGGCCATCTTACACAAATCTATGAGGCGATCAGTTTGACATAGGAGGCCTTCATTTTTATGCTTTCAGGTAAAATGAAGAAACTGTTTAAGGTGATTTAAAATCCATGAGTTCATGCGTCAAAGTTCGTAAAAATGAGTTTTTTCTTATGCGCCAAAGTTCGTTGAACTACGTTTTTGCTAATAGAGTAAGAGGGAGGTTTAGCTAGAGGAAGTTCCATGGCCATCTTACACAATACTATGAAGCGAACAGATTTACATAGCAGGCCTTTGATCAGTTATCAAATGAAATGAAGAAACTATTTAGGGCGGTTTAAAAAGTGTGAGTTTAGGCATTAAAGTTCTTTGAACTGAGATTTTGTCTAATAGATGAAGAGAAGAATTGACCAAGTTCCATGGCCATCTTACACAATTCTATGAGGCGATCAGATTTATATAACAGTTTCTTGCTTAGTTTTCAAGTGAAATGAAGAACCTCTTAGGGTAGGTAGTATAAAAACCATAAGTTCATGCCTTAAAGTTCGCTGAACTGAGTGTTTTCTAATTTATGGTGTTTTTTTTTTACAACGTTCATCACAAGTTGAACGTGCCTGGCGTTTTGTTACTAGTTATCAAGTTTCTTCACGCTTTCGTTGATTTTGTTTTTAAATAAAATTTTATTCGCTGAACTTATGTTAGCCTGTTACAATTGCAGTGAACTTTTAGTTTCAGTTTATGATGGATACAGTTTAGTAAGATAAACTAAGTTGGATAATCTAGATATTAAGATCGAAAAAGAAAGGCTGTCAATTTTGATTTATGCATATATCACAGAAATTCGTTTCTTCTACTTGTTTTTTATCTATCGGATAACTTGCCCTGACTATAACTGTGCTATTTTATAAAACGCGAATGCGTTCGGTGAGTGAACGAACGTTTAACATTGACGCTAACGCAACGCTGAAGAACTGGTATTTTGAAATTCACAACACGTTTGCTTTTCAATGGCAACACTTTTGCTTTTCAACTCATAGTTCTGTGGGTTTAATATATTAAAACACAATTCAAAATCATTATTTTTCAGGGGAGCTAAAAAATAATTTTATATTGCGTATAAAATCTCTCACACTTCGTTGCATTTAAACGTACTTTCGAATTTAAAATTTTAAACGCAAGCGCTCTTAAGTAGGTCCGAAAATCGAGCAGTGAGACAGCTCAACAACTAAGTCTACTTTCGTTTAAAAGAACATGGCTGTGATTAGAATTATTAGAATTTTTCACGAATTTTTTATGTGAAAAATAAACGTTGACAGCTGTTTAAACTGGTCATGTATTAACCCTGTCAACAGGGTAAAACGTGTTACTAAAGTTGTAGATTTCTCAACAAGATTGTTTTAGACTTAGATTACATAAACGTTTGTTTATGAATTTAAAGTCGATTATCGGTGTTTGGAGCACTATCGGTTTTTTTAGTACCTAGGAAGTTCCATAGTAGTTTTCTTAGATTCTACTAAGCACCCAGATTTCAAAAAATATTTCTGTGTATACTTATCTTAATTAAACTGTTCTTAAACCCGGTCTATACCAGCAGATTGAAACTGTGGAATGCAAAAAGTAGCCAGTGTTAGTTTAGGTGAGGCATCGTAAACATACGTGGGCGTGCGTATAAAATCCCCTTCACTACTCAAAATACATTTCGTGAGATTAAAGTCGTATATATCCGAACACAAAATGTTGCTAGTTGTATTTAAACGCACGCGCATGGGAGTAAATTAAATTGCAAACGCAAGCGCCATTGAGTAGGTCCAAAAATCGAGCAGTGAAACAGCTCACGATTTCTTTCGTTTCTGAAAAATGTATTCACCCCCAACGGCGTGAGCGTGCCTTGAGCATCAACTCAGTGCTCGCAATCTCGGCAAAAATCCTTATAGTAAATAAAATAAATGAATTATAAATGTTAATATTTTACTTTTTTACGTGAAGCTTGAATTTTTGAAAAGAAATAATTTCTTTGGAAATTGTACGTAATATGTAAAAAAATACAAACAATGCACAACAAACGTACCAAAAATTATAACTGAACCACAAAGTTCGTAAAATTAGCAAAAGTAAACCAAAAAGTACATTAGTGCTGACAACGAGGACATAAATTGTACTAAAACTTGCGTGTATCGTATCAATATGTCCTAAAGTCTACCAACTAAATATAATAATGTATCTAAAAGTACATAAATCGTATCAAAAAAGTGTACCAAAGATTACATTAACTGAACCAAAAATTTCACAAAATTAACAAAAATAAACCAAAAAGTATATTAAAGCTGACACGAAATGATAAATTGTACTAAAAATTACATGTATCGTATCAAAAAAGTGTCCTATAGTCTACCAACTAAATATAGTTTTTCTAAAACTACATAAAGTGTGTCAAAATGTACACACAATATTCCAAGCAATGTACCAAAACGTATATATTGTACTACATAAAGTATATTTTGTACAAATAAAGTCACATAGTAACAAAATGTGAACAAAAAATGCATTGTGTACCTAAAAAGTACATAGAATCACCAACAGATTACCAAAATCTATATATATATACTGTAAAAAAAAGTATATCAAATTACTAAAAATGTTGGTACTTTTGATACCAAAAGCGACTTTGATACCAAAAAAGAACATGAAAAGCTCCAACAGGGAAATAAAATTTACCAAAGAAACACACTTATTGCAGCCAACAGAAGCACTACAAAAAGTAGTTTGTGACAGCAAAAAAGTACATGAAAGGTACCAAAATTTGTACTTGTTGGGATGACCAAAATAAGTATCACTGCTGGTAGCAAAAGTACAATTGTTAGTATTTTTTACGCGATGATTGTCATCAACTTATTTTTCTGCTACTTTTTGCTACCGAATGTAAATTAATTGTTACCAAAACGGACTGCTTCTGGTACTGCTGAACGCAAAAGGTACTTTTTGGTAAATTCTTAGATGCTATGTACATTTTTGTACTATTTATATACAGTGCTGTTGCACTAAGTACATATTGGTACACTTTTTGCACTTTTTTTGGCTCTTTTTACCTACTTGTTTTGTCACACTATGTACTTGGTGCATTTTATGAACTTCATTTAGTGTACAATGTACTGTTTGGTTCATTTTATTTCTATTATTTGTAGTGTTTTGGTACACTTTGTACTTTGTATTACATTTTTGCTACATTATATGTACTTTCTTGGTACACTGAGTGTGTGGCCGTCGGTGGTGCAGTAGTTAGTGTGCGCGACTCTTGTACCTGAGAACGTGGGTTCGATCCTTGTTCTGACCACCTTACAATTCTTACGACGATGGCCACCACGCTTAGTGACGGCGACCCTATCGAGTAATTAGCCATGAAAAAGCTTCTCAAAATACAGTTCGGAACCAATATAAAATTACAGGTCCCAATCAGTGAGTATACAATTATAAAACGGGCAAAGCTCACTGATTGGGAGAAGCTCTCCCCTATGCTTTCATAGGATGTAATAGAAAACTATTTATTTACTTGGTACACTGTGTACTTTTTGGTACACTTTATACACTTTGTGGTACACTTTTATTTACACTTTATGAGTGTTTAGTACACATGTAGGCTTTACACACGCTAGACTTTATGTACGTTTTGGTACATTCTATGAACTATATGGTACGCTTCATGCAATTTATCCTACACTTTATGTACTATTGTGCTACTCATTATATACTAGTACTCTGCATGAATGCACTCTCTTTTAGAATACATTCATTATCTCACTGTACCAATACCAATGGTCCGAATAGTGTAAACAACGAAATGAAACGATACATGCCTCTGTGCTCTTGGAATGAATGTTATATGAATCTCTGCTCTGTTAACTACTCTGTTCGTCTCAATTCTGTTACGACAACACAACATTTTACTCTATAAATGTTCGTGATTGTAAAAACCATTCGAATACATAACAACTATTCGAATGCAAAAACGGTAAATTATGAGTGGTTATGGGCCTCATTTGATTTCTCGTCAATGAAAAGATCAGCAACGTTTGTGGAGACTAAAGAAATAAATATTCGTTTTTTATGAGTTTAGCTGCAAAAACATATATTAGCAAATGGAAATTGATGAAGTAAATTATTTTAAAAATAAACTATTAAACAGTAAAAATATGTAGTCCTCAACTCAATCGGCCGCTGCTACATTCTAAAATTTACTTAATTTTAATCCTATTCTTTATTCCAAAGAAATTAGAACTTCAAATCATACCAAAACAGAATTTGCTTTAGTTACGCTTTTTGTTTTCAATATGTCTCATGAATACATCTCAATGTTCGAATAGTTCTGCTTGTCTCTAAAGACCGTTTACTCAATGTAGTTACTACTCCTTCATACAATAACTCTTTCTGCTCGGTTTCATTCTGTTTCGTACCCGATGCAACACACTGAGGAGAATGGTTGTATGTATCGTACTCTAATCGCTATAATGAGAACATTAACACATTCAAAAAACATGGATGTATTTGAATGTGCGAAAATGTATACTCATGCAGGTCTCTATTATATACGTACATTATATGTGTACTTTTTGCACAATTTATGTACATTTTTTGACGTAGAATACGTCCTACCTTACGGTATGAGGAGTCATGTCAGGTTTTTATTGTTGTAATCTTTATTTCATTGAATTTGAGGAAACGGCTAGAAGAATTTTTTTAAAATTTTTTTTGTATGTAAATGAAGATGCTATCTTTCGTTTGATATACATTTCATATTGGTTGATATATTTCTAGTATTTTAATTTCTCAAATGAAAATTGTTTAAACACATACACTCAAACATATGTGTGGTGTTTGGTTGAGTCTTTTTGGTTGCTCAACATTGCTTAGGAACATGTATCTAGTAAAAAGTGAAACGAACAGCAAGCTAATGTTGCTTGGCAACATGTATCTAGTAAAGAGTGAAACAAACAGTAAGCTAACGTAATAAAGCTTTTTTGCGAAAGCTTCAATAAAGCTGTTGTAACATTAATTTTGAATTGTAAAGCGTAAAGCTTTCACACAACGCTCGAATGCTAATGCGAAGACTCGATAAGGTAAACCTTTTTTAATATTAGGGCGGCCCTCTCAACATTCGCAGAACTTATTTCAATAAAAATATTAATTAAAATACATAAATTAAATTAAGTTTAAAAAAAATTGAACATAATAATTTTTTTTTTTAAACGGACTTGAATCAAATGCCGTTGTTAAATATAAAAATTACAGCAGACAGTTGTCCCTGTCCCTGCAGGCTGTGTCAGAGACACGGCCATTAAGTTTAACGTAGAATACGCCATCCGATAAGACAGAAAACATATATAACAATACATGATAAATAATATAAGCAAATTAATTTATTGTTATATATGTTTTCTGTCTTATCGGATGGCGTATTCTACGTTAAACTTAATGGCCGTGTCTCTGACACAGCCTGCAGGGACAGTCCGTGGCCGAAGGCCTCTGGCAACTGTCTGCTGTAATTTTTACCTTGTGTAACACATTATGTGCTTTCTTATTATGCTATGTACTTTTTGTTAAAGGCCTGTAAATATTTTTTGGTGCAAATTAAAACAAGAGAGCACCAATCCATATTAATTTATTGGTTCCGTTGTTTCCTACCTCTCTATAAAATAGCGTTTGCGTCTCGTGTGCGGTATCCTACCTGTTCACAAGTAGCTCGTTGTATCTGTCTGAAATTATAGCACGAAAGGAAAAGTTTAGTTAAAGCAGACCTCATATTTGAAAAACTATGAACTAAGAACCAATTCCACATCCAATAAACTAGAAGTACCGTTGCTTTGTCTTGATGTAATGGGCGGTTCTAGAAACTTTTCCAAATACAACAATTTTTTTTATTGACTTAGCCATAGAAATGCAACTCTTTTTTGGTCTACAACAGTGGATCTTCTTCAAGCTTGCCACGAGTCCTCTGACTGAAGCAAGCGGTGGCGCGCGTCGTCTTCCCATTATGAAATGTCAATTAATACTGGGGGGATCAGGCTTACGAACTCCTGCATACACTTATTATAGCCGACTGGGGAAATAAAGCAAAATATCGAACTGGTTGGTGAAATATGTTGTCTTCGTTTTGTAAGGTCCCTGACTCCCCGGAGTTGTTCGAGACCGAATAAGTAAGTAAGTCAGAAATACTGAAGTAAAATACCATGACAGTTTGGGAGTTCGATCTGTCATAAAATAGTTACTAGAAAAAGTACTTCTCAATGAATCCACCCATTCCAATCATGAATAACAACGAGTAGGTATTATTTGTAATTTACTTGCTATGAATATATTGGGTGGCTTGAATGCTTACATTTTTACCCATTGGAAACTTGACGGCCTCTGGTGTAAAATTTAACCAAATATTGTTTGGCACTTTGGGGTCAATCAACGGTTTGTAGATCACTATCGTTTTTCAGAAGCTTGTAGGAAGTTCCAGGGTCTTTTCACTAGTACTTAACAGGCGCTCAGAATGAACAAATATATGCGTTTGATAGCATTTGGTGTGTGCGAGTTTAGTTCATTGAACTCGTTTAATAAAATATTGTGTTACCTGCCTGATTTGTGTCACGAATTCAAATGATTTATTATAGCTTCTTCTTTTTCTTTTTGGGTAACTTTCTCCACTTCCGTGTTACAGCTGATAAATAACTTCCTACTGAATTCTGAGATTCTGTTTCAATTGCAGCAATCAAGGTTTTACTTATATGCTCGGATCTTGTAGGAAAACATTTTGTTGTTAGGGAAATCTTAGTTCGCTGAACTTTCAGTTTATATAAACATCTGGTTCGGACGGTGTATGGCTCCGATCTTGTCAGAAATACACATACTCTCACTTATATTTAACGTACAAAAGCGAGATTTTGTTGTTAGAGAAACCTTAAATCGTTGAACTTCAGTGTATACAAAAATCTGCTTGGGTCGCTGTATGGTCGATGATCGTAATTTAGGTTACTAAAATTTTAATAAAGAGTTTATATAAACTATTGTTTACAAATCTGACCTAGACACGAGTATATAATCGACTGTGTTACTTATTGACTGTAGTTTTCGGATAGAGTATGTATGTGCGTTACTATAGTCTTCATAGTACACAATCATTTTTGAAAACTGTACGTAAACTTTTGTTAACTATTAGTTTGACGTCGATACCCGTTTTGTAGATCACTTTGTTGTGTTATGTCTCTTATATATAGGAAGTTACACCATATTTCCACTACTGTATAATAGGCGATCATGAATAAAGCATCATATGTACTGGGCAGCATTTTGTGCGTACAAGCCAAGTTCCTTCAACTCGTTTGAACACCTGGGTAGTTTCTACCATATGTCATGTTATTTAGTGATTCGTTCCATGACTCTTAATGATTTATTATAGCTTCTTCTTTTGGTAACTTTCTTTACTTTCTTGCCGTTACTGAAATCTGACTGTCTACTGACTACTGTTCTCCTAATTCAATTGCAGCAGTCAAGGTTTAATTTTTGAACTTTGTTATTGTGAATAGGTTATACCTAGATTTGTTAATAGACTATGTAGTTAGATAAACCTTAGTTCGTTGAACTTAAGTTTACACAAACATTTTTTGGGACACTGCTGTCGACAATCGTTATTTCCGCAGATTTGTTTTCAGGTAGATTTTGTCTGAACCTTTGTTTACGACTATATGGTCGATGATCTTTATGTGGGTTCGTTGCTCTTTTTGACTATTAATTTGGAGTCTCTTCTGTTTCTTCTGAAAGTTACACGATCTTTTCACTAGATTCTACCAGGTGAACAGAATACCAAAAATGTTTCGCTGTATTTTTTGCGCGGTAGTCGAGTTCATTGACCTGGTCTAAACTCTATGACTATGGCATGTTAGCTACAACTCTGCTCCCTAATTTTTGGTGATTTATTACACTTTCTTTGGGGGAACTTTCTCCACATTCACTTTATAGCTGTACAGTGACGGGCTACTAAATTCTGTGATTCTAATCAAATTGCAGCAGACAAGGTTTCGTTTTCGATCTGTATTTTTGTCAGGTAGTTATTTTATCTGTATTAATAAGAGGTTATGTAGTTAGGAAACCTTTGGATTGTTGAACTTGAGTCTGTTCATATGTACGAGGGCGGTTCCAAAACTGATGAAAAGGTGTTTGTTGAAGAAATTATAACTTTTTTAGAATTGGAACTTTCTTCAAGAAGAGGTACTTATTTCAAGAAAAGTTATTTTGTTTCACAAGAAAGGTAGTTTTTAAGAAATGACAATTTGTTGTAAGAAAGTTTACTTTTTTCAGAAAATGTACTTATTATAAAATAAATAATTTTTTTAAGAAACTGTACTTTTTTTTGAGAAAATTTAAGAAAATTTTCTTTTTAGTCATCTTTCACTTTGGCTTTTCTAAATCTACTTTTTATTGGGTTCAAAAGTACAATATATACTAAATATTGGTTAACCCATTAACCCTGCTGTTAGATTAGAAAAAACTTACGAATCTTAGATTGAGGGACCATTTGGTCCATACTGCAATTTTCATCCAAAATAATAATTTTATCTTATTCTTTGTAACTATTTTGGTTCAAAAATTTCTAAAGCAAGTATTTGACATATCAAAAACATCTTCTAAATATTTGACATGAATTTACATTCGCTTGGTAATGAAAAAATGTACTATTGACCAAATGGTCCTCTAACCTAAGATTCGTCATTTTTGTATTTTTCTCAGTCCTGAATAAAGTTAGAAAATTTAATTTTCGCACATAACATTGTTTTATTAAAAGACCCCATTAGCAGAAAAATTTAGTCAGTATATATCACCGTTCCAAAGTTACAAGGGAAAACAGAAAAAATTTGGACCAAATGGTCCTAATCTAACAGCAGGGTTAAACAAGAAATTTGCCAACATATGTTAGTCTAGACACAAACCAAGGCAAAAGTACCCAATATAGTTGATAATACAGCATAATAGTATTACAAAAATCGTTTAATTTTGTTTCATTTAGCCCCCGTCCCGCAACGTGCGATAAGGAACTTCGTTCCAAAAATATTTTGGTGACAAGTGGCAACTTTATAAAACATATGTTTTTAGTTTCAAGGCGCTACGTTGTTAAGTATATTTATTTGAGCCATCAAAATTCAACGATCTCAGTAAATTTATAGACATGGAATAAATTGGTCACCGTTATGATATACAATATATCCACTCGAAAGGTCACAGTCCAACAATACTAAAGCCTAGCTAGAGTCAAATCTGGGAGAGTCTTCTCCTTCGTTTACGACTGTAGAGTATTTAGAGTAACTGCCAAGACGAACACCTTAGTGGTCAACAAATAATGGAGTCCACTCCAGACAGGGTTAAGAAAATCCACAAAATGGTATTGGATGATCGTTGACTGAAGGAGCATCGGCTAGCTGATATGAAAGTCATTTCAAAAAGTGTTATACATCGTGTATTAACCGAAGGTTTGAAGATAATAAAGCAGTGCGCAAGATGGGTGTCGCGCTTGTTTTCAATAGAGCTAAAAAGCGTCGTGAAAATATTTCGGTAGATTGGTCGGCGATGTTTCACCGCAATAAAACCCAAAATTCTGCCTCGATTTATAACCATGAATAAGACGCAGGTCCATCACTTTACACCTGAGACAAAGGAACAGTCAAACCAGTGGACTGGAATAGGAGAATCGTGTCCAAAGAATGCTAAGACGGATCCTTCTGCAGGCAAGGTCATGGTGATTGTTTTTTAGGATACACATCGGATGATTTTTATTGATTATCTTCAAAAAGGAAAAACCCATAACCGAATATTATGCCAGTATATTGCAGCGTTTAAGTGATGAAAGTATGCACGTTGAACAATTTTTCTTTTTATTGTTTGGATGCAAATATTACGTGTGATTGGAGCTTGTTGCAAATATAGTATACTTGTGTCCAAACACATTGTGTTTGCTATTCAATATAACATGTTTGGGGCACAATCATTAATAGGTTATAATATACAAAAGCAGCAGATTTCAATTCACTTAAACAATGCTTGGAAACATGTTCATGGTTCCTGCAACATGTTGCTGGGCCGTTATTTTAGAGCGTGTGTAAAAAGGCCGCATTTGGCGTAAAAGAAAATGTTGTTTCATCAAGACAATGCTGCATGCTGAAAAATCTGTCTTTTGTTGTTGTTTGGATGCAAATATAACGTGTTTGTAGCTTGCCGCAAATATACTATACTTGTGCCCAAACACATTGTGTTTGCTATTCAATGTAACATGTTTGAGACACAATGATTAATAGGTTACAATATATGTTTTTGAAACCCGAATGCGGATTTTTTGTTGGAAACCGCTAAAACCAAATACAAGACAGACAACAAATAAACAAAAAAGCAGATTCATGATAACAGTGTTTGCAAACATGTGCATGTTTACTGCAAGATGTTGCTGGGCCGATATTTTTCAGCGTGTGCAGTTCACACATCCACTATTGCGAGGGCCAAAATTAATGATTTAAAGTTCGAGCTGATTCACCACGCACCCTATTCGCCAGATTTAACTCCCTAGGACTAATTTCTATATCAAAACTTGTAGAAATGGCTCGGTGGTAAAAGAATTGCCAACAATGAAAAAGTGGAGTCTGCGGTTGATAGCTATTCTAGCGAGTTTGACAGTGCTTACTATAAACTGGGTATCGAAACTATTGAATATAGCTGGAGAAAATGTATCCACCTAAAAGGAGATTATGTTGCAAAATATACGTTTTTCCCAACGGTTTTGTGCCTTCTTTGATAGATCGGCTAGTTTTGGGACTACCCTCGTATTTCTACTTGGAACTCTGTGGTTGATGAGCGTTAGGTGGGTTAGAGTGGTTTTCAGGTAGAGTTTGTCTAAACCTTTGTTGGCGACGTTACGTGGTTGATCGTTATGTGAGTCAGTTGAGATTTTAGTCTGATAAGTTTGAGTAACTAATATTTGCCTAGGTAAACTTATGTTATCCACTGCTCTGAGTTCAATGCTCGCTATAATGATAATTTTGGGTCTTCTGCAGTTTAGAGGAAATTACACAATATTTTCACTAGATTCTAACAGGCGATCAGAATGCACTAAAATTTGTACTGGGTATAATTTGGTGCGTACCAGTTAAGTTCATTGAACTTGTTTAAGATCGTGATTAGTTTGGACAGTATGCTATTTTAGTTTCTGCTTTGTTCCATGACATCTTATTGTTTGTAAACTATTCGGCCAGGGTTTAACTAACCTTCGTTTACCGGGAGTTTAGATACTGAGGCGTACTATCCCTTTTGTTAATGAACCTCTGGTCAATGATCTTTGTGTGGGTCAATATACCATTCAACCAAAGTTGATTATTATTATATGGTCATCTATAGTTACCAGGTAAACGGAAATTAACTACAGTCTTTGCAGAGAGTTTATACAAACTTTAGTTAACTACTTTGAGGTCGATGCTTGGTTTTGCGATTACTATCGATTTCTAAGGGTTAAAAATAAAAAGTTACACGAAAAGTTACCTTCACCTAACTTTACCTACACCAAAAAGTTACCTTTCAGCAATCGGTCTCAAATGTAATCCGGACTTCGTATCTCACAATATATATTATTTAAGCTCATTGAACTTTTCAAAATTA
Source organism: Phaonia tiefii (assembly GCA_963931995.1). Lineage (NCBI taxonomy): Eukaryota > Metazoa > Arthropoda > Insecta > Diptera > Muscidae > Phaonia > Phaonia tiefii. The sequence continues at coordinate 60,017,776 of OZ008368.1, read as the reverse complement.
CTGCGTACTTAGTTATTTAATACCATTATTAACTTCTATTATTATGAGAAATAGCTTGACATTTCTTATGAGCTAACAAATCAGAGGGTTGCCTACAATTTACGAAACTACTCTTAACTCGAAAAAAGGTCTTGAACGCATATTTAAAAACGATTCTTTCGTAGTTTCTAACTCTTCTCATCAGCACCTCTCACGTTATAGGTCAGTGGCCGGCTGTGTAAATCTATCACTAGTTTGAAGGTTTTTATTTCCTCATCTCTCCTCCTCTATCTATCTATCATGTGATAGTATGTTTAGTAACAAGTTCAATGACTTTTGAATGTTCTGCTTGAAATGTTTATGGAAACTTTCTCTACTTTCCTATTAAGTATAAATGACAAAGATAACGCGCCCTATAATTCTGTGAACCTATTACGATTGCAACAATCCAAGTTTCATTTTCAGTTTTATTTTTGACAGCAGGAGGGTAACCTAAACACAGATATATCCATGATTGCAACAAAGTTTATAAATTGGATATTTTAACAAACATTTAACCTGAGCTTTAATTTGAGAGTTTATTGAACTTTAGTGGTTTATTCGTTTTCAGGAGTGTTTTCAAGTCAAAGGTCGTTGATCGTTATATGGAACACTGTCATTTTTTTGTTGTTAGAGGGAGGAAATTCGATCTTTTCACTACATTCTATTAGGAGTTCAGTGTGAAAGAGAATGTAGTGTAATGTGTTTACTGAATTTGGTATAAAGATCACTGAACTCTTTAGAAGAATATATGTATGTATAAGTATAAGTTCAATAGATGATATCATGGAATAGCCGGGTTTAATGACCAGTTTTTTTGTATATTTTAGGCAGATTGTAGGAATTCTTGTTTTTTAGAAAAGTGGTTCTGTGACTCTGTTACTATTGCAGTCATGAAATGTGTATGTATCTATATTTATAAACTTCCAGTTAAGTTAAGCTTAGATACACGCCCTTCCGTACATAGCTCGCTTTATCAATAACAACAAATTTCTGCCCATTATTATTTATTATTATTATTTACATAAAAGTTCAGTTTCAAAGCAGAGACCCAAGTCGACAGTTAATGAGTAATTTAGCCGCCGCCTCCAATGTTTTAGCAGCATAAGAGACCACTTGGGATTGCTTATGACTAAACGTCGTCACCGAATAAGTGAGCTATCATTGGTATGTGGCGACTTGAGCAACTTTGTCGCTATCACAAGTGACTTTTGGAACGAAGTTCCAAATCGCACGTTGCGGGATGGGGGCTAAATGACAAAAAAAATTAAACAACTTTTTTTTAACCCTATTATGCTACAACCCAGTATTATTAACTATATTGGGTACTTTTACTTTGGTTTGTGTCTAGACTAACATATGTTGGGAAATTTCTTGTTTAATGGGAAGTTTTCTAGATGGAGCCTGTAAACAATATTTAGTATATGTTGTAGTTTTGAAGCCAATAAAAAGTAAATTTAGAAATGCTAAAGTGAAAGGAGTTTTAAAAAAGAAAATTTTCTTACATAAGTGCCTATTCTTAAAAAAAGTTAATGTGCTCAAAAAAAACCTATCCATATTCTTAAGCAAAGTACCTTTTCTTCAAAAAATACCATATCTTAAAGAAGTACGTTTGCTTAAACAAGTAAATTTTCTTAAAAAAAGTACCATTTCTCAAAAAAAAAAAAAAATTTTTTAAATAAGTACCTACCTTTTCTTAAAAAAGTACATTTTCTTACAACAAATTGCTTTTCTTAAAAACCTACCTTTTCTTTAAAGAGCACCTTTTTTCTGAAACAAAATAACTTTCCCTGAGATAACTACCTATTCTTAAAAATTTACGTATTCTTGAAAAGAGGACCAATTCTAAACAACAATCTAATTTCTTAAACAAAGACCTTTTCTTCAAAAAATACATTCTCTTAAAAAAATAAATTTTCTTACAAAAATTCCTTTTCTTAAAAGTATTTTTTCTTAAAAATAAAATAATATCTTTTCTTTTCTTGAGATACGTAGCCTTTCTGAAAATAAGTAAATTTTCTTAAACAAATCAATGAGTCTTCGAACTCAAGGGTGATGTGTGAACACCTTTTTGTTACACGATACCTGTTCGATTTATATGAACACATTAGTAAATGTTACATTGAAAAATAAAAAAAGAATAGTTTTTGTGCTGAAGGCTCTTTTGCTATTGGACTTTAATTTTTCATACATCTGCTTTAACATTAGATGTAATATTGTTAAAATAAATAGAGCAATATTTCGCTGACTGAAATAATTGATTTTGTTTTGTCATACAGAGCGACGATGACCCTCTTGTTTGAGTTCTGGCCTACAACTGAATGAAAAGTAATATTTACCTCACTGAAATAATTGTTTCTGTGCTGGCATAAACATAGCGACGACAAAAAGTATTGAATAGTATAGACAACTTATTGCACTCTTTTTCCGCTCTCATGTAGAGAGTCTGAGTAAAAGCGGATAAACGAGTTTTATTGTCTTTATAGAATATTTCAATATAAATGCACCATTTCGACAATGTTATTACATAAAACAATACAAAAAGCATAAATATTTCAAAAGCCATCAATGTTTCACATCAAAATTAGGAATGGACCAAGTTGTGACAAATATAGGGAAATACGTGTTGGAACATTCGCCAGATATCGCCAGTACTTTTGAGTCATACACTTCGTTCCATGATTTCTCTATAATATTCAATACTCTTGGCGGCGACGACCTGCTTGTTTGTTCGCTACCGCTACACCAATACAATCACACTTATTTTCGGGCAGAAACTATTGTTGTACAACAACCACGTATGTGATGCCAAAGCTGTGTGTTGTTTATATGTGTTCCCTTTGATAGATTGCCCTACTTGATGTTGACACATCAAAAATAACCTTTTCCTAAAAAGAGTACCACTTCTTTAAAAAGTACCTGTTCGTAAAAAAAGTACTTCTTTGTAAAAAAAATTTATAGTCCTATTGAATTTTCTGACAGAAAGTACTTCTTCTTAAAAATAGTACCTTTTCTTAAAAAAACATTAGCTTTTAATAATAGAAGTACCTCTCTTTAAAAAGGGAAATTTTCAAGAAAATATAATACAAAAAAATATCTTACAAAAAATACCTAAAAATATAATTTAAAAAAAAATTCATTCTATAAAGAAAAAAAAATTTTCTTAAAAAAAGTATATTTTCTTAAAGATCCATTTAAATTATCGTATTTTCAACGGGCGTCTTAGTCGTGTTAGAACTAACTAGTACATAATATCTAGCTAAAGGAACTTCGATCCAACCGAGTGCCTCCTGACACAGCATGTGATTTTTTAATAATATTTGATTGCATGCAAGTTTGGTTTATAACAATTATGAAATTATGAATGAATTATGAATGAAATGACGTTCTTAATTATTCTCCATGCGGCAAGTTCGTTTGGTGAGAGTATTTGCTCAAATTCAGCGTTTTGCATAAGTTTCCGTATGTCCGGGCAAGAAAAAACACCTGTTGTAATGAAAAAGAAACACAAAGATGGTGACTGGTATTTCGAGGATGTAGCTCACATTTTTGGTCAACGCTTCACGTGAAATGCCCCAAATGTAATTTAATTCGAACTGATAATTCAGTCTAATTAGCGTGATGTGAATAAAATACAATATTTTCTCTTATTTTTTATTTATAGATATTAATCTATAGCTTTCGTATGTTCGGTGATTTATAGTGAAATTTTACGTAGAATATTTTCCCAATACACACCAACCCCCTAAAATGCAGTTTTGTGGGACATTTTAGGCTCAACTCTGAATAAGTACGAAATTAACCCTTAAATGGATTTTCAGTTTTGACTTAGTTTTGACATTCAGGTTGAGTTTGGAGCTTTGGTGTGTAAAGAAACTTGTAGCAGAATTTTATGAGGAATATTTTCGTGGTACATTTTACCCCGGCATATCGCTGTTTAAGAGGTGCTTTTACCCCTTTCCACAGAAAGAACAAAATAGGCCCATATATTGAGTCGGTAGACGGTTAAAGAATTCCACAAAAATGTTTCTTGTAAATTTTTACATAAAATTTCTGAACACATCCTCTAACTAAAATGTAAGGTTAATATGGTCACCTATGCTGATTCATAAAAAAAAACTGTGTAAAAGGGAGAAAATTTCACCCCAATCTAAAAAAAAATTCAGACGTGAACTTTCTAAACGGCGACACACGTATATTTATTATTGTACCCCCTTTACCAGAATCCTTTGTCAGAACCTTGTTATTTTCGTAACAGTTTCATTTAAACCAAAAAAATCCAGCAAAATTCTTTGCGTTTTTATTTTTGATAGATAATATATATTTTAATAACTTCAACACGATGTTGGTGCGTTAGATGCTCCGTAATAAATTACACTGTGCGACACCAAAAAAATGATGGAGTTCTGTCAACGGATTCTGGAAGAAAAGTCTAAAAAAAATATACATGTATCGGCGTTTTGCTAGATCTGATCAGATTTTTTTTTAGATCGGGTCAAAATTTCCGCTCCTCGGAACTTTCCTGCAACATATCGGCATGCAAAATGGTGTGTTCCTTACTTCTGAGGTACAAACTATGTTCAGAAGTTTTATAGAAAAGATTCAGATAAACACTTTTGTGGAACAAATTACTTTTACTTTTTTTTTTACTTTTTTTTTTTGAAAACTTACAAAAAACTGCTCCAAATTGACGGGGGGCGTGGTCAAAATATTCTACAAAAATTATCGCCATAAAATTTCACTATATGTGTCCGAACACTCTAAAACACAAATCTTAGCCCATGTGCTAGATAATAAGCAAAAACTAACTGCCTTCTAAGGGTTAAGAATGAACTTTGTCATTTTGCTGTTTCCATTAAAAATAGTCCACATAATATAGTGAATTTTGTCATATTTCATCTTTTACCAGAATCCGTTGACAGAACCCCATCATTTTGAAAACAATCAAATTTTGTCTCACAGTGTTATTAGAAGGCGGATCAATAAGTCCGTGACTTTTTGAATGAAACACAGTTTTTTTTATTTGAAAAAAAAAATTATTTTTCAATATAATCTCCTTTTAGCTCAATACACTTAGTCCAACGTTTCTAAAATGTTTGTATCCCTTCCAAAAAAGATAGAATTTTTAACGGTCCATAAAATAGGCATTTGTTTGATCAATAATTTCATCGCTGGAGCTAAATCTCTTTCCACCGTGCCATTTCTTTAGGTTTGGAAATATGAAATAGTCACTGGTGGACAAATCCAGAGAATATGGCGGATGGGGTACCAGTTCGTATCCCAATTAAACAACTCCAAACAATCTTAGAAGTTGTCACACAATTATATTCTAAATATTGGTTACAGGCTCCACCTAGAAAACTTTCCATTAAACATGAAATTTCACAACAGATGTGAGAAATATAGTTAGTCTAGACACAAACCAAAGCAAAAGTAAACAATATAGTTGATAATAGTGGGATGTAGCATAATAGTGTTAAAACAAATGCTGATTAATATGTTATCATTTAGCCCCCATCCCGCAACGTGCGATAAGGAACTTCGTTCCAAAAAAAAATATTATTAAATATTTTTAAAAAATATCATATTAAAAATATTATATAAAATTATTGTTCTGTTGCAGATTTATTTTATTTTTTATTTTATATTTTAGATTTAGAAAAAAACATTGTGCTGGAACATAAAGAACACCTTGTATGTATTAAAAGCACAGCGGCGCCGACGCCGTCAATATTGAGTTAACTTTGTTGTCTAACCGGAAGGCACGTGAGTTCGTTAAACTACTTACATACTCTTATGTACATATGTACATTTAAAGCAAAATTCACCAAAACTTTTATGAGTGACCCCAATTTTAGTGATAATCATCTAGATCACTGTCGTTTTTTCACTTGGTTTTTGGGAAGTTCCATAGCCATTACTAAACAATTCATTAGGTGGTGAGATTGTGATAGAAGTTGAAGTTGAAAGTATTAGCTACAATACATCCAAATCCCATAAATTGCTTCAAAACAAAACGTAGAAGAATTTCAACTGAAGCAAAACATATGTACAACATATGACATCACGAAATATTCGGTTGTTCCCTGAGTCATGGTTAAGGGACCATCACTTTCCTAGGTTTGTTGATGTGGTAGGAAAAGTTATGGTTACATTTGTACCAGCTACAAATTTCTGAGATTCTGTTAGGATTGCAGTTAACACAGTTTGAATGTATATTACGGACAAACAGTTAACCGAAGTTTAAATAATTTTAACAGTCGCAACTGTGGAATAACTAAAACCTTTTTATGATTAGATTATATTTTTTTTAATTTTTATTAGAGTTTGTCAATGCAGAGTCTTTATGATGACACAAAGTTTGAATGCTTGTTATGCGAATCAAAGTTGCTGTTTTGACTTTACTTTATGTTAATCTTAGTTTAAAGTTTATGATTTGTATCAAGAGCACAATCGATGCTATGCTGCGTATAGGAAGTTCTATGGCCTTTACAAATCATTTTATTAGGCGATCAGTTTAAAGCAGCTTCAGCGAAAATTTAGAAAATAAACGCTACATTTTCGCTGAAGCTGCTTCAAATTAACATGTTTTTATAGACTATTTAAGTTCAATGACTCTTTAAGAGGTTTGAGGTAGACAGTTTTGTGTATCTCTTTCATATAGTTATGATTAACTATCTTGTTGTTACTGCCAGCCTATTAAGACTGTAGCAATCAAAGTTTCATTTTTCAAAAGTTTTGTTCAAACCCTTTAAAATTAAGGAACTAAGCTTCAAAGTTCATTGACATTTTGAAATTTACTTTAACTTTGCTGGGTCAACAATGATGGTTACATGTACTAGCACATAGTTTTTCCCGTTTAACGGAAGTTCCATGGTCAGTTTAAGCAAAAACATCAGGTAATCAGTTTGTCAGGCAAGGCTTAGTTTAACTATGATTTGAAGCCTAGCCTATAGGAAATGAAGAGTAGAGTTCTTAAAACAAGTTGAATGACTTGTTCGAAACAGTTTTGTAAATATCCAATTTCTCATACTTTTGATGGCCCATAAGATCTAAGCATTTCTGTGATTCTGTTACAACTGCAGCTGGCAAAGTTTCATTTTTAATTTTAATAAAGTTTTGTTGACAATCATGTTTTCAACCATCAAGTTCATTGAACTTTTTGTATTGTAAATAAAATTGTTACTGCTCATATTGCGGTTGATGATCTTTAAATAGATCACCATCGTTTTTCCATAGTTTTAGGTGGTACCATGGCCATCTTACACAATTCTATTAGGAGATCAGTTTTAAATAGACCGAGAGATTTAGATGGTTTGCAGGTAAAATGAAGAAGCTCTTCAGGGAGTTTTTAAAATATAAGTTTATCTGTAAGTATTTCTTTACTGTGATTAGTTCAACCATTAACTGTGACAAGTTGAATGACCACATGTTAGAAATGTTAACTCTCGTTCGTAAATCCTTCATCAGATATTAGTCTGTATATTTATGGGAACCTGTTACAATTGCATTGAGTTTAGTTTTATTTTTAGCAGAAAATGTATAGTCTAGTTATCCTAACTAATAACTAGTTAGTTGAATGAACTTTCATACCGAAAAAGACACAGACAGCGTCTAGACAATAATTCTACATAAAAGGTATGTAGTACTTTTTGTCAAGTCTAGCGTTTAAAAATTATAAAGTTTCATTGAACTTCTTAGAGTTTTTCTTATAAGGTTTACATAAACCCCTATGGTCAATGAACGTTAATTGGATCACTGACAGTTTTAATGTAGAGTTTAACCAAATTCTGCTTGCCACTGTGGAGTCAAACACCTTTATGTGGATCACTCTTGATTTCTGTATGTTTATAGGAAGTTCCAGGGTCTTTTCACTACATTCTAACAGGCGATCAGATTAACGCAAAATTTACAGAAAGAAGATTATGTAAATTCGAAAAAATGAGAGGTAAAACTAAGAGTCAAAACCATGAAAATTCACATAATTTGCTCCAGTATAGATAAAAACGAACTATTATGAATGATGGTAACCAAACTGAACTTGACAACAAAGTGAAACACAGACCGAGTTTGTTTGCCTTGTTCAGTTTTAACAGAAACTGATATTAAACCCGAAAAAGAAACTCAGTGAACTTATTCAAAGCCATTGGAATATTCCAAAAGGTATACGCAAGCTTTTTTATAGCAAACAAGTTAATTGCCTTTGTATAGACTTGGTGTTTAGGCCTTCTCTTTCCTCTTCTACGGTAATTGCCGAAACACTATCTTAACATTTCTGCGACTCTGTTAAGATTGCAGTAATCACAGTTTCTGTTTATTCCAATAAACGTTATGCTGTTAACATATTAACCCCGTTTAAGGAATATTATGAATATTTAATATCAAAAACAATTTGTTAAAAACTCATCAGCTAAAAATCTAAATTTAGATCTTGAGATTTTAAATAGACTGTAGTAACCAGTTGACAAAGAGGATCTACTATAGCTTTCATTATTTAAGCGGCTCTCACACAGTTTGAGCATGCTCACAATCTTCGCTAACTTATTATACATTTTAAAATATCTAAAACCAGTTGCTTATAAGCAACAGGTACAACTCTAAATACTGATCCAGAATTTCACATACATTGTAGAGTTCACCTGGCTTGGAGTTATTATACTTTTTGTTATTTACGCGGCTCTCACACAGATTAAACATGCGTATACCATAACTGTTATACATTTTTTTTATAACAAACACATAGAAAGCTACACGTAGGCCCAATTTTTGACTGGCTTTTTAAATTGGGAATCACTTGATTTTGATTTATATTTGATCTGACTTAAATACGAAAAGAGTTTTTAAGTTCTTTGTCAAATCATCTTACTACCTACATGGCTACATTGGCAAATGCTACGAAAAATAACCGGTATTCATACATTTATCGGCTAAGTGTTACAATACATCAAGCTGACGCCATTTGCAGAGTAGAAGTGAAGTTATAAAATACAAAATTTTTATTGAGATTGGAAAGTATTTGAGCAGAAATAAAGTTCTAAATGCACTATGAGTTAAGTGATACGTTTTTATTGGAACGAACTACCTTATGGCACGTTGCGGTATGGGGTCTAAATGAAAAAAATCAAACAATAATGATTACAGAATACTGAATCAAACAATACTATTAACACTATTATGTTCCCACTGTTATCAACTATATCTTTTACTTTTGCTTTGGTTTGTGTCTAGACTAACAGCTTGGATCACAGAGAGAGTAATTAACTAAATGTCTCACATATGTTGGGTTATTTATTGCTTAATCGAAAGTTTTCTATGTGTAGCCTGTAATCAATATTTAGTATATATTGCAGTTTTGAACGAAATAAAAAGTAAATTTATAAAAGTCAAAAATAAAGCAAATTTTCTAAAAACAAAATATCTATTCATATTGTTAAACAAACTACCTTTCTAAGATAAAAATATATTATCTTAAAGAAGTACCTTTGCTAAAAAAAGTAAATTTTCTTGCAAAAAGTACTTTTTCTTAAAAATAATAATGTTTGGAAAAAATACACTTTAATTGCGATTCGTCAATTTTTTTCGTTTTTTTTTTGGCCTGATAGGGCATTAAACGGTGATGAAAAAAAATATAATATTTGGCCGCAAGTCCATATTTTCCGAAATATAGCCCTCCAAAGCTTGAGTGTATAATCGCGCGTAATTCAGCCATTTATTATCCGATCCGCTTGAAATAAATTTCAGTAGAAAGGTCTTTGAAAACTCTTTAAGTGGCTATATAAAGATATTTGGTTTTAGTAACCCATTGGGGAACAATAAAACAAGCGATTTTTAACCTCACGTTTTTGATAAACATGAATTTTTTCTCAAAAAAATGCCCTAGTATACCTATTGCTTTACTAGACTCCCATAATAGGCAAGTCTCCAACCTTTTTTTAAAATATCGTACTCATCTATAAGCCTTCAATATCATTCAATTTAAAAAATAAATACGTAAAATATTAACCCACAGCTTAAATCAACCTTGATTTTTTACAAGTTTTTCAGAACCAGTTATCGAAAAAATTTATTTAATTTAACACCGGCTTCGCGGCTTCGGCGTAGTATTTTTGTGTTATAAAGCTTTCTGGATGGACGGTCTTCGGCCGGACTTAGAGGTTACCTCCACTGGGGTGGGTCCAATACCGGCTTCGCGGCTTCGGCATAGTATTTTGTGGTATATTTTGAAAACAATTTGTATATTTTTATAAAACACAAAGCGCCGTCGGCAAAAAATCGATCGCTCGATTTTTTGAAATAGTTTTTTATTTTTTAGAGTGGAAAAAGCGCCAAATGTTTAACGAAACTTTGAATATCTTCGGTCTTTAAAGGGTTACAGGCGAGTAATATGCCTTAAAAGAAAGGTTAAAGTCTTGATTTTTATTAGAGTTTATCGATAGAATAAGCATATAGGGCATTTTTTGGGCAGAATTAAGTTTCAAAAAAGTGAGGTTAAACAAAACCTTTTTTTAGAGGCCCCCAACACAAAACATGTCTTTATTTAGGCTCTTACAGAGTTTCCAAATAACTTTGTAATGACACCCATTTCAACCCTATCGGATTGTAAATACCTGAGATATGAGCGATTACATACTCAAGCTGTAAAGGCCTATATCTCAAGAAGTTGGAAGGAGTGGGGGGAAAACATTTTTTGGACTCACCGCAGAAGCTTTTCTGAATGGTGATATTTTGGTGTAGATCAGAGAACAACAACTAAAGTGTATTTATGCCTAACTCGTTTTAAAATAAGTACCTTTTCTTAAAAAAGTAAATTTCCTTAAAACAAATTGCCTTTTCTTAAAATACTAAATTTTCTCTAAAGAGTGCCTTTTTATGAAACAAAATAAATTTTCTTGACATTCTTGAGAAAAAGACTAATTTTAAAAACCAATCTTAACAAACTAAATTTTCTTAAAAAAAATCCTTTTCTTAAATGTACATTTTCTTAAAAATAAGATAATACCTTTCCTTTTCTGAAAATAAGTACATTTTCTCAATAAAATAACCATCTCCTAAGAAGAGTACCACCTTTTTAAAAAGAACTCGTTCTTAAAAAAAGTACTTCCTTGTAAAAAAAACTTTTTAGTCTTCTTGCTTTTTCTTACAGAAAGTACACTAGAATTTAATAAAATAAGTACCTCTCTTTAAAAAAAACAAACAGCAGACAGTTGTCCGAGGCCTTCGGCCACGGACTGTCCCTACAGGCTGTGTCAGAGACACAGCCATTAAGTTTAACGTAGAATACGCCATCCGATAAGACAGAAAACGTATATAACAATAAATGATAAATAACATAAGCAAATTAATTTATTTATTTGATAGTTACTTTTGATAATACACATAAGCTTAAAATTAAATAAAATAAATTTAAATAAGGCTTATTTATTTTTAATTTAACATAAAAATGTATGAATTAATTTTTTCATATATTTTTTATAATTATATATCCATGTTAAATTCAAATTCACATTTAACATTTTGTTTCACTTAAATACATAAGTAAATATAGGAAATTTCAATATTTCATCAATCAAAACAACAGCCGAAGGTTTGTGTCCACACTGAAACAGCAGCATAGTTTGTGTTCACGCTACAAACTCAAACACTCAACCAAACACCACACATATGTTTGAGTGTATGTGTTTAAACAATTTTCATTTGAGAAATTTAAATATTAGGAAGATATCAACCAATATGAAATGTATATCAAACGAAAGATAACATCATCATTTAGCTACAAAAAAATTTTTAAAAAAAGTTATCTCGCCGTTTCCTCATAATCAATGAAATAAAGATTACAACAATAACAATCTGACATGACTCCCTATACCGTAAGGTAAGACGTATTCTACGCCAAAATTACCTTTTCGGGAAAATATAATACATATACTTACAAAAAATACCTAAAAATATATTTCTTTTTTAAACAAAATACATTCTATAAAAAAAATTTTGTATTAAAAAATTTTATCATTTTACAAAAAATATATTTTCTTAAAGACCCATTTCAATTATCTTATTTTTCAACGAGTGCCTTAGCCGTGTTGGAACTAACTAGTACATAACAAATAGCGAAACGAACTTCGTCCCAACCGGGTGTCCCCTGACACCTCACGTGGTTTTTGTTATTTACGCGACTCTCACACAGACAGCACATGCGCATGGTCTACGCTAACTGTTATACATTTTTTAAAAAACAACAGCCAGAAGATATTTATAAAATACTCCTAACTGACAAACATTTATATCTTGAATTTTTAAACAAATTATAGCGATTATTATTTATGCACAGTTTACACAGTTACACAAACGCATGGTATTCGCTTGTATTGAAATTTAACTCGCGACATGTTATACCATTCTAATTACCACAAAAGTAAGAAAAGTAAATGCCCGAGACATTGTTAGTGTTGGCATGTATAGTCTGTGCCACTAGGGTGGCAATTAAATCTACGGATTTTTTTTCTGGAATTTTAATGACCCACAAGCAGATTATTTTTCCATTTGGCTTAACAAATATTTGCGGCAAATCGGATAACTCAAAGACGTGGCGCGTTGAGGTCAAAAATTTCACACGCTGAAAAATTAGTCTTTTTTTTGTTGTTTGGATTCAAATATAACGTGTTTGTAAAAAAAATCAATGAGTGTTGGAACTCACGGGAGATGTATTAACACCTTTTTATTACACGGTACCTTTTCGATTTCTATGAACATATTAGAAAATATTACATTGGAAAATAAAAAAAAGTATAGTTTTTGAGCTGGCTCTTTTGCTTTGTAATGTTGTTAAAATGTAATGTTAATGTAAAAAGTATTGAATAGTATAGAGAACTTATTGCACTCTTTTTCCACTCTGAGGTAGAGAGTCTGTGTATAAGAGTATAAATGAATCTTATTCTCTTTATAGAATATTTCAATATAAATGCAACATTTCGACACATTTTCGAATCTGTTAACATAGATACACACCATTAATCATAACATTCCCGAATTGGAGTCTGAAATTAAAAAATGTTTCAAAAACACCGCATCTTGACATTTGACAAATCATCATGGAAATACTTAGCTCGGACCGTTTCTGTTATTGGGCGCCCGAAACGCTTGACGAAGATTCACTGTTTTCCACCCAACTGTTGTTCATGATAGCAATACCTGGCTAAGTGGCTACATAAAGGAGCACATTTTCCTAATCGGGCTGAATAGCAATACGAAGAGTTTCCAGAGCTGTCACCACATCCAGAGTCAACAACGGATTGTTGAGGCTCATGGAAAGGTGTAATAATCGGCCCATATTTCTTTAACAATTAGGACGACCGGAATGTAGCAGTGAATTTTTTCTCTTTTTCTCCCAGTGTTGTTTCATCCGCATGCGATATCACCCGGGATTCTGCGCCATAAGCAAGACAATTTGCATGAGGGTCTGATATAGTTGGGTCTTCGTTTTTTAGGAGAGGGTTAACCTCGGAGATGACTGCTTAGCCCGAAATAACACCTGATTGCAAGCACATTTCTCTGTTTGATTTCTAAGCGGATCTAAGTTTACGTCAGATCCGAGGTAAATGTATTCGTCCACTACCTTGAAATTATAACAGTTATCAATGTTCACACTTTTATGCAATCGGGTGGGTATGCTGCATGGCGAAACCATTAATTTTGTCTTGTGCCCCTTTGCTCCTAAACCGAATTTTGTGGATTCCTTCAAAATTCTCGAAAATACTGCAGTAACTTCTAGCATATTTCGTCCAATGATGTCTAAATCATCAGCGTACGCGAGTAGCTTGTGACTTTTGCTGCTGATAGTTATATTCGTGGAGAGTGCGGCTTTTCTCACAATGATCTCAATAGAATGTTGCCCTGCATGAGAGACCTCGTACTCAATGGTTCGGTGAGATTTTTACCAATCTTTACTGATCTTTATGGACTGTAGGTCTGAAGAACGAATTTTGTCTATAGTGTGTAGTGCATTCAACCGCTAAGTACCATTAGAAAGGAAATGGGTTGCCCATAAATTTAGACGTGCTACGCCCGATATTTCTAGAGTAGTACAAGAGTATCGCTGACCAGGAAGACCATCACTTGCAAGAGCTTGAGAAACCAATATAATCCAACTCTACTAACATGGACTCAAATTAAATCATTTGTCAAAGACAGCAATCAATGGGGAGAGTTCGCTGACGATTATGTCTTCAAACTGGTATTTAAACTCTGTTTTGTTTTATTGTTAAATTTATTTGCTTTAAACAGACAATATTTTTTAAAATAACATACTTAAATACACCCTAGTAATTAAGCACTTTTTTCCATACCAGATAACGAATTCAACTTGTGAAGTCTAAGCACTTTTTCCACTGAGACTTTGACGAAAAGTTCATATTTTCCTAGGCACTCAATGCAATTTACGACCCACTTCATATACAACCAACACCCTAAGAACTCTTGCGCGTATAACTCTTTTCATTGCCATTTGTTTATAACAATTTATTATAAAATAGTGTTTATTAATAAATGCTATTTATTATTGTATATACAGGATAATTACACAATAATTCTATTTGTTTAAATGCCAGGCGCTCATAATGGCAGAGTAACCCGATAATGACTGCATGTCGATTTCAATTATGACACATTTCCGAGACCACAATTACAAAGTAAATATATAATTGATCAAAGAACTAAAGCAAATAATAAATATATCTATGCATGTGACAGGGTGAATGTGTTATACAAATACACTTTAGAATATATGTGCATGTATGTGTGCATTATAACTACGTGATGAGGTTGTATTTAACACTGATACTGAAAATACAAACAGAGAATGATAACATTTTCACATATATTCTACATACAGGTCAGCTATAATATGCATGGTTTAGAAGGCCTTCCAGCAGGCCTTTATAGGCAGATGTATGGCCTTCGTACCGACTAACTCAATCAGTCTCATTTCCAAATAATATAGAGAGAATGATACACCTTTACTCACCCAATAAAACCCACGACTTACAATCAGATTTAGTCTTTGGATCTGAAAAGAATATTTCTTTCCACATATACTGATTTTGACAAATACAACTCAAATCGTTCGATGTGATGGGACAGTCACCTTAAGTGGCATATTCTACTCAAACCTCTTTTAGAATGGGTTTTATCATGGCTTCAAAAATGGTGAATAAAAATGTATAAAGCCTGGTACTTTTGTCTCCTTTGAAAGGCCTTCCTTGAGGCTTACAAAAGATGATAATGCGAATGAATAGTAATAAATATGATATATGAAAAATTACGTTCTGAAAATATGTTATTTAGAAGTGTTGCTGGAAGTTGTAAAAAATCTTATAGAAAGCCTTCAGAAGTCCCACTTTTTACTCTTGCCAAAATAAATGAGAAGTGTTGATTTAAAATTAGATTTTTGGAACCAAGTTCCTTATCGCACGTTGCGGGATGGGGGCTAAATGAATAAAATAAAATTAAACAAGTTTTGTTTTAACACTATTAT
Organism: Phaonia tiefii; assembly: GCA_963931995.1. NCBI lineage: Eukaryota > Metazoa > Arthropoda > Insecta > Diptera > Muscidae > Phaonia > Phaonia tiefii. The sequence continues at coordinate 60,002,229 of OZ008368.1, read as the reverse complement.
GCAACGACCCACTATTATGAACTATATTGTTTACGTTTGCTTTGGTTTGTGTCTAGACTAACTAGATGTCTCACATATGTTGGGAAATTTCTTGTTTAATGGGAAGTTTTCTAGGTGGAGCCTGCAACCAATATTTAGGATATATTGTAGTTTTGAACTCAATAAAAAGTAAAGTTAGAAAAGCCATTGTGAAAGAAGTATCAAAAAAGAAAGTTTCCTTAAATAAGAGCATTTTCTTAAAAATAGTAAATTTCGTTAAATAAGTGCATTTTCTTAAAAATTGTAAATTTTCTCAAAAAAACTACCTATTCATATTTTTAAACAAAGTACCTTTTCTCAAAAAAAAACTTATCTTAAAGAAGTACATTTGCATAAAAAAAATTAATTTTCGTACAAAAAGTACGTTTTCTTAAAAAATTTTATTTATTTTAAATAAGTACCATTTCTTAAAAAAGTAAATTTTCTTACAACAAATTGCCTTTTCTTAAAAACCTACCTTTTCTTTAAAGAGTACCTTTTTTGTGAAGCAAAATAACTTTACTTGAGATAAGTACCTACTCTAAAAAAATACCCGTATCTTAAAAAACCCATTTTCTTCAACAAACTACCTTCTCTTAACAAAAAATACCCTTTCTTACAAAACTTATTTTCTTAAAAGTATCTTTTCATAAAAATAAAAGAATACCTCTTCTTTTCTGGAATAAAAGTGTATTTTTTGAAATATAAGTACATTTCTGAAAATAAGTAAATTTTCTTAAAAGAAATAAACTTTACCTAAAAGGAGTACCACTTCTTTAAAAAGTACCTTTTCTTAAAAAAAAAGTACTTCTTTGTAAAACAAGTCCATACTCATATGGCTTTTTCTTACAGAAAGTAATTTTTCTTAAAAATATCACCTTTTCTTAAAAAAAAACATTAGCTTTTAATAAAAGAAGTACCTAAGTATCTTTAAAAAACGAACTTCTTGGGAGATTATAATACATATTCTTACAAAAAGGAACTAAAAATATACTTAAAAAAAAACATTCTATAAAAAAAAAATTTTTGCTTAAAAAAAGTTTATCATTTACAAAAGTATCTTTTCTTAAAAATGCTTTAAAATTATCGTATTTTTCAACGGGGGTCTTATGCGTGTTGGAACTAACTAGTACATAAAGTATATAGCGAAAGGATCTTCGTTCAAACCGGGTGTCTCCAGACATCTCATGTAATTTTTTTTTATGATAGTCACAATCTAAAAAAATAATAAAAAATAGTCAAAATTCCAATTTTTATATTTTTTTCTATATGTGGTTAGTACTGGTTTCTAGTCTAGAGCTGCACAAGTATCTACAAATATAGATCTACATCGACACATGTAGATAGATCACTTTTACTCTTCCTCGGTTTATAGGAAGTTCCATGTTTCTTCTATCATTTCTATTAGGCGAGCAGCAGTTGATTCGAAGTGAAATTTAATCATATGTTTATCTTTCTATATGTATATCTTTTTTTTCACGTGAATATATAGGGAATATACAGTCAGTCATATACAAATTATGCTTCACAGTGAGTGAAATATTAACAATTGTGTGTTTCTATAAAACGAGGATACTGATAATTTAATAGGCGAAAAATGCAGTGGGACCAGATCGATCTTACCAACAACTTGTTCATATAACGATTGCTTATGGATTGTTCTTAAATTCACTTGTTCTTAAATTCATCACATAGACATAAATATATATACCATATCAAATATAACCCATTGTGAGCTGAAGTAGTTTATTTGATTTTGAATATAATTTAAAGAAAATTTATAACTATTTTATTTGTATATATTCTAGTTCAAGACCATTCTATATCTCTATTAATAGGGATAGAGTGTTTTTATAAGAGTGTTTTTATAAACTTTTGCAAAATGCATCCTAGTGATTCCTGGCAAACCGTATAGCTATTTCAGATCTATCCAAATGTCAGCAGTTTTTGCAATGATGCTATTGAAAAAATCATCAAACTAAATGCAAAGGAAAACTCAATTCATACACGCTGAAAAAATGTCATCTGTAACATGTTCTCTCAAAAATATTCTGCTGGCACCATCTATATATTTGGAACGCACTTCAAACATTCACATGTTTGCAAGTCCCAAACTCACTTGTATTTAAATATATATACAAGCAGCAGCATGTTTACTGGCAAACATGTATGCTTTCACGTGGAATCTTAGGCATTTTCATCCGATACATCAATATACTTACGCGGAAGCATTCGCGTGTTCACCTCAAACCTCCACATACGTATGTGGAAACATATGCTTATTTCGTCCCAAACATACTAATATTTAGAAACGAACTATTCTTTGATTCAAGTATATATGTATATATGTATTATTTGTTATAATTAATATTTAATAGCATCGTTTAAAACAATCGCTTGTGAAGATTTATGATCTGTGATTACATTGATATCTGGATATATGGCATATGGCTCCGTCTTAATGAAACCACTAGTACATGTGTATGGGGTATCACTCAATTTAGGATTATCCTGGCGAAACAGAGCACAATTACATTTTATTGCCCGATCAACTGCTTTTTGAAGAAAAATGGTTCAATCATGCCCCCCAAACCAGAAATCTACAGTAAACAGAGACACGCTGTTGATGCATTTGTTTCTCAACAGTCACCCGTGTATTTGCTGAAATCCAAATACCACAACTTTGATGATTAACAAAAACATGAAGCTGAAAATGGGCCTCGTCGCTGGAGCTGGCTTTGTTGGAAAACTTTTCATGATTTTTAAAATATTTTTCAACAATGAAACGAACTGAAGGATTAGAATTCAATTTTTAAAAAACCTTAACTGTCAGATGTCATGATCGGTTTTTTCTTCGTCAGAAACAACATTAAATCTACAAGTACTATACCTTAACTACTTTAAAATCAACACACAAAGAAAAATTTCATTACGCCCAAACGAAATCTGAAATCAAATAAAAATTTTTACAATTTTAAAACAAAAAATTAACCGACAAAGCTTAACTTATAAACCACACTAAAATGCTTTTTGTCTGGATGTAGTGGCAGCTCTTGAACCCCTTCGGGTTGCTCTTCAGCCAAATACGGCAAATTTTGCTTACTGACGTAACCCAATGGGCCACAAATGGGCCTGGGTTCATCGCTGAACTGAAATGTTAGTCCAATGCAGTGAATCGGCTAGGATTCGGAAGGTCATACTACTTCAATTTTTGCATGAATTGTATTTTGTTTGCTTTCATATCTAGATACATACATAAAATACGTTAAGCCTGTCTATATTTTCAACTACCACCGCTATATTGTCTGTCCAATAACAAAAATTTGGATCTCAAATTTTTCGCCGTTACTGGTGGTTTTTCCAATAGAATTTGTGTTCCCAAAGAAACTCGTGTGATTGTACATCGATCCATGATTATGTGCCATGTAGTACTAAAATCTGTGCGTGATTAAGACATGTGTAGTAGGTTTTGTTTAAATGTATCTTTTTTGATCGGTGACTGTGAATATTTGTGTGTGTATTTGTAGATATCTGCATAAACATATGTATAAGTGTTAGTTTTTATCGTCACCTTAAGAAATTTAAGGTGGTCAGAGCAGGGATCGAACCCACATTCTCCTGTACAACAGCCGGTAATGCTAACCTTTGCACCACCGATAGCCACATTAAATATAATAATTAATATTTTGTTTCTTTTGGAACGAAGTTCCTTATCGCACGTTGCAGGATGGGGACTAAATATAAAAAAAATTAAACAACTTTGTTTTAACACTAATATGCTACAACCCAGTATTATAAACTATATTGCGTTATTTTGCTTTGGTTTGTGTCTAGACTAACATATCTTGGGAAATGTCTGGGAATTCTTGTATAGTTTTCTAGTTGAGGCCTGTAATTTTGAACCCAATAAAAAGTAAATTTAGAAAAACCAAAGTGAAAGAAGTGTAAAAAAACCAACCCGTGAAAAACGTAGTTTGACCATGGCCCTTTGTCCAATCTCGCCCATATTTGCAACAGATCTTAGATTATGTCCACCTAACCAACATACCCAATTTTGTTCAAATACCGTTAACAGGAGCAGAAATAATGGATTTTTAATATGTGATTTGTATAGGAGATACCACGCCCATTTTTCTAATCCCGCCTATATTTTGAAGTTCATTTTTGTCTTCGCCATTAGTTCGCCTGCGAAGTTTCTTAAAACAAGTAAATTTTCTCAAAAAAATACATATTCATATTCTTCAAGAACGTAAAAAAGAAAACATTCTTCCAAAAAGTAACTTTTCTTAAAATAGGACATTTTCTGACAACAAATTGCCTTTTCTTAAACAACTGCCTTTTATTTAAAGAGTACTTTTTTGTGAAACAAAATAACTTTTCTTGAGATAAGTACCTCCTCTCAAAACTTTACCTGTTCTTAAAAAAAGACCAATTCTTAAAAAAACCATTTTCTCCAACAAAATAAAATTACAAAAATTACATGAGTTATTAGGGGACCCCCGGTTAGAACGAAATTCCTTTCGCTATATATATTGTACTAGTTAGTTCCAACAGGACTAAGGCGTCTGTTGAAAAATACTATAATTTAAATCGATCTTTAAGAAACGATACTTTTTGTAAAATGATAAACGTTTTTTAAAAATTTTTTTATTGAAAGTATTCCTTAAAAAAAATTATATTTTTAGGTCGGTTTTGTAAGAATATGTATTATATTTTCCCGAAAATGTCCTTTCTTTAATGAGGGTACTTCTATTATTAAAAGCAAATTATTTTTAAGAAAAGGTACAAATTTTAATACGAAGTTCTTTCTGTAAGAAAAAGCACAAGAGTATGAATTTTTTTTTACAAAGAAGTACCTTTTTAAGAACAGGTACTTTTTAATGAATTGGTACTCTGTTTAGGAAAACGTTATTTTTTTATGAAAATTTATTTATTTTCAGAAATGCTACTTATCTCAAGAAAAGTTATTACTTTATTTTTAAGAAAAGGTACTTTTAAGAAAAGGAATTTTTGTAAGAAAAGTTATTTTTTTTAAGAGAAGCTATTTTTTTTTTGAAGAAAACGTTTTTGTTAAGAAATGGGAATTTTTTTAGAATTGGTAAAAGGTGCTGTTTAAAGAAAATGTAGTGTAGTGTTATAAGGAAAGGTAATTTGTTATAAGATAATGTACTTTTTTAAAAAAAGGTACTTATACAAAAAAATTACTTTTTTTAAGAAAAGGTGCGTTTTGTAAGAACATTTACTTTTTTAAGCAAATGCACTTCTCTAAAATAAGGTATTTTTTTATGTATTTGAATAGGTATTTTTTTTTTTTAGAAAATTTACTTTTTTTAGGAGAACGACTTATTTAAGAAATTTTATTTTTTAAAACTTCTTTCACTTTGGCTTTTCCAAATTTACTTTTTATTTTGTTCAAAACTTCAATATGTAAAAAACAGGCTCCACCTAGAGAACTTCCCATTAAACAAGAAATTTATCCCCATATGTTAGTCTAGATACAAACCAAACCAAAAGTAAGAGTGGAAGAGTAAGTGTGCTGCCTAATGTAATTGCATGCTCAGGGTTGTATTCCATGGATTTGCCAGTCTTGCACTTTGGTTATTCTAAATTTAGTTTTTATTGGTTTCAAAACTACAATATATAGCAATAAAACCAATAAAAAGTAAATTTAGAATAGCCAAATTGCAAGACTGGCAAATCCATGCAATACAACCCTGAGCATGGAATTACTTTAGGCAGCACTATAGTTGACTACAATGGGTTGTAATAGAGTAGTTAACAAAAAGTTGTTTAAAATGTTTGCATTTAACCCCCATCCCGCAACATGCGATAAGGAACTTGGTTCCAAAAATACCCTTTCTTACAAATAATTACTTTCTTAACAGTACCATTTCCTAAAAATAAAATAATACCTTTTGTGGAGGGAAGTAGCATTTCTGAAAATGAGTAAATTTACTTAAAAAAATAAAGTTTTTTTTAAAAAGAGTACCACTTCTATAAAAAGTACCTGTTCTTAAAATAAGCATTTCTTTTTAAAAATAAATCATACTCTCATGGCTTTTTCTTACAGAAGATACTTCTTCTTGAATATAGTACGTTTTCTTAAGAAAATCATTAGCTTTTAATAAAGGAAGTACTTCTCTTTAAAAAAGGACCTTTTCGGGAAAATTTAATACATATTCTTACAAAAAGGACCTAACAATACACTTTAAAAAAACATTCTACGAAGAAAAACGGTTCGTAAAAAAAGTTTATCATTTTACAAAAAGTTTATTTTTTTAAAGATCCATTTAAATTACCGAATTTTACAACCACCGTGTTAGGCGTGTTGGAACCAACTAGTACATAATATATAGCGAAGGGAACTTAGTTCCAACCGGGTGCCCCATGACACTTATTGTATTTTTTTAATATACGTGGTGAATTTTTGTGTACACTTGTTGCACTTTCATATACTTTTTGTGTACTTTCAGTTACACTTTTTGAACTTTTGTGTATACTTTTTGCACTTTTACGTAAATTTTTACAGCCTTATTCATAAAAAAAAACTAAGCTCTAAAAAGCTTATTCTAGGAAAAGGTTTATTCTTAAAGCTTATTTACTAAGCTCTAAGATATTCTTAAGAACAGAAAGCTTTACAATTTACTAAAGGTTTCATAAGTAACGTATTCCTAAATGGGGTTTTAACTAGCGAACAGATAATTCACCAACAACCCTGTTTTTTCTATAGTGTTGGTGTTGTGTTTGGAAAATTTTATACGTTAATGGAATGAAATATTAATTAAATAAAACAATTAATAGTTTGTTTCGTTTTCTTTAAGTTGCAAGGAGTTTCAAAAATTCATATCGAATTCGATTTCATTTTTTGATTGTCGAATATAAAAACTAATAATTGGGTTGCTGCTTCAATGGTTTTATTTTATATGCATCATTATGTAAACAAAAGTAGATTTTAGTAAACAAATTTTAAAAACTGGATCGAAATCTCTGTGCTGGCTTGGAGGATATTATGACTTTATAAAAGCAGCAAATAATCCAGGATAATGTGTGTGTTTTTGTGTTACATTCCATGAAGGGATTGTGGAGAATTACTCACAACCAGTTAGTTGTGTGTTTTCTAATTCCATACTCGGGGACTGCGACCCGCAGTTTTACACCGGTTTCGAAATTTAATTTCAGATGCTCTTTCTCCGTGTGTTTGTATTGCATAAATATTTATCATTGACATGTGTGAAACGAAAACAAATTATTTTTTATGCGTTATACTTGCGGCAGAAGTAATACAAAGAAGGGTTAAACATTTAATAAAACTTACAACCTTAGAGAATTGTTAACAGAGGAAGTTTTCGATTATGAATACAATTTTAGGCATAGTCTTCCTAAACATTTAAATAGTCAATTATGGTACATTTTAATCATACATGGGGCAAATTAATTATTTGACAATTATAATTTGTAGTTTAATTTGAATTACCTTTCGAAATGCAAATTCAAAAAAATGTCAATACCATTGCCAATTGTACTTATTTTCAAAGCATTTCCGTCATATCTGGCAATTTTAGTTTTCAAATATTTTATACAGTACAGGTTTATGAATTTGAAAGTACTACGAGGCAATACCTAGCAAAGCCACAAACCTCGACATATAAAATACTTTAAAAACAGAATTATTGACAGTCAAACAAATTCAATACATTTAAAAGCATTCCTATATGTCATTACAATTGGCATCCGATTCCACAACCTCCGTTTATGTATTCGAAAGAGCCCATAAAACATTAATGGGTTAAATATCTGACATCATAATACTGAAGAGAAAGTTGAAAACAATAAACAACAGCTGAATGGGAAGTCAGAAATTTTTGGATATTGTATGTGACAACAAAAAAATAATTGACCTACTTTTGAATGTAAAAACGGATCGCCGCCTTTCTGTCATCACAACGCAACCAGCAGTGTGTACCCCAACGATACAGATAAAAACGAATTAGTCAAACGGAAAATGTGTCACGTCACGTACGCTCGTCTCGTATTCAGTCTTACAATTCACCACCACTCAGTTGCCCCACACTCCATTTGTTGCTCCCTCGTTGATGTTTTCGAAGAACCAACAAAATATCGTGCATTCGCCCGTATTTAAACATTAAAATAATCGCGATCACATTATCGTTATCATTAAACGCCTCATTAGCCAGCGCTTTCTTTCAGACTTTTACCGAAAATTTCATTTTGTATTGATGTATGTATGTGGACTTTTGACGTCAGCAGCTTATTGCGGCGGCTGCTTTTTTGACGTTGTTGCTCTAAATTTCTGTCATGACATTTTATTTTCACATCAGAGTGCGGTTTCTACTACTGATCGCCTGATATTTTAGCAAATTTTATAAAAAGTTTAAAAGTTTTTAAATATTTTTAACAATATTTAAAATTTTTGCCTTACACTGTCACATGGGGAAATTTGTTAAATGCTATTCAGGCAATTCTTTAACGGATGTGCGGTTTGTTACGTATAATTCGATCCAATTATACGGAATTATTTTGTTATAAACAAATTGTTTACGGAAATTTTAAACTTTTTGTATGGGGCTGACAGAATTTGTAGAGAGACAATACGATCCAATCCCATTCCAATGCAATTGTAAACAACAACAAAAAAAAAAGAAACGAATAAACAAATTGAATTGTTTGACGTCATATCTGGCAATAGCAGGCATGATGGAAAAAGTGATTATACATGAGTGTCGAAACATTTTGTGATGACATTTTCGAAAATACGATGATGAGATGTGGAAGTGTTTAAATATGGCACAACCTACCTAAAAATATACACACAAGGAAAACACCTTTAAAGCTCGTTTAGCACAAACCTATTTCTTTTGACCCAACAATATTTCGTTGACTACTTAGATCCATGACTAACCACCAAATTAGTTTCTTGCCACAAATAGAAAAATTGAAATTAAAAGGAACGAAATTCCTTTCGCTATATATTATGTACTAGTTAGTTCCAACACGCCTAAGGCGCCCGTTGAAAAATACGATAATTTCAATGGATTTTTGTGAAAAGGTACATTTTTAAAAAGATAAACTTTTTTGAAGAAAATTTGTTTTTTTATAGAATTATTTTAAAAAGTATACTTTTTGTCCTTTTTGTAAGAATATGTATTATATTTTCCCGAAAAGGTAATTTTTAAAGACAGGTACTTTTTTTAAGAAGAAGTACTTTCTTGGAAGAGTATGAATTTTTACAAAGTACTTTTTTTAAGAACAGGTACTTTTTAAAGATGTGGTTCTCTTTGTAGTAAAAGGTTATCTTTTAGGTTTTTTTTCAAGAAAAGAAAAGGTATTACTATATTTTTAAGAAGAGGTACTTTTAAGAAAAGGAATTTTTATAAGGAAAGGCATTTTTTTTAAGAGAAGGCGAAGGATAAAGCCAGTTGGAAGTAGAGTTGGAATTTTAGTTCATTGAAATGAGCGCTCTTTTATAGTTCAGCTCAACAGAATGAACTAGTTCATTCATTTAGTTCACAAGGGTGAGTCGCTCAATTAAACTAGTTCGTTCTTGAACTACACAACTCTAGTTGGAAGAATATGTTGAAATTTTTTTTTTAAATTGTTTGTTTTATTTATATGTGTAAGACGTCTGACCTCATGAGGTTGTAAAATAGTCAATAAAAATAAAGTACATATTTTTTTTAAGAAAAGGGTTTTAGAATAGTTAAGTTTTTAGAATAGTTAAATTTTTAAGAATAGGTACTGATCACAAGAACAGTTATTTTGTTTCACAAAACAGCTACACTTTAAAGAAAAGGTAGTTTTTTAAGAAAGGGCAATTTATTGTAAGAAAATTTACCATTTTACGAAAAGGTACTTATTTTAAATAAAATACTTTTTTAAGAAAAGGTACTTTTGTAAGAAAATATCCTTTTTTTAAGTAAAGGTACTTCTTTAAGATAAAGTATGTTTATTAAGAAAATGTACTCTGTTTAACAATATTATCAGGTATTTTTTTTTTTTGAGAAAGGTAATTTTTTAAGAAAAGTTACTTATTTAAAAAATTTTATTTTTTTTAAACTTACTTCACTTTGGCTTTCTAAATTCTACTTTTTATAGGGTTCAAAACTATAATATATACTAAATCTTGGTTACAGGCTCAACCTAGAAAATTTCCCATTTGCCAACATATGTGAGACATCTAGTTAGTCTAGATAGAAACCAAAGCAAAAGTACCCTATACAGTTGATAATACTGGGTTGTAGCATAATAGTGTTAAAAAAAGTTGTTTAATTTTTTTTTTTTTGATTTACCCCCATCCCGCAACATGCGATAAGAACTTCTTTCCAAAAGTTTTACCTTAAAAGTAGTTTCTTTTGGTGTTAACGATTTTTCACTCGCCTCAAAATTTTTATAATTTACTTTTGCGGCAAATAAAGAAAACAAAAAGATGAATGTACTCGCTCATACACACACATACGATCACTGTCATGAATTATTTCTCTTCGTTGAGATATGACAAACTCCCAATAACGTAATCCCCGAGGTGAAAATGAGTTTCAGAGCAAAAAATGATTTTACAATACAAATGATCATCAGCCAAGCGAACTTCAGACCATTCGGCGGCACGAAAACACATCGGATGATCACGAGGCTTCAGTTCCTGGATCAATTGGACTTTATGAGCCTTCATACCGAGGTTTTTATGCAAAATTCTGCGCAAAGAAGTGTGAAACATGTTCAATTACTGCGGACGGTGGCGAGATGATGCTGATGGGTGTTCGATCACAGTTTCAGCTACAGCGGCAATAGTTTCCACTGAACGCACTGGACGACACGTACACGAGTTCTTTTGTCAAATGAGGACCCGATTTGACAAAATTGGTTCACAAATTCATTCGGAAACTGCCTTAAAGGCTGATAATACTGTCGAATAGAAATGTGGTCGTTTTTCGGCCCTTGGCCGGCCAAAGCCCAAAAGACAAAATTGAAAACACTGCCGAATATATAACATAAATTTCATACAGTTTAACTTGAAGACTCAGATCTTTGGAATGAACTTTTGAATATTTCTCAATTTTTTTTGCAAGCGTTCATAAATAAGTTCATAAATTCATTCATAAATTTTCAGTTTATAGCTAATAGTTTGTCACTTCATAAATGTCAAATTAGTCGTCTGCTTCCAAATAACGGGGGGTTCAAATTCCAAATTATGCAAGGCCAACCCTTTATATGTTTCTAATTATGCTCATCATGACTAGTCGTTTGAGCCCCATATTTATAAAAGAAAATATATTTTTTTTACCCAAATACATAAGGAATGGAAATTTCAATCGCCGGTAGGGGACTATAAGTATCCTTGTATAAAAAAATCCAATGAGTGTTCGAACTCACGAGCGATGTGTTAACACCTTTTTGCTACACGGTACCTGTTCGATTTCTATGAACACATTCGTAAATGTTACATTGGAAAATAAAAAACAGCGTTCAATCATATGATGACGTTACAGTTAAATAATATTAATACTTAAAATTATTTAAAGACCCAGTGCAAGCACATGTGTCATTATTTTCTTGCTCAATACTTTTTGTTTTATTCCCACAAAAGTCAAAGAATGCAAAGCAACAGACACTTGTACATACATACATACATTGTTATATTCGTACGATATAACCGAAGATCAACATAAAATACTTTTTTAATATTACTCCAAATTAAAACACTTCAATCTCGGCTCGCCGATATCGGATCGCCTTAATTTTTGGCCTAAACTCTTCGTCGAAACCCGCACTAGCTTTTTAATCCAAAAATTAATAAAATCGGCTATGAATTTCCGGAGAAAATCGCGTGGGAAAATTATATGAAAATCGCCCAATAATCACTTTCGATACCGACTGCCAAGCAACGAACAAACAAACGATGATTTACTCTTTCAAACCTAACACTTGCGTATGTATTAGTTTGATAGTTTACTGCCCTAGAGGCGCGCGTATAGATGTTAACACATCAAAAAAAGTTTGACGTTCCCATAATCAGCTCTTCAATATGTATCTTTTGAAAAAGCCCACGATTGAAGTTCCAACAATCCCGGGTTTCAGTTCACCCTAATACACATCCCTGCATACTGGATAAACCTATTTTCATCCCGCAATACAATTTGTGCAACAAAAAAAGGAAAACTACGCAAAGTGTTAGTCAGTGCTTTAGTGTTGCACAATTGTACTTTTTATATAGGCGAACACAGTCTAGGGTACATCCCTAAAGTAGGCTACATATTTAAAGTTGAAAGTTTAATACAAAGCCTCAGTGTTTTTCAGTGGAATTTGCTATATGGGTGAACACAATATAATACCTCCCTAACGTGTGCTTTAAATTTGTAGTAATATCGTTTTTTGTAGAGTGTAACCATGTTAGCATAATTTGTTGGCCGTCGACTTCACTACAAAAAAAGGCCTAATATTTTTAAAACTGTTTGAAGTGTGTTGAATAAAATACGCACAATGCAACTATTACTACCTCCATACTAGAGCTTATATTGTGATATCATATCGCGATATGACAATGAAGTATGTACAAGTTACACGTACTTGCCATGTTCACGTAACTGGAATACAACAGTCCTCAAATAATTGAAGTATGTATAAGTATAATTAGGTTTTATTCAAATATTTTTTAACTTCCCTGTACCAAAAATTCAGTAGAAACTGCCAACAAATATCATGTTAATTGATGAGAAAACAATTGTTTGGGATCGAAATTTTGACATTCCGGCTACTTTCGAAAACATAGTAACTCCACATGCGTAAAAGCAAAAATATAATTCATGAAAAAATGTCAATGTACAGATAAATGACAAAATTCAGCTTTCGTGAAATCATTTAATAAAATAGATATGGACTACTATTAACAAACTTAAAAATAGTTCTTTTTGGACAGTACAGTGCCTACAATGTCAAGATGTGAGTTTTGTAAAATGATTTAAGTCCAATGGAAACTCTTTCTGTAGCTACAGATATAAACCCCAAGGAAAATCTAGGGGCCCATTAAGAGAGAAATGTCCGGCAAAGATAATTTTGAAGTTGATACGATTTATTCATTGTTCTCTAGGATCAATGGAACGGATTCCAAAAGGAATTATTCAAAACTTGGGTTTCATGTTCCGTTCCGCGTAGGCTCTTCCTTGAACGAATAAATAAATCGACTGGCATATGAAAAGGTATATGCTATATCTGGTCTTGTCGCCAAAGCTAGGTACAATAATAAGCCAACTGTCTCTATATATGGGAGGTTAAATGACGTAGCAGGTGGTACCACAATTTCAGCTGTTGTACTTACAGGTCTTGCGCTTTGGATGTTGAATTTCACGAGCAACTTCTTGATGTAGGACGATTGACGAATGTGTATCTTACCAGGCTCTTTTATTATTTCCACTCCCAAATAATATAGTGATTCAAAATCTTTTACGTCAAACTCATTCTTCAAACATCCAATAAACACGTCAGAAACTGCGTTTGATTCTGCAGCAATAATACCGTCGTCAATGTATATGGCCAATATGATCTTCTTTTCGTTTACTTCACCAATGAATGCACATGAATCCGCTGTGCTTCTTTTGAAGTTGTATTTCATTAATATTTCCGCGAATTTTCTATTCCAGCATCTGGAAGCCTGTTTAAGTCCGTAGGTTTTTGTTCAATTTACAGAATTTATTGGTTTCATCGCTGTACCAAAGAGGCTGTTGCATAAAAATTTCCTCGTCTAGTTGACCATACAAAAACGCGGTTTTAATTTCAAATTGTGCAAGATGATAGTCCTCAAAGGCACCCAAGGCCAAAATCATTACGATAGAGGTAAATTTTGCTACCGGACTAAAAGTTTCCTCGTAGTCCACCTGGTATTTCTGAGTAAAACTTCGAACAACTAGACGCGCCTTGTTTTTTTCAACATCACCCTTTTGGTTTCTTTTAATTTTGTAAATCCATTTGTTTTTACCTTTTGGAAGATTTACCTGATTCCTTGTATTATTTGTCATTAAAGAACTATATTCCTCGTCCATGGCACGCTTCCACTGCGACTTGAGACTACAGTTTTATACCGACATCGACACAGTTAAGCGGATAATAATATCGCGATTTCGCTGGCTAGGCCATGTCAGTAGAATGACCATAGTTCTGGCTTGATTAAAGAATGGCTGCAGTTTAATGTGCGATCAAAGCTGGATCACCCTCCGCAATCTCCAGATCTCAATGTGATTGAGCATTTGTGGGCACATTTGAAAGCGAGGGTTAATGAAAGAGAAGTAACTTCAGTTCGAACTCTGAAAACAGTGTTGGTTGACGAATAGGCAAACATTTCACCAGAAATAACAAAATAACTAGTCCTATCCATGCCTTCTCGTCTAAAAGAAGTAAAAAAGCAAATAGTGGCCCATCTCATTATTACTTTTCCATTGCTTTTGAACATTTCTATGCCGTATGAAGAAATGTATAGTTATTTTCGTTTTTGTTATTTTGAGATTTAGGTTAATTTTTTAGTTTTATGGTTTGCAATTTTTGGAACGAAGTTCCTTATCGCACGTTGCGGGATGGGGGCTAAATTAAAAAATGTTAAACAACTTTTTTTAACTACTTTATTACAACCCATTATTATCAACTATATTGGGTATTTTTGGTTTGGTTTGGTTTAAAGGGAAGTTCTTTAGGTGGAGCCTGTTTACTACATATTGAACCCAATAAAAAGTATACTTAGAAAAGCCAAAGTGCAAGACTGGCAAATCCATGAAATACAAACCTGAGCATGGAATTACATTTGGCAGCACACTTACTCTTACACTTACACTTTTGGTTTGTGTCTAGACTAACATAGACATTTTGTTTAATGGGAAATTTTCTACGTGGAGCCGGTTTATTGCATATTGTAGTTTGAACCGAATAAAAAGTAAATTTAGAAAAGACAAAGTGAAAGAAGTTTAAACAAATAAAATTTTCTTAAATAAGTGCGTTTTCTTAAAAAAAGTAAATTTTCTCAAAAAAAATACGTAATCGTATTCTTAAACAAAGCGCTTTTACTTAACAAAATGCCTTATCTTAAAAAAGTGCATTTGCTTACAAAAGTACATTTTCTTACAAAAAGTACATTTTCTTAAAAAAAGTAATTTTTTTAATCAAGTACCTTTTCTTAAAAAAGTATATTATCTTACAACAAAGCGCCTTTTCTTAAAAAACTACCCTTTCTTTAAAGATTACCTTTTTGTAAAACAAATTAACTTTTCTTGAGATATGTACCTACTCCAAAAATTTTACCTGTTCTTTCGTAAAAAAAGCTTTTCTTCAAAACAATTTTCTTACAAAATTTCGTTTTCTTAAAAGTACCCTTCTTAAAAATAAAATAATACCTTTTCTTTTCCTGAGATAAGTAGCCTTCCTGAAAATAATTACATTTTCCTACAAAATAACCTTATCCTAAAAAGAGTACCACTTCTTTAAAAAGTAGCTACTTCTTCTTAAAACAAGTATTTCTTTATAAAAAAATTCATACTCTTAGGCTTTTTCTTACATAAGAACATTAGCTTTTAATAAAAAAAGGATTTATGTGAGTCCGATCACGGGGAGATGTGTAAACATCTAATAATGAAAAATTTTTTTTAAGTTGGAAGAACTTATGCTTTTAGTATATTTTTTTAATTAATCAATTAAAAGTATCAAAACTTTCAATATTGTAAATACATAGGAATTTGCTTGTTTTTGTTTGTTTTATTTAACTTATTTGGTTGGTAAATGGGCACACTGCAACATATATGTACTGCATTAAAAATTACAGTAAGCAGTAAATTTACTGATTACTGAAAAAATTCAGTAAATTTTTACTGATAATGAAATTAAATTTGCATTACCAGTATAATCATAGGGCCGTATTCATAATAATCAGTAATCGGACATTACTGATTACTGAAAATTCAATGCACCTCATCATAATCATGTAGGCACTTTATAAAAATTGTTGAAAAAAATTTTAGTAATCAGTAAAACTTTACTAGTTAAAGAATTATTTTTACTGAAATTTTAGTAGTACTGCAGAGTGCCCATCTATGGTAAATGCCTTAAGTACAAATAGTTAATATTGGCTTATGGTAACTAAAATAAGATATATACATTTTTGATTCGATTGTATTTAAAAATCTATGGAAAACTGCATCTATAGTAGTGGAATTGTTAGTTGTGGGGGTTTGTGGAGAATTGCTCATATGCAAGTGGAAAACGTCAAATAAAAATTTTGATAAAAATTTTGCGACTGTGGGTTTGCAAAATTTGTATTAAAATCTCCACCCATAATAATTGGAATGAGATGGAGACTGTTACCCAATAGTCGTGCACCAGTTTCAGTGTAAGGCAACAGTACGTAATGAAGATATGTTGTAATCTTAATTTATATTGGAATCTAATAGAAATTTTATTAGAATTAACATTACCTCCATTCAGCTTTGATACACTTTGTGTAGTTTTATGTTATGAGTTATAATTTTTTTGGTGTTTTGTAAAATATTTTATTATTTTGTATTTGTTGCGGTTGACAAGTTATTAATCAGCTGTTTACTGAAATGTAATGCATGTAGTTATTTTACAGCAATGGTTTTCGAAAATTAGTAGCTACTATTGCACACTAGATGGTGCTTATATGCAGCTGTTAAGTAAGAATGACAATCTCAAAGACGAAGAAGACTTTTAGTTTGACAAGTTTAGTTTTTAGTTTTCCTTATATTTGACAAGTTTAGTTTTTAGTTTTCCTTATTTTGCTTTGTTTAGTAAATTTCTTATTAAAACGTCAAAAAATCTTTTTAAAAGTTATTATAATTAAATGTTTTTGTATTCATTTTATTTATTTGTTTTCATTTGCCTACGATAACATTCGTACATTATGTTGATTAGTAGCTACTATTATTAGTGAAAATTAGTAGCTACTATTGCACACTAGATGGTGTTGAGTATATTGTATGCAGCGTATGATTACACTAATACACTCATACATAGCTCACACCGATTTGATAACGCTTTACGATTGGTTAACGATTACATCGCACATCTTACTCTAAATTTGTGATTGTATTGTGAAAAAATTTTTACTCCCAGCTAATAGATGTTTACACATCAACAAGTACCTCTCATCAAAGAAAGGACTTTGTCGGGAAAATATAATACATATTCTTACAAAAGGAACCTAAAAATTAATTTTTTTTAAAAAAACACATTAAAAATACTAAATTTCTTAAAAAAAAGTTTATCATTTTGCAAGAGTATCTTTTCTTAAAGATCCATTTAAATTACAATATTATTCAACAGGCGCCTTAGGCGTAGTGGAACTAACTAGTAGATAATATAGCGAAAGAAACTTCGTTCCAACCGAGTGTCCCCTGACACCTCATGTAATTTTTTAAATTTATTTTCTTTTTTATTGAAAATAAAAGGTTGAGTTGGGTATAAACTATTATAACTGTTTTATTTTCAAAAAATTTGGAGAAATCACAGTAAGACTTTCGTAGCATGGTGTAAATTCTATTGGTAACTAATGCCTAGGTATCGAACGACATTTAAAAAAAACCCAAGAAATAGTGACTTACATTTTCTAAATAGGAAGGCTGTTGCGGAATTTATACCATCATCGAGATGCAGGACTTTGGTAGAAAGTTTACCACAGATATTGACCGATGTCATAAAAAATAAGGGTTACCCTACAATGTATTAAGAGTCTTTTGTAATATTTGATTATATTTTCTGTAAAATTGTTTTTGTCGTTGTTTCTAATTGCATGACCATCGACTTTAAGAGATGTATTACAAAATGCAATTTCCAGTTTTCAGGAATATTGCTAGTTATCGAAATATTTGTAACAATATGTGAGCCTTACAATACTGGATATTTTATTTTTGAATTTTCGTTTTATGGAAGTATGTCGTTTATACAATACAAATTCTGGAGTGGCGTTTCTAATTGTATGACCACCACTGTATGTAGGTACGGTGGCACCTAATGAGACGAGGGTTTAAAACTTCTCTTACATTTAAGTGTTAGTCAGTGCCATAGAGTAAATATGGGTAGAGAAAATCTTTCACTCACCAAATTTCTGACATTTGTCCTCGTGTGATGTATACGTTTGATGTTGAAAAGAATTGCTTTACTAATACCAGATAGAGGCAATGATTCAAAACAACGAACAAAATAACATCAACGGCATTTCGTTTTGTGTGTTAAAATTAATGTGTTAAATACAACACAAATGTATGCTAACAATAATAGTCAATAAAAAAGGTTAAAACACATTTAAATTTCACAGTTATTCACCAAAATGGCA
The DNA here is from genome assembly GCA_963931995.1 of Phaonia tiefii. Taxonomy (NCBI): domain Eukaryota; kingdom Metazoa; phylum Arthropoda; class Insecta; order Diptera; family Muscidae; genus Phaonia; species Phaonia tiefii. The sequence continues at coordinate 59,983,871 of OZ008368.1, read as the reverse complement.
TGAAAAATTAAAGCAAGAAGTTATTGTAATTCCACCTGGTGTATATCACTTTTCGTCAAACATCTCTCTATCACACCGACCGCATCACGAAGAGTGTGAAAGGAAACGTCAGATGAGACAAATGGCGGCTCTACTATAAATTTACTCTATGGTCAGTGCTTCAGCGTTGTTTAGTTGTACTCTTTATATGTATTGGCGAACACAATCTAAACTACCTCCCTAAAGTCTGCTTTAGATTTCATGGTTTAGAGTTTTTGATAGTGGCTCAGTGTTGTTCAGTGTTATATGTTTTATGGTCGAACACATCCGACAGTACCTCCCTAATATATGCTTTAAATTTGAGATTTTAAAGGTTTATGTATTAAATTCTATTACAATGAATATCAGTTGATTTCATGCTCCAGAAATATATTACAATTGTTATTTATTAATATCTTATGCCTCAATAAAAACACATTTTATGCCACATATATTTTTATATTATTGTTTCAACAACTAAATACATATAGAGGTCGCGACAACAATTTGCACTTTGTCATGATAATTTAAAATTCATAAAATAGCGCAATGATTGCACTGTGAAATTACAACGTCTGAATTTATGTATGTCATCAAATTTTGTGCAATAAAATATGAAATGAGACAATCCCAACGCTTTATTGCTTAAATAAATTTGCGCAAAAAAAATGGAAATTGGAAAATGCTACAAAAAGAAATATATAAAGAGAATATGAATGCATAACGCAGCAGTTAAACTATGGTAAACAAAGCAGATGAAATTTTTTTATTTTACTGGTGAAATTGTTATTTTATAGTAAATCACATAAATTTTATGACACAATTGATTGATATTTTTGAACTTTAAAAGTAAAATCCAGTAATAACAATTGTATTCCAGAAATATATAACAATTGCGATTGATTCCGTGCATAGTAAACTTTTCAAGTAAACAAATTTTAAAATAATTTTCAAAAACTTCTGGAAACATATCAAAGAAATTTTCAAAAAATTTCTTGTCTCTTGTAGCCACCAAATTGGGATCTTGTCTATTGTAGCCACCAAATTGGGATCTGAACTAACCAAAAAATTTTGAATATTTTCTATTTGTTCTTCCTTGTGCTGCTGACTGCCAAATCGTGATTGTTGACAACCCTTAAAATTATACTACATAAAATATATGTGCATTAGCAAACACCCAACAGAGGGCAATAAAAAGTCAACAGCCAACAATAATTTATGACAGTTACATTCCGACAAACATAGCAAACATTCGGCATAGAAACCGAAAAAGACCTACTATGTATGTACGTATCTACGTAATTTCTATATAAATTCATTTTACATACTATATATAAATATCTAAATGCATGTAAAAATTTCCAAAGCAAAAACACCACCAGCATTGCCAACACAAAAACTGAACAGGCAAAAACTATTTTAATATATATCGCATATCTTTTTTTTGTGTTGCGCCTGAGGTTATGCAAATGTATATAAGTCAGACACTTGTGTCACAGGAAATCACACTTCAGTGTGAATAATTTTCATTTTCGGTCCGTTTTTAACTTTACGTCTCTCTGGTTGTCATGTACGCCCTCAAAACATACACACTGTGTTGCATATGAAAAGTTTCAGACAAAATATTCAAATTATTGGAGAAAAATTTCTGGCTAAGGCGCAACATTTCCACAGGATCCATACATTTAGAAAACAATAAACTTGTTTTCAACTTTTAGGAGTTCAACCCAGAGTCTACCTTACCCACAATGCATTATAAATTGCTCAAGCATTGGTCAACAAATATTATCCGAATTTTCACTGTAACTCTTCAAATGAAACGGACTGTATACCTTTTTTTATATTTTGATTTACATTCCGTGGCTTTGTTTCTCCTTTAGTCGCCGGTGAAACTTTCCTATACCACCAACAGCCACAGCAACGCAACAGTGGCATTCCCAAAAAAAAAAAACCTCTGTCACTTTTGTTTGCCATCCGTCGGGTGAGTTAAGTGTCAACAAAAGTTTCAAAAAAGAGTCAAGTTTTTTTTAATCGTAGGCAACAACTTTGGAAATGAAATAAAAAAATTATTTCATTTCACTTCAGTTGTTGCGTTCGAATAACAATAACGTCTAACAAATGTCATATTGTTGAAAATGTTATGCAAATCATTGGCATGGAAGGTAGGGGGGAAATCATTTTTATATTTTGTTTTAATAAAAAAGTAGACATACGAATTTTGGGCAGATTTATTGTGTTAAATTTCAAAGTGCGGTGGTTTTGTTTGTACTTTAGTTAGAAATACTTTTAGGAAACAGTATTTAAAGCCTAAAAAAATCAAAAGCTTTAAGTTTAGTTCTATTTTTGTTTGTTTATTAGTGTATTTTCATTAAGAACCAAAATATTTCTTAAACCAAGTTGCATGAGAATTCTTGGGGCTATAATCTGTTATCGCAATGAATCACATAGTTAATACATCACTTTGATGCTACACTTACTTAGGTGCCTGAAACAACCCAGAGGAGCCAAGGCCCTTACCAAATGAGGTTAACATGTTTCTTCAACCGGCTCTATCTTCGTCAGGTTTGCTCCTACAGTTGTTAATACCAAGCTCTCGCAGGCAATCTTCCACCAGGGTTTCCAGCGAAGTCATCGTACTATTTTGCGATGTCCGTCGCAAAGACCTTCGAACACCTTTAACCGGTTCTACCTCTTCAACTTTTTTTTTCAGTTGGTAACAAAAAGCTCTCTCCGGAAATCTTCCACCAGGTTTTCAACCGAAGTCATATTTTGCGATGTTCTTCGCAAACGACTTCGAATACCTTTCGCACCTTTCGAAGCCAGCGCAAATGCACCATTTTGTCGCGATACAGATTTTACAGCTCGTGATTTATTCGTCGTCGATACTCGTCGTTTTCTATTGCAGAACCATCTATTTTTGGGAGCATTTTTCTTTCGAAGACTCCCAGTGATATTTCATCTGCCTGCGTTATGACCCAGGATTCTGCGCCATTGAGCAAGTTAGGTTATATGAGAGTCGGATAGAGTTGGATCTTCGATTCTTGAGAGAGGGTCTTATCTCTGAAGTGCTTGCTTAGCCCGAAAAAGTATCTGATTGCAAGCAGAATTCGCCGTTGTATTTTCAGGCGGACGTTATTGCTGCTCTTCACGGCAGATCCGAAGTAAATGAATTAGTCCACTACCTCGTATTATAACAGATAGCAATGTTCAACCTTTCATAAAAAGGATTAATATTATTCTAGTCGGAATTATCAATTTTTCTTGCCATTGTGTGCTGCCAAACAATCTTTTGATGATTCCTTCTCAGTTCTCGAAAATACAGCAGGAACTTCTCGCAGATTTCGCCCACTGATGTATAAAAAACATCAGCAGCATGTGACTTTTGCTAGTGATAGATTTATGCATGCAACTTTTCTCACGCTGATGTCAATTAATATGTTGAAGAGATCGCATGATAGGGTGTCGCCCTGCCTAAGGCCTCGCCCTGTACTAAATGGTTCGGTGAGATCTTTGCCAATCTATATTAAGGATTTCGTGTCGGCCAGTGTCATTCTACAAAGGCGTGTCAGCTTGGCAGGAATACCAAACTTCGCCATAGCTTGAACTAAAAATCTTCTTTTTGCTTGGTACAGTTTTCTCCGTTTATGGCTATAAAAGGCTGTCTTATAGCACTGCTCGAAAAAAAATAAGAAATACATGTGTGTTGACGTTTTTGACAGATCACATCGGGATTTTAGTTTAGAGGTGGTTAAAGGCGCTATGGCCTGTCAGTGCTGCATATGACAATGTGGTTTTACATCTGACGTGTAGGGTATGTTCAGCAACTTTGTAGAAACTAATAAGGATAATATATTTGTGGAACATATTAGCCATGTTGTAGAGTCTAATCTACAAGGAGGTGGTAGGCTTCGAAATATTTTTGGTGGGGTTTCTATAGGATATGTAAGAAAAAGGTGTCCAATAACATTCCATGAATGGATTGGGGGAAATTCTCACAATCAGTTTTACACCTACTGATTGCGACCTACAGTTTTACACCGGTTCCGAACGGTAGTTTGAGAAGCTTTTTCATGGCTAAGTACTCGATAGTGTCGCCGTCACTAAACTATGTGACCGTCGTCGAAAGTAATGTAAGAAGGTGCGAGCAGTGATCGAGTCCACGTTCTCCTATACAAGAACTGCGCACACTAACCATTGCACCACCGACGGCTACTCTTGGATATATGGTTATGTAAATATCTCGTCGTTAGTTGACTTTCAACGCCTAATGCCACACTGACTAGGTTCGATCAGCTCTGCAGCTTTCCAGCCTGAAACAGCTCAGCCGGTAGTCGACCAGCTCCAGCGGCTTTGTTGTCCTTAAGTCGGGAAATTGCAGTTCTACCTTACCCTTGGCTAGGAATGGCAGGCTCTATGTGCTCAAAGACCTCACCACTATTGAAGTCTCGAGTTTCAAGTAAAGCAGAGAAGTGTTCCCTCTATATTTCCAATATATTATGCAAATTTGCGTCAAGATTTCCGTCCTTATCTCCAGAAAAGAGTGCCCCCAATCTTCCTTTTGAATCATTTAGTTGGCTCTTGTTTGCGCATTTTCTACAACCGTTTTGAAGTTCCTTGTCGCTCGTTGAATGAAAAAAAATTAAACAACTTTTGTTTTAACACTATTATGCTACATCCGACTATTATCAACTATATTGTTTACTTTTGCTTTGGTTTGTGTCTAGACTAATTATTTATAGATGTCTCCCATATATTGGGAACTTTCTTGTTTAATGGGAAGTTTTCTAGGTGGAGCGTTTAACAAATAATTAGCATATATATTATAGTTTTGAACCCAATAAAAAGTAAATTTAGAAAAGCCAAAGTGAAAATGTTTAAAAATGGAAAATTTTCATAAATAAGTGCTTCTTCTTAAAAACGTATTTTTTTAAAAATAAGTACCTTTTCTTAAAAAAGTAAATTTTCTTACAACAAATTGCCTTTTCTTAAAAAACTACCTTTTCGTTACGGAGTACCGTTTTTTGTGAAACAAAATATCTTTTCTTGAGATAAATACTACTCTTAAAAATTTACCTATTCTTTAAAAAAGAACCAATTCTGAAAAAATTCCTATTTATTAAAAAAAACATTTGCTTTAAAAAAATACCCTCTCTAAAAAAACATTTGCATTTTTTTAAAAGTACCATTACTTAAACAAATTTTCTTAAAAGTACCATTTCTTAAAAAAACATTCTCTTTTCTTTTCTTGAGATAAGTAGCCTTTCATAAAATAATTAAATTTTCTTAAAAAAATAAACTTTTCCTAAAAAGAGTACCAATTATTTAATATGTACCTGCTATTAAAAAAAGTACACTTTTAAAAAAAATCATACTCTTATGGCTTTTTCTGACAGAAGGTACTTCTTCTTAAAAACTGTACCTTTCTTAAAAAAATTCCAATGATTTTTCGAACTCACGGGCGAATTGTTAACTCCTTTTTGTGACACGGTACCTGTTCGATTTCTATGAACACATTAGTAAATGTTACATTAGAAAAAAAAACAGCATTCAATCAATATGATGACGTTACATTTAAATAATATTAATACTTAAAATTATTTAACGACCAGTGCAAGCACATGAGTAATTATTTTCTTGCTTAATATTTTTTGTTTTATTCCCATAAAAAATAGAGAGAATGCAAATCAACAGACACATGTATATACATACATTTTTATGTTCGTACATACGCTACACAAGTTCACACAATTTTCGTTGCTCTCTTGTTATCTCATTTTTATATACGTAAAACCACGTCATTATTCTCTATGCTCGGAGAGTGCTCCGCACCCACACAAAACAAGACAACTATTCGCTGCCGCTGCTACATCAGTGTGTGTTTTTTTCGCAGTCTGACAATCTGTGTTTCGCAGTCGCACAAATCTGTGTTGTATATAGGGGTGGGAGGGACACCCTTATCATTTAGGGGTATGAAAAATAGATGTTAGAAGACACAAAATTTCATACAAACAATGTGTGATCGCAGTCGTATTATCTGTGTGATCGCTGTCGGACAAACTGTATTTGGATGTATTCACTTTTTGATGTGTTAACATCTATAGGCGCTATCGATGTTAACACATCAAAATCATTAGCTTTTAATAAAAGAAGTACCTCTCTTTAAAAAAGGATCTTTTCGGGAAAATATAGTACATATTGTTACAAAAAGGACCTAAAAACATACTTGAAAAAATTAATTCTATAAAAAAAAACTTTTCATAAAAAAAGTTAACAATTTTACAAAAAGTATGTTTTCTTAAAAATCCATTTAAATTATCGTATTTTTCAACGGACGCCTTTGGCGTGTTGGAACTAACTAGCAAATAATATATAGCGAAATGAATTTCGTTTCAACCGGGTGTCCCCTGAAACCTCATATAATTTTTTTAATTTGCATTGGATTTTAGTTTGCATTACCTTATCTAATGCAAATGCAACAGAATTACCATTGTTCGCAATGTCAGTTAAAAAATCTTGAATTCGCATTTGTAAATGCGGGTTGTAGAATCGAATCCCAATTATAATGAAATGTGGGAATGCTTTAATTATTATGAATTCTGGTTTTAAATTATTTTATGTGTAGAGGTTTATGGCTTTGATAGTTATTGCCCCGTAGTACTTTCATATTCATAAACCAGTGCATATTTAAAGGCTTGCAAACCAAAACTGACGGATATGAAGAAATGATTTGAAAACAAGTACAATTGCCAATGTTATTTAAACTTTTTAGAGGTAATTCAAATTAAACTATGAATTATAATTGTCATATAATTAATTTGCCACATGTCTGATGTAAAGCCAGAAATATTTGTATTATATGTTTTGTCTTCTATTGACAGCGCCGTACAACAAACGAGACATTTATAAAATATAAATTAATGAGAAATATGTTGAAACTAATTAGTAATTAGAAGATCATAGTTTTCTAATTCGCGGATAACTGCAATTGTAGTGGCAACCTTTACCTCCGACGACAATAAATGTAAATAAAATTTCACTTGCAAGTGTGGCCAGGCAAAGTATTACACGCAGAATTTCGATAATTTTCGAATATAATACGTATTCATTTCATGCAAGTGATTAGTTCCCTATACGGCTGCTGGTTAAAAGTCTGCACAAAATTGTTACCCTGTAGATTGAATAGTACAAGTGGTAAAAGAGCGCCCTACAATATTCTCTTTTAATCTGCTTTAAATTTTAAAATCGCCTGAAATCTGAACACACTACGAGTTGTAGTCTACAACAAGTAAACTGGTGTTTTCACCATAACTCGTTCCTTTTAATTGCATATTCAACATTGTAAATGGGATTTTAATCTTATAAACTGGGTATATAAAGTACCCGGGTTATTTTATAAGTATATTTTGGCTGTAGCACAGTTCGTACTACCGGGCACAGACATAATCTTATTTTTTGTAACCAAACTCAATAAAATGTGAATATAATGGTGATTTGGTCATGATGTATTATTAATGATAACGCAAAGTGAGTTAACACTTGACCCTACTTCGAAGGTAATTTGCCAACAACTCGTCTCTCACATTTGTTTCACAGACAATACTATAGTATCTCAAGCAATATTAGCCATATATAGAAACCATATGCCTAACTTAAGGGCATGACTAGAACAAATCTGAGAGCAACCCAAAAATATCATATAAGATGAAACATAAGTATGTGTTAACAAAAAAGATGCGTAAATGATTGTAGATGTACAGAGATTTCCAAATGTTAGAATTTATGATTGAATTTACGCAATTGTTACAGAGGAATATGTCAAATGCCACTTAAAATTACAGGTATCAACTCATAATACACAATCATATAATTACTGAAAAAATATTGGTCAGTTGCGAACATCAGTTTGCCAAGAAGTGACCAACTATTATTGTGTTATAAAGTCGCAAAATTGAGTGTATTATGCAGATGCACTACAGAATTGAAACTTTATTTGTGTAGTAGTAATTATTATTGTATTTGGGTATTTTGTCCAATGACTGTGAATATTCCTTTGTATGTATAAATATGTTAGTGTGGAAAGTTTAACCTGTGTGTGTGTTAGGGTTATGACTTTTTTGTACTACTATATTTACATGGCCGTACTTCATAAGAAATGCTACAAAAATAAATAAGATAATATTCTTGGTTATTTTGGTGAGAAAACCCTTCGTTTTAAATAGACGTAAAAACTGATATCCCTAATGTACATTCGTTTGTACTTCTTCGTAGATAAATAAAATAAATAAATGGTCTCCCATTACATCCAATGAGAACTTCTCACAATCACTGAGCTGTGCGCTTTCAAGTTTTTACTCACTGATTGGGACCTACAGTTTTACACCGATTCCGAACGGTATTTTGAGAAGCTTTTTCATGGCTACATACTCGATAGTGTCGCCGTCACTATGCGAGGTGACCGCCGCCGAAAGAAAATTGAAGGTGGTCAGAGCAGGGTTCGAACCCAGGATCTCATGTACAAGAGCCGTGCACATTAACCATTGCACCACCGACGGCAATCTTCGTAGATAAGGGCTTCTTTATTGTGATTGATCTCTCGTTTTTTTCGTTAACATAGAAATTAAATCGCTGTAGTTCGTCCTGCACAGTGAATGTTGGCGAGTTACTATGTTGATATGTATTAGTGTACCTATGGCTGGTATTATGTAATTTGCATAAATTGCTATTGTGTATAATGGTCATTGTATTATTTTTCCATGAACTCTTTTATCGACCTATTAATTTTGTCCACGTCTTGTATGCCATTTGTCCTACTCCACTCCCGTGTTGTACTTTTGCGGACACCTTTTTAATTTATTTTTCTTTAATGGTTTTGATGTGTTAACATCTATAGGCATGGATAAATCTATCAAAGTGAACACACGCAAACAACACACAGCGTTAGCTACGTGGTAGTTGTACAACAATAGTCTCTGCCTGAAAATAAGAATGATGGTATTGTTGTAGCGGCAGCGAACAAACAAGCAGATCGTCGTCGCCAATAAGTATAGAATAGTATAGATAACTCATCGAATGAATTGTATGTCTCAAAAGCACTGTCGGCATCTGGCGAATGATTCAAAACGTATTACTCTCGTTTTGTCATAACTTGGTCCATTCATAATTTTGATGTGAAACATTGATGCCTTTTGAAACACTTATGCTTTTTGTATTATTTTAAGTAATAACGTTGTCCAAATGGTGCAGTTATATTGAAATATTATATAAAGAGAATAAAACTTGATTATGCTCTTTTACTCAGACTCTCTGCATAAGAGCGGCAAAAGAGTGCAATAAGTTCTCTATAATATTCAATACTTTTTGTCGTCGCTCTGTTTATGATAAAACAAAAGCAATTATTTCAGTGAGCTAAATATTGTTTTTTATTCAGTTGTATGCCAGCATTCAAATGAGGAAGCCGTCGTCGCTCTGTTTATAACAAAAGAAACACAATTATTTCAGTGAGTTAAATACTGCTTTATTTATAATAACAATATTACACCTAATAAAGCAGATATAAGAAAAAAGAAAGTGCAATATTTATATTCTAATGTAACATTTACTAATGCATTCATAGAAATCGAACAGGTGAGTTCGAACAACCTTTGATTTTTTATGTACACATTTTGTACTTTTGTTTAGGTCTTTTATAGCTTTGTGTACATTTTGAACATTTTTTTGTACATTTGTATACACTTGGTTTACTATCGTGCGCACAGTTTGTACTGATTTGTAAATTTTTACACTGCTGCGTAAACTTTTTGCACATACGTGCAGCACACTGGGAGAGATATAGTATTTTCTAGCCAAAAGGCTTTAGATTTACCATAGCTGGCAAAATAAATGTCGATGTTTAAGGCTAAATGATTATACGTTTGCAATAAACGAAAACAATTTGTAACGTGGTTTAAGCTCAGTTATGCCCAGAGTCTTTCGTTAAGATCCACTGAACCTTTCGAAATAAGAACAGAGTAGTTTACCCTTTTCGCAGTTTCGAATTCAGTTTCTTTATTAACCTTTAATTTACAAAGTAATTTCGTTTACAGAAATAACATCAACTGATTCACTCGTTCAGAACACTCGTCTGAATTGACGACACTCTTCCGTGGCCACTTGTGTTGGCTGGACAACACTCTTCTTGTCTTGACCTAACAATATTTCATTGGGGTACGTTGCGGACTGGTCAATTTTATAATGATAGGGAACTTAATTTGTAGCATACGCGATTATTCCGATTCGCTGTGTAGATCGGGTGTGCGGGTTATTCACTCGGTATGTGTTTTATATGTCCGGTTAGGGATCGGCCACCATTGAATGGATTGTGTAGAAATAGTACAGGAGAATAGTCGGTAAGAAGCACACCATGGGGAATAGTTAATCGAAGCCTCTGTTATTGAATAGTCAGCCGAAGCCGCTATAATAGAATAGTCAGCCGAAGCCGCTTTAATCGAATAGTCAGCCGAAGCTGCTATAATAGAATAGTCTGTCGAAGGCGCTATAATCGAATAGTCAGCCGAAGCCAATATAATCGAATAGTCAGTCGAGGCCGCTATAAACGGTAAATTAATTTAATTCGTCTTGAGAAAACAGTTTTCAAAAAGTTACTTCTGTTCTATGTAGACATAGTGCCCCAGATCCAATGCCATGATCTTTTTCGGTACGGCGCTTGGAAACGACTGATTCGTGAGTCTAGTCAATCTTATCATTAACTACTGTAGCCGCATTAACGTGAATGAGAACTGCATCAAGGTACTAATTATTGTGTAACCACTGAAACAAAAGTGTTGCTGCAATCATAGTAAAAATACCAAGTAGTCGCAGTAGATACAACAACAGTTGTGGGCAAGAACAACAGGCATTTTGTTTCTGTTTAGGCTCTCCTCATGTCAAAGTCAACCCATACATATACCGACAAATAAATGTAAACAGAAAAGTACAAAAGCAAAACCTTTGAAACTGACAGAAGCGGCCAACTAAACAACGAGAAAAAATTGAAATCAGCTGTGTACCGAGTTTAGCTTCTCATTCTACCACGGCTGCAATGTATACAAGGTTGACAGGGCTTGTGTGCCTGGCAGTGAGTGTGGTCATTCGCGAGGGTGACTTATTTAAGTATATAAATGTAGGGATGGTCAACGGCTATGGGTGTGTACTTTTACAAATATGTACTGACGGATTATACCATGACTCTACTATTTTTACGATAAAGGCTTTATATTTGCGGGAAAAGTGGGCAAATGAACAAGCATTTTCAACAAACGAAACACGTTTTGCCATAAAAGTTTTTTATTTGCGAGAAAAGTGTAATTTGCCAGAGTTGCCCATATCAAAAATAATACTTATCAGTTCTCCCTTTCACGTACTGTAGTAGTAGTTTCCATATCAAGGCTTTCAATAACACGGTGCAAAACGAAAAAATGTAACCATATACGGACTCCACTACCTGATAAAAGACAAAAAAAAAAAGATCCGTGTCTCCCAGTTTTGCCCAAAGTCATGCAATTTTTTTTTATGGGCCCCCAAAGATTTGAGGCCTCGGTGTAATTTTTGAAAAGAAGTGATAATTTTGTCAGGCTCATATCTTGCAAATAGTTCGGAAGTGAACATATAAAATCAAAATAACTTCATATTCAAGGTCAAAATCGCACAAAACTTTATTCAAAATTCCGAACTATATGATAAAATGATCACTTTTTGGCAAGAATGACTTTGGGCAAAACTGGGTGACACGGGTCTTTTTTTCGATCTTTTATCAGGTAGTGGTGTCCGTATATGGGTACATTTATTCATTTTGCACCGTGTTATTGAAAGCCTTGATATGGAAACTACTAAGATCATTCGTTACAGTCAGTGAAAGGGAGAACTGATAAGTAACATTTTTGATATTGGCAACTCTGGCAAATTACACTTTTCTCGCAAATAAAAAACTTTTTGTTTCGTTTCTTGTAAACGCATGTTCATTTGCCCATTTTATTTCCATGACTTTAAAAATTACACACAGTGTAATTAAAAAATTTTCGGGAAATTTTTCACTTTTGCCGCTACCTAAAGGCTACTTATGCGCTACCTAAACGGTGTTAAGAATCACTCCTACGAAGTTAATATGTTCTAGAAAGTTGTTTACTAAGACCTTGGGTACATTATTGTTGTTGATTATTTCCTTGAATTTTGAACGGTTTGCTACCTATACACCTGAACAGGGGAAAAAGGTAAAAAAAATCGAATTTTTTAAAGTTTTTTCCAATTTTGGCCTTGAAGATGAAGTCAGTTTGATTTTATATGTTGAAAATTTTTATTCTCTATGTCAAGAGCTACAACTTTCCCTCCGAGGATAAATCCAAATTCTGAACCATTTGCAAGATATGAGCCTGATAATATGATCACTTTTTGTTAGAATGACACCGAGGCCCCAAATCTTTGGGGGCGAAAAAAGAAAAAGACCATGACTTTGGGCAAAACCGGAAGACACGGGTCTTTGTTTGTTTGTCTTTTATCACGTAGTGGTGTCCGTATATGGTTATATTGCCATGACCTAAAAACTTATACACAGTGTAATCGTATTATCTACTTTTCGAGGGCACTATAGGTTTATGGACTTCCACAGTGTATGGAGTCTTTATTGGCCAACGTGTGTTTTGTTTTTATATGTATAGTGGCTAAGAAAGTTCTTAACGACAAAACTTCATCTTACGGTAATAACATCACAACATTAAGGCCACGACAGCCTTATCGAAGTAGTTTGTGTGTGCGTATGTGTTCGATAATTCTGGTGAGTGGCTTTGTATGTGTCAACATAATTTTGATTTAAAGGTGTGTTAGTGTGATACTCTCTTTCTCTCTCTTTCTACCTCCTTATGTCTGTCTTTCACTCTGGCTGTGTGGCTCTTACCAATGTGTCTAATGTAAGGAAGGGATGAGTGACTTTATCCTTTTCATAGCATCTTCTTTAATTGCCTGTGATAGTAGAAGTTGCGTTGTATTGTTGTTGATAGTTTTGTCCTTATTGTGCTTCCTCCAGGTTGGCGTCCTAGTATTAATTGGCCAATAATATTAATAAAGACATTTTTATCTCTTGTATATCTGCGCGTGTGTGTGTGTGCGTCTGCGGAAATTCGAAGATTAGTTATGTTAGCCTAAGGATTTTATATTTTCTGGCTGTGTGTGACTAAATACACATGTCCACATTAGTGTATTTGTATATACATTAGTGCGTTTGTATTATAGCTGTATGTGTGTTAAAGTTTATGCGTCTAATTGTAGTTTTATGCGGAAATTGTGATTAAACAATTCGTAATGCTATGAATTATTAGAAGGACACTAGATGCTTTTAGGAGAGGATGTTTTAATGAGAAAATTGGTGGTTTAATTATACTTGGGTGAAATGGAAGTATTACGTGAGTTGTGTGGTTTGATAAATGAGATAATATAGAAAAATATGCAATAATTCATAATGAAAATGGGTTAGTTTATTAAATTAAAACCTTAATACCATGCTATTTAGTTCGTATTTAAGGGACAAATTATCTGCAGTTAATTAGAATGTGATTGAAGTATAATGAATTTGAGAAAGGTAGCAATCGAATTCCCCGATTTGGCCATAAGTTTTATTGGGAATAAGTTGCTGAAAATAGTTTCCATGCGCAAAGACAAATTTTGCTACACCGAAATAAAATCGCACATAAAGGAACTTCGTCTGTACTTTATTGGATAAAACAAATAATTTCCTTTGTGATAAATACAAAATTACATGAGGTATCAGGGAACACCCGGTTGGAACGAAGTTCCTCTCGGGATATGTTATGTACTAGTTACTTCCAACATGCCTAAGGCGCCTACTGATAAATACTATAGCATCTTTAAGAAAAGGTACTCTTTGTAAAATGATCAACTTTTTTTTAGAAATAGTTTTAGGTTATATTTTCCCGAAAAAGTCCTCTCTTTAATGAGAGTGATTTATTTTATTAAAAACTAATGTTCTTTTTAAGAAAAGTTAAATATTTAGTAAGAAGTACTTTCTTTAAGAAAAAGCCCAAGAGTATGAATTTTTTTTAACAAAGAAATACTTTTTTTAGAGCAGTTAAAGAAGTGGTACTCTTTTAGGAAAAGGTTATTTTTTGAAGAAAATTTACTTATTTTCAGAAAGGCTACTTATCTCAAGAAAAGAACAGAAAAGTTATTATTTTATTTTTAAGAAAAGGTACTTTTAAGAAAAGGAATTCTTGTAAAAAAAGGTATTATTTTTAAGAGAAGATATAGTTTATTTGAAGATCCGGGGGTTTTTTTTTTAAAATGGGAATTTTTGTAGAATTGGTACAATTTTAAGAGTGGGTACTTATCTCAAAAAATTTTTTATTTTACATAAAAGGTACTCTTTAAAGAAGAGGTAGTTTTTTAAGAAAAGGCAATTTGTTGTCAGATAATGTACTTTTTTAAGAAATTACTTTTATTAAGAAAAGGTACTTTTTGTAAGAAAATTTACTTTTTTAAACTTAGGTACTTCTTTAAGATAAAGTGTTTTTTTAAGAAAAGGTGCTCTGTTTAAAAATATGAGTAGGTATATTTTTTGAGAAAATTAGCTTTTTTTAAGAAAACGGAATTATTTAGGAACATTTTATTTTTGTAAATTTCTTTGACTTTGGCATTTCTAAATTTACTTTTTATTCGGTTCAAAACTACAATATGTAATAGACAGGCTCCACCTAGAAAATTTCCAGTAAATAAGAAATATCGCCCCAAATGTTAGTCTAGACACAAACCAAACGTACGTGTGTAAAAGTAAGTGTGCTGCCAAATGTAATTCCATGCTCAGGTTTGTATTTCATGGATTTGTCAGTCTTGTACTTTGGCTTTTCTAAATTTACTTTTTATTGGGTTCAAAACTATAATATGTAATAAACAGGCTCAACCTGGAAAACTTCCCTTTAAACCCTACCAAAAGTACGCAATATAGTTGATAATAATGGATTGTAATAAAGTAGGGAAAAAAAAGTTGTTTACGTATTTTTCATTTAGCCCCCATCCGCAACGTGCGATAAGGAACTTCGTTCCAAAATATTTCCAACTTTTAACTGAACTTGATGTATTTTCCATTTCTGTCCTTTTTATCGGCTGCTAAGTAATTTCCCTCGAATACCCTAACGAACTATTTGCAGATACTTAAACTGAATTACGTATCCTTTTTCCCATTAAAGGGACAAAACATTAAAATCACTTTTAGCCTCATTTTCAAGCTATAAAAGACTTAAGGATTAACTACAGCAGAGACTAAAATGGAAATAACAAAAAATCAATAGCATTTTATTGAGAAAAAACGAACAAGCTTTATAGGCTCTTAAAGCCATATGTTGTGTCCTTTGAGATAAACACCTCATATTGATGTTGAAGTTTATGTGCTTTAATGCTTCGTGGGTAATGAAAAGCGGGGTGGGTGGGAGACTCAGCGCAATTGCCAAAGGCTGTTGCTGTAGCTAATGATGCTGCTGTTGGCTCCTGGCTTCTGGCTGTTGCTGATAATATTGTCGATGTCGATCTCGATGTTCTTATAATATTTTTATCATTAATTCTTGTTGAACAAAAAACCAAACATTTTAAAAAATCATCATTGTATCTTTAGCTTGACTCTGCTCTCTCTCTCATGACACTTTTCGGTGTATTCTGCTCTTTTTCTTTCTTTCGCAGATTTCATATTGGCTTTGCGTAATGTCAGCGTAACCATACCGTTGGCCGTAAAACGTGGTGATAATGCGATTTTAATCTGTAATTACGACATTGAAAATGACACTCTGTACACGGTTAAATGGTATCGAGGCCGGCGTGAATTTTATCGCTACACGCCAAAGGAGAATCCGGCATGGAAAATATTCTCATCAACGAATGGTTTATCAGTGGATGTAAGTATGGTAACCGAATGCAAACTATAACCAATGTATAAGTACAGTACAACAGACGAATGGACAATATTTCTCATGCCCAGTCATCACCTTAAAAAAAACGCACACACATATAACAGACTAGTCGCGCCGATAGCAACCTTATACAAAGTAGGTCCTTTACAATAGACCTAACGACATCAGCTACCAAAGTGTTTGTACATTAAAATACAAGAAATTTTAAAATGTCCACGTTTTTGCTGTTTCTGTTTTTGGCTGCTGCTGTGCTGCTGCCATCACCAGGTTTGTTCGTCTCTCCCAGCTTAAATGGCTGTAAAGTTAAAGATAAACAACAACCACGGACAGAAAGGATGCTGACACTTTCCCTTCATTGTCGCCTGTCATTTGGTCCTTGGTTGCTGCTTTGCTGCCAGAACATAATATGAATTGATTTTTTACGGCTAAAAGGGGAATTACGACGCTGGGAAGACATTGGGCAAACATACCAAAATGAAAGACATCAAAGAGGATATGGATAGATATTGATTAAATGTGATAACACGGAGTGATAATGAAAGTAAACAAAATGACAATTAATTTTTAAGCCTTAAAGTATACTTTAAATTGTGTCGTGTATATGGTATAAAAGTGCTGCTGCTGATGGTAGAGGAGGGCTAATGGCATAAAGTGAACAAGATAAAGTCGAGATAAGTGAAACAGGTTTGGGTACAGTGAGCAGGTCAGGAAGGTGACACTTAGATTGGGATTTATATGGATGACATCATATTTATAACAAGCAAATCACTTGCTACTGGAGAGAACAGTAGAACATCTTGTTTTTGTTGCTTGATATAGACTCGTTTAGTTTTATAATCCCGCCACTTTGATATTGGTTTAGATTCTTGAATTCCTTGGTTAACTGAATGAAATGTGAAAGTTAGAAAGGCTACGTTCGGCTGGAAAACAACAACAGTTTTAATTTAAGTAAATTGCACGTATTTTTAAACCTTCCAGGAAACACTACTTAAAATGAAAATAGAATACGAAATAATTCCTCATCTTCTAATGCCATTTCGAACAGAAATAGTTTGTTGTTGTTCAGATATCCATATATTGTTACGAAAATTGCTAAATATATTTCCATTTACTAACACGTATGTGAAAATAATATAGGAGTGTTTGTAGTGAGTATTACTTATTGATATTAATTGCGCCTAAAATTATGCCGTTCACCACGAATGGTTGATAATATTGCGGGAGAAATCTGGGCCAATGGAAAACAGATGGTATACTACAACCACAAGATGGTATGTTGAATTTTCGAGAACACCCGAAAAGAGACAGTGTTACCATGAAATGGTTCGCGAAGCTGCTGATATCATGGATCGGGAGTTGAACTCGTGCAAATAAATCCAGTCTCATTTTGGATGGATAAAGGTACAGATCGTCGGCAATATTGTTCGTATTGTAAAGTGTTGAATTATACTTACTTACTTAGGTGTCCCCAAACAACCCAGTGGGATCAATGGCCTTTCAATATGAGGAGAACATGTTTCTCCAAACGGCTCGTTTTCTCCTCCAGTTGGTAACACCAAATTTCGCTCAGGCAATATTCCACTTGGTCTTTCCAGAAAAGCCCTGGTCGTCATATTTTTCAATGGCATTCGAGTGCGTCTTTCAATCCCTTCCGCACTGGTTCATTCCGATCCATTACTCAAACATGGTGCACTCATTACACTCACAGAAATTGTTTTTTAAAACGAGGTTGTTGCGACCGTTGTTTAGGCGAATTGCAGTTGCCACAGTCGAATCGAGGTTGTCACATATTGCATTGTCACATATTGCAGGAAACATGTGCATGATTGCAATCATTGTTTTCATTAACTGAATATTTGCTAATTTTTTGTGTCTTTGTTGTCTGTAACATAACAGTTTTCAAAATTCAAATCCACAGTTGGTGCAAAAAAGAGTTTGTAACAGCTGTTTTATGTACTAAAAAAGTTCGGGGAATACGTGGAAAACATATAGAGAATAGGAGGAATCTTTAATTTTAACAATTTGCATGTTAATTGGGATCTACACATATACACACTTCATTACATTTTGTTTTTTTTTTCACTGAATATGCATCTTTTAATCCATTTAGATCCGAAAATGAATTCCCAGTTGATCTGTTTTCCACTTTTGGATTTTGACTTCGCTGTTATCTATCACCATTTCTTCTTTGAAAGCATTTTCTCTATAAGTTCTCATCGGTACCTCTTGATTATAACACATTAATCATTGTGTCTCCAACAAATAAAATTGAAAAGCAAAACATAATGCTTTTGTATACAAGTATACTATATTTGCGACAAGCTACAAATACGTTATATTTGCATCCAAACAACAAATATAGACAGAATTTTCAGCGTGTACGTCGATGTCAGGATACAGACTTTATAGCTCGTCGTCCATCCGTCGACGATACTCGCTGTAATATAGGCAGAATTTTCAGCGTGTACGTCGATATATCAGGATATAGGCTTTACAGCTCGTCGTCTCTAATAGAGGACCATATATTTTTCGGAGCATTTTGCACTCGAAGAATTCCAGTGATGTTTCATCAGCATGCAATATAGCTCAGGATTCTGTGTCGTTAACCTATACAGGTTGTATTAGAGTCTGATAGAGTCGGATCTTTGATTCTCGAGAGAGCGTCTTGTCTCTGAAGTGCTCGCTTAGCCCGAAACACCATCTGTTTGCAAGCACAATTCTCCGTTTGGTTTCCACGTTGACGTTATCTCTTCTGTTTACGGCAGTCCCGAGATAAATGAATACGAAATAAACGAATTTCCTTGAAACGGCAGGATGTTCTGCTCTTCGAAACCATTAATTTAGCTTCTCGATTCTTGAAAATGCTATGGTAACTGTTCACAAATTTCGGTCAATGATGTATAAATCATCGTTCAATGAGTATGAAATTGAGGCGGAGTACAACAAGTCTCTGTTCCCTTTCCTTTTATCTTTCTCATCAATGACCTACTTTGAAAAGACAATTTCCAGCAAATCAAACAAATTTGAAAATATCAAAAGCATACCCATATTTCATTACAATCATAGTTGGACCAAATTAATTATAAAGTATAACAATTGTTTAATTAAAAGTATCTTAAGAATCGTGTTTAAAGGGTGTATCAGTAAGAATGTGCTTTTTCATTTTAAAATCAAAATATGATTGGTTTGAGACAGTTGTGATTTTTATTGAATTGTAAAGAAGACATGTTCCGATTAAGTATGGAATAAAATAACCGTCTGTTGAAGGTCATTACTCTTTTCATGAAGTTTTCCATGACTTTTCCAAAAAGATTTGGCTGTATCTCACCGTTGACCTATTGCATCTCGGATTTGAGCTCAGGGTTTGTTTTTAGTTCATTCGCCTAAACCCGAGATTTCACAAAACCGCAAAGGAAGGAATCGGGCGACGTTAAATTGCAAGATCTTGGAGGCCAGTTGATATCAGAATTTCTAGAGATAATTTGTTCTGTAAATCGTTGCTGCAATAACGATTGTTTCATGCGCTGTGTGACATGTGGCGCCGTATTGGTGAAACCACATGTCATTCAGATCCATACCGTTCAGTTGAGGTAAGAAGAACTCCGTTATCATGTTCGTGTAATGAATGCCATTCACAGTCGCTGCAATTTCGATGTCATCGTCAGAAACGTAAAGCCCAATCACGCCGCCTGACCACAATCCCCACCAGACCGTTTTTTTCTCATAGACTACTTGAGGATTTTCTAAGTCCCAAATTCGATCATTTTGTGTAGTCACGAAGCCATTCAGATAAAATAGCGCTTCATCGTAGATTTTTTTTTTGAAAAATTGGTACTGACTTCACTTTGCTCTATTACCCATTGAACGAATTTTCCATGGTCTGCTGGTTTGAGCTCCTGACTAGGCTGCATTTTTTAAGCATGAGGGATGAGTTCTTTTGCTAAAATTCTCTACGTAGTGTTTCGTGAAATTTGAAGTTGTGGTCACTCTCCTTTATAGCAGCAATCTTTTCAAGAGAGTCTTACACTTTATAACCGACCCAGTATCTTCAAATACTTTGACCACTCTCTGAATGGTTCAAATATTAGGTACACTTTCTTGAATGAAAATTCTGAAGTTTGCGAGCGGTCTCAGCAGCGGTCTTGTGCCATTTGCACAAAAAAAAATACAGCAGACAGTTGTCCGAGGCCTTTGGCCACGGACTGTCCCTGCAGGCTGTGTCAGAGACACGGCCATTAAGTTTAACGTAGAATACGCCATCCGATAAGACAGAAAACATATGTATATAACAATAAATGATAAATAACATAAGCAAATGAATTTATTTATTTGATAGTTACTTTTGATAATATACATAAGCTTATGGTAGGAAAAGCAGGTTAAATATGTTTTTAAATTAAAAGAGTAATGATAAATGGTAAATAACAGACGCAAATCAATTTGATTTATATTTTTTATAATTATATATCCATGCTAAATTCAAATTCACATTTAACATTTTGTTTCACTTAAATACATAAGTAAATATACGAAATTTCAATATTTCATCAATCAAAACAACAGCCGAAGGTTTGTGTCCACACTGAAACAGCAGCATAGTTTGTGTTCACGCTACAAACTCAAACACTCAACCAAACACCACACATATGTTTGAGTGTATGTGTTTAAACAATTTTCATTTGAGAAATTTAAATATTAGGAAGATATCAACCAATATGAAATGTATATCAAACGAAAGATAACATCTTCATTTACCTTCAAAAAATTTTTTAAAAAAAGTTATCTCGCCATTTCCTCATAATCAATGAAATAAAGATTACAACAGTAACAATTTGACATGACTCCCTATACCGTAAGGTAAGACGTATTCTACGTCAAAAATTCATTAAATTCTTACTGAGATGCACTTACTTACAAACCTTTTGTTACATCTAAGGAGAGCTACTAGAATGAATGACTTAATACATCTTTCCCCACTGCATCCCTTGAATGACTGGAGAGACATGTGTACGATCAGTGAGAATTTACTTCTTGGAACCCACAGTATTACACCGAATCCCAACGGTTTTATTTGAGAAGCTATTTCATGACAATAGGGGAGGTTACAGAAATGTGAGGTGGTCAGAAGAGGAATCGAACCCACGTTCGCATGTACAAAAAACACCGACACTAATGTACAACACACGGCGTGATGCTGGAAGGGGTTATCAAAGCAATCAACTCTGATATCTCCTTGGAACGTCGTCAAAATGTTAGCTGTCGCTCTTCTGTCGATATTTCAATGGAAAGTGTTCTTCTGTGTTACATAGCCTCATGCCAGAGGTAATACAATTAAATTAAGCCGTACAAATGGGTTGGCCAAAGATTCACATCCCTTTGCTAATACTTGGCCAGTAAATAGAAACTACGCATTATAGAATGAATTCGTTCGCCAGCAGAACATTCCGTAGGTGGAAAATGCTTCATTCATGTGTATTCTCTAATATTTATTATATCAAATAGTTAAAGTCAAACATCAACCAAAATAATTTTCTCTTTCCTCCTATTTATATCCCTATATCCAATGAACTGCATTTACCGTCGGTGTTAGGCAATAATATAGAAAAACGCGGGCCTTTACTTAACCGCTTGCCGGCCTAGGGAAATATATTTTCCCAATGGGGTTTGCTACTATAATTGTTCAGGTAGTAGATAGAGAAAATGTGTTCATAGAAGATTTATAGAAAATGATTGGGCCAACAATAGTGTAGTAACCGATAATTCGACACTTTTAGCTACTTTACATCAAGGAGCCTTCGAAGTGGTCCAAAAACTGGTGCAGTATTCCTTACATTTAAAAAAAATGTAAGGCCGAGTTGAACTTGCCCAGGTGGACCACACATTTGGTTGGCAACTATGTTTGATTTTCAGATAAAAAGGATTAAAATTTTACAAAAGATCACGAAAATAAAGAGAAAAATAAAATACTCTCCGCCGAGACTCTAAGGTGCACAGGCAGTTTAAAAAACTGGTTTAGAAAATCGAAACCCAAATACAATTTCGAGCTCAAATCAAGGTATTCTCATAATTGTTAAGGGCGAAGTTCGTGCAGGATCAATGAAGACCTGAATAGGACTTAACCGTAATATGTTCGGATGGAGTGATAAAGTATTCTAAGAGAAGCTTTGCATAATTTGATGGAAAATGGTTTACTCAACTGAGGGCCAATGGCCTAAAAATACAACTCGTCCAGTACATGTGAGTTGTTATTGCTTTAGATTTTGTAGGGAAATCTTGTGTATCTTAAGTATCAAGGCGAGAAATATAAAAGTCCTATATGCTATAATACCACGCTAATGCTATACCACGGAAAAATACAACTCTGTGATATAGATTAAAACTCACCTCAAAGCACTGCAACAATGCGAGAATGCATGAGGAAAAGAAGAACATGGTGGAAAAATTCTATCTGTTCTTGTTGTTGGAATTATAGGCCTTTCAGTGATGTTGATATTTAGGGATCTTCGATCAATACTAATTCGCACATGTGAATTGCAGAATAGAGTTTATGTTTCTCGTATACGATTGATGATCAAACCGATGGTATCAATTCAGGTACAGTAGTTAGGTATCTGGTGATGAACTTGTCACGGAGTTCGAAACTAGTCATGCCAGTGAGTGTGTGTCGAACTGAATTATATATTATTTCCAACAAAAACCAACCATTTTTCAATTGGAAAAATGTTCAGGACTTGTAAGCTTGTAGTATGAATTTCTCATACATTAACCAAAAACTAACAAAAATCGGTCATAAAAATTCAAATTCATATAAAAGTCAGTAATGTTTTGTATCGTCCGTGAATGTTTTCAAAAGCTCAATACAAAACTTCGTTATCTTTTCAAATATTTTATGCGAATATTCATTTTGGTAAAATTTTTAAAATTTCGTACGAATTTTTCCAAAAAGGACAGTTGAGAACACGGCGTTACACCAAACTCAAGTATGCATGCATGTTAATTTTACTGTATGCATGTACTGTAAAATTTATGTAAAATCAGGTTTCTTTAAATTTTTCACCTATGATGATAAGGAATTTAAAGGACTTCAAATTAATTTGTTTACCATTTTTGGTTTGAACTGTGTAACGAAAATTATGTGCTAGTATTTGAAATATGATCACTTTATCTGCGCGCCCAAGTTGACTTTATATACAATTTTACTTCTTCTAAAATTATGGCTTGACGTTTCAAATGGACAATAGACAGTATTTCGACCCAAGCAAATGGGATGGTTACTTTATGGATGAATTTGATTATTTTTAGCCAGTAGGTACTTCCCTTTATTAATTTTTTTGATAGTTTTTTAACCACTATCTTATTGCCATTTCCATGAATACTGACTTACACATAATATCCGGCTACTATATTTGTGTGGAAGGGTGTTTCGAACTGGGGTGATAGGATTATTATACAGTGAATTGGTGAGAGCAGAAAAATTGTTACTTCGCTATAGTGGTATACGACTGTTTTTCTAGTGCTTTATGCTGACTTCTATCTTGAAAAAATAGTATGTTTTAGTTAAGAAAATGTTTCCTTAGATGCATAAATTATAATCTCAAATTAAATTAGCATTATATATGGTTACGAAGGAAGCTTTATCCTTTCGGCTTAATTAACATCTGATTCAATGAAAAACTGAAAGATACGAGTAGTAAAGTTAAATTCGGATGTCAAAAACAGTTTGTGATGTGTATTGCTGCTGGATTGTTGTAATAGTTTAACAGATTAATGAGGCAGGTTAGGTACGTACGGGCATAGATAAATAAAAGCCATAGATGACTCATTTGCTCAATCACCACATGCTGTTTCCGTACAATAAGTTTTCACTCGGATGCGACGAAAAAGTACCCAAACATAATTTAAATATTTAAATTTGAAATAGAATATGAATAATAGAAAAGCATATGTGACTTGCTCCACGAAAAGGGACCTCTGCGCCGAAAAGAAGTTATTGAGGAAAACGCGTTTAAAAAAAGCGCTTCGTTTTTCCGTGTTTTGCGCATGGTTATGCAACTCTTCCTTCAACCTGAACATCTGGCGATGTATTTCGACTCTCTGGTACTTTGTACGATGTTCACTATGCAGTGTTGCCTCTATGAGATGATGAGTCGGATGCATTTTCATCGCCAGAAGTTTCAGAAGCGCTGCAATTATCTGCAATTACAGGTGATTTGTAAAAAAACTAAAAGACATAGAAACTTGCGGTTTGCAGCATTGATTCCTATAAGAATCACTCAAAAAGTAAAAAAAATATTTTCGGCACAGAGGTCCCTTTTCGTGGAGCAGGTCACATATTGCTTTTGATATTTCTTGACAATTAAAAAGCCAAAACAGCATGGTTATATCGAATTTTCAATAGATTTTGTTTCCAGGGAAATTTGCCCATATCCACCACTCCGACGCTATCTACAAAATTTGCCTTCACTTTTAAATCCTCCATTTATCTTTCACCATCTATGGTTTTTTATTTATCTATGGTAAGGGCAAACTATAAGTTGAGACCATAGATAAATTAAACTAGTAGATGAAGCACAAATGTTGGGAAAATTCTAGTGTAATGGGTAATTTTCTAGATGTCGTTGAAAGCAATAAATGCGATTTTTTTTTAATCCCAAAAAAGAAAAAAAAAAATACGGCACTAAAATTCTAAAATTTCATATTTTCATTTCTTTTATTTCTTAAAGTAAAATATCTGATGGCAACCGAATTGCAAAGATATGCCATCACCAACTATGCCCTAATAAATTAGTTCTTCCTCTGGTTCAGCTACCATTCCTTATTGAGAGTCCTCAGACACTCTAAAGGTTTTGGTATCTGCGACCACAGAAGTTGCTACAGTTTTTGCGCAGGGAAGTTTTTAGATTATAAAGGCGTTCGGACTTGTTCGTCTTTGGGCGGTCTTACGGGTTTTCTCTTATTGATGTGGCCGTCGGTGGTGCAATGGTTAGTGTGCGCGGCTCTTGTACATGAGATCCTGGGTTCGAACCCGGCTCTGACCACCTTCAAATTTTCTTTCGGCGGCGGTCACCTCGCATAGTGACGGCGACACTATCGAGTATCTAGCCATGAAAAAGCTTCTCAAATTACCGTTCGGAATCGGTGTAAAACTGTAGGTCCCAATCAGTGAGTGAAAACTGGATAGCGCACAGCTCAGTGATTGTGAGAAGTTCTCCCCAGTCCCTTCATGGGATGTAATGGGAAACCATTTATTTTTTATTATGATATCCCAACACCGGCCTCATATCTTTGAAATTGTTTTTTATATAAGAAACAAATGCTATTATAGAAAATCATTTAAATTTCTCACATTTTCCCCTGCTTAAATAACTTTCACAAAAATTTCCCACAATTTTGAATAAACGTCAATGAGAATTATGGGAAACTTCAATGAAAGTGAGTGTAGTACATGACAGCACCTACTGAACGAAATTGACAATGGGCGCGCTATATTTATTATAAGGAATTAATAATAGATAAAGGAATTAACTAGATATCGCACAGTCGTTGTCAAGTACTACCACTAGGTGCTGTGTTGTCGTATATGGTAATATACGATCTCACCATGGACGGTTTATCAATTCGCTAACAGCACCTTCTGAAAGAATCGAGAAAATAGGTGGCGCTTTTTTCCTAGTAGTTGGGCCGATGCATAGATAAACAAAAACCATAGATGATTCATTTGCTTAATCACCATTTTCACCAGAGAGCAAATGCTGTTTCCGTGCGACAATTTTCCACTCGGATGCGACGGAAAAGCACTCAAACATTCTTTTTATTTCGATTCTGTTGTTTAAAGTTGAAAATAGAATATAAATAATTGAAAATATTTCGCTTTTGATATTTGTTGAAAATTCAAAAGCCAAAACAGTACGGTTATATCGATTTTTCAATAGTGTTTGTTTCCAGGGGAATTTTTCCATATCCACCACTCCGGCACCATCTAGAAAATTTCCCATTACTTTCAAATACTCAACTTATATTTCACCATCTATGATTTTTTATTTATCTATGTACGGGCAAACTATAAGTTGAAACTGACCATATACGATCTCACCACGGACGGTTTATGAATTCACTAACAGCACCTACTGGATGAATCGAGAAAATAGATGGCGCTCTTTACGTAGTAGTTAAAAGAATCCAGTAACGACACGTGTCTGATAGTTGGGCTGATGTAAACACTCGTAGCCTATGGGGTCGTGCTTGAAAAAGTTTAATTTCAAACGCAAAATAATAAACACTTCGTCGTAGAATAATATTTTGACTGTTAAACTTTGTTATTGAGTAAAGTGTAATTGGGAATATTGAGTTTGTGTAAATATAAAGAACAATTGTACCCACCGTAATTTATAAAGAACGTTAATTTATTAACGACAATTAAAATATTGATAAAGAAAATCACAATTACTAAATGCGTGACAATGTATTGGATGAATGTTATGCCCAAAAATTGCTCATTTCTAGCTATGCAGCGGAGACAATGGATCTACCCACTGTGCACTGTAGCTAGTGCCTAACATTTGGTAGTACAAAGTTCGTGTTGTCAACATATGTTATCAGTGGCCTTTAATCTGTTGTGCTAATATTTGCCAAACGTGTTATTGTATTATCGAAGAGGTGTTGAGGTCCTGATCTCGATAATGCGTGGAACTGGCAACAAATGTATACAATCCCTACTCAGTCGTTACACATTCGTTTGTTTCAGGTGTTCTAACTTAGCGTAAATGTGCCTGTCGGCTTGGGCATTCCATTAGGTTAGGTAGAAGTGGCTGTCACTCTTGACACACTTGGTTCACAAGGTATTATCGCCCTGGAAAATTTCTCTGCCAAAGAGAGACAATTGCTGAGTATGCTGAATGTTCTGCTTCCTCGTAAAGAAAACGAATTCCATTTTCACCGGATTAAAACTCAGGATATTTCTCGTGGTTGACTGAGAGAGTCTCCATATTACGAAATTATCAGGTTGTTACATACTGAAAAATAATGCGTCCGGCAACATATTGCCGGAAACATGTACATTGTTTTCATGAATTGAAGATTTGCTTTCTTGTTGTCTCTTTGTTATATGCCTCAATAAAAAAAAAAATACAGCAGACAGTTGTCCGAGGCCTTCGGCCACGGGCTGTCCCTGTAGGCTGTGTCAGAGACACGGCCATTAAGTTTAACGTAGAATACGCCATCCGATAAGACAGAAAACATATATAACAATAAATGATAAATAACATCAGCAAATGAATTTATTTATTTGATAGTTACTTTTGATAATATACATAAGCTTATGGTAGGAAAAATAGGATAAATATATTTTTAAATTAAAAGAGTAAGGATAAATGATAAACAACAGACGCAAATCAATTTGATTTATATTTTTTATAATTATGTATCCATGTTAAATTCAAATCAACATCTAACATTTTGTTTCACTTAAATACATAAGTAAATATACGAAATTTCAATATTTCATCAATCAAAACAACAGCCGAAGGTTTGTGTCCACACTGAAACAGCAGCATAGTTTGTGTTCACGCTACGAACTCAAACACTCAACCAAACACCACACATATATTTGAGTGTATGCGTTTAAACAATTTTCATTTGAGAATTATAAATATTAGCAAGATATCAATCCATATGAAATGTATGTCAATCGAAAGATAACATCTTCATTTACCTACAAAAAAAATTTAAAAAAAGGTATCTGGCCGTTTCCTCATAATCAATGAAATAAAGGTTACAACAATAACAATCTGATATGACTCCCTATACCGTAAGGTGAGACGTATTCTACGCCAAAAAAAAAACACATTTGGACCTCAAAAACATAAATTAATAGTCTATAATAGTCATTGTGTCTCAAACATGTTATATTGAATAGCAAACACAATGTGTTTGAGCACAAGTATAGTATATTTGCGGCAAGCTAGAAACACGCTATATTTGCATCCAAACAACAAAAAGTACAGATTTTACAGCGTGTAGTTATAAATGGGTCTCACTGCCATTTTGGAAACGTTAACGCTGAAAATATGGGTCCAGCAACATATTGCAGGAACCATGTACATGTTTGCAAGCATTGTTTTTATAGATTAAGGATCTGCTGCATTTTTACTCATTTGTTGTCTGCAACGTTTCTGTTTTCAGCTGATTCCAAAAAAAAACCAGGTTTCGGTAACTGAAACATATATTATAACATATAAATCATTGTGTCTCAAACATGTAATATTGGGTAGCACGATGTGGTTGGACGCAAGAACACTGTATTTGTTATAAGCTGAAAAGATGTTATATTTGCAGCCAAAGAACAACAAATTACAGATTTTGCAGCGTGTATGTTTGCACCCATTGTTTTCATGAATTGTAGGTCTGCTGCATTTTTGTTTCTTTGTTGTCTGCCACGTTTCTGTTTTCAGATGGTTTCACCAAACAAAGCCACATTTCGGTAACTAAAATATATATTATAATATATCCATAAATCATTGTGTCTCAAACAAGTAATATTAAGTTGCAACCACAATCTGTTTGGGCACAATTATACTTAATTTGCACCAAGCTACAAACTCGTTATATTTGCACTCAAACAACAACAAATTACAGATTTTGCAGCGTGTATATTTTAATGAATTGGTTGGTTTCATGAATTGAAGATCTGGTGGTTTTTTGTTACTTTGTTGTCTGTCACGTTTTTGTTTCCGTCAGTTTCCAACAATCAGAGCCATATTTGGAACACAAAATCACATATTGCAACAAATAAACCATTGTGTCTCAAACATGTAATATTGAGTAGCAAACATAATGTGTTTGTACGCAAGTATACTATATTTGTTACAAGCTATATATATGTCATATTTGCATCGAAAAAAATAAAAAAATGATTTTTCAGTGTGTAGATGACATTAAGTATTCAACTGATTCTTGGAAAGTATACACGTTCGCAACGAGGCTATGGTGTTGGAATTGTGCAGAGAGCTCATCTTGCTTTTCGTTTCTAAAGATGCCAAAGAGTCCGTACACGCTGAACAATTTGTCTTTTTTTCTTGTTTGGATGTAAATATAACGTGATTGTAGATTGTCGCAAATATAGTATACTTGTGTCCAAACACATTGTGTTTGATATTCAATATAACATGTTTTGGACACAATGATTAATAGGTTATAATATATGTTTTTTTGTGACCCAAGTGTGGATTTTTTTGATGAAAACTGCTGACAGATCCTTAAATCACGAAAACAGTGCTTGCAAACATGCACATGGTTCCTGCAATATTTTGCTGGGGCCGTTATTTTTCAGCGTGCAGGATTGAGAGGTTTCTAATATTGGAAGTCTTGTGTATCCGCTTCTTGTACCAGGGAATCGCATGTGATGTCAGCCTTTGATATGATATCGCCTTAGACGCAGGTTGAATATTAGTAAAGACGTCTTCATTTTTGTGCCCACTAGCGGCAATCTCAGAGTTAAAAAAAAAGTGTTTGTTTAGAAAAGCCATTGAACTGTTTCCTAGTTAGGTCCTCATAAAAGATATATATATATTTTTCAGGATCGTTGCTGATTCTTCAGTATTGCTATTCATCTCTCGTTCACTTTTAATTTGGGAAATATCTAGTCAAGCCCTTCGCTGTCGATTTCTTTTGAATCTCATTAGTTCTCTATTCAGGCTGTCTACTTGACAAAGTGATCCATTACCCTGTTGGCTGCGAGTTTGTATATATTCGATTGATGACATACCGTTGGTATTAATTCAGGTACAGTAGTTAGGTATCTGATGATGAACTTGTTGCAGAGTATGAAACTAGTCATTCCTGTGAGTGTGCCTTCCTGAATGGTATGCTATTCCATCAAAACCAACCGCTTTTCACATGAAAAATTGTATCTGACCTTGTAAGCTTGTAGTATGAACTTCTCATAAATTATGGTATATACATTCACTTACTCCTAAGGATTACTATTTTACAGAGCTTTATCTTCCACATAAACGGTACAAATTTCTATCACTCCCGTAACTGTTAACCTTCTCCACAGAAAATCCAAACACATGAGGATTGAAGAGACGAGACAAAAAAAAAGGTTCAGAATACATACCCAGAATGGACTCAACGTCCATTAATTTTCTACTGTACATCCAAAGACACGCGTATTTAAGCCAACAGCTGACCAGCCACTGGACCGAAAGAACGACGCAACCCACCGCCTGGCAGGCAACCACCAGGGCGCGCCGTAAAACTATTTTAAGTATTTATTATATGCAAAATACTTTTGGAATGTTTGTATGTACACAATGTTGCACGTGTTGTTGTCGGTAGGAAAATGAGAATCTGTTGGGAAGTTTCTTCCTTCCATTCTGGTTTTTCTCCCAGCTGCGTCCCCACATCTCAGCTTGGTATGTTATTTTCCTTTCTGGTACTTGTTTTTGTTTAATCTCGATATTATTTATAAAATATTTAATTTCAATGCAGTTGTGTTTACCATACAAGGTGGAACTTGGCAGGACGTTGAATGGTAAATGGTTGCAGTACAAACTACAACCCACTCGTCATTAATGACTTTGGTTGTATATGTTACAGTTATTATAATGAGTTATCATATTCAGGTATCGTATCACGCATTTTACGCATACTCATGCAAATAAGTAGAGGCTTTTTTGGAAATGAGTTTTGTATTGAAATAAGCCAGAAATGAAATTGAAATTTAAAGACATGTGAAAAGCATGAAATTATAATGCCAGAAAATGTTCAAAAAAAAAAAAAAACAAGTATCTATTGAAATTTTGTGCGAATTTTGCTTCATATGTAGTTTGGACGAAATATGGGTGCCTAAGTGCCTTAACTCAAAATGCAGTTTGCAGGGTAATCGCAAACAGCTTCTGTATTTAAGTCGATCTTCGTGAGGGAGATGCTCATGGGTTGAAGCCTGGGATTGTGTGGACTCCTGGACACAGCAGAATCTTGGTGGAAAATTTGCAGAATATTGATATGAGTGTCTTCAGCCGACTTTGCTATGATGGACTCCAACTAGAGGAAGTCAACAATAAATGCCGACCTAGTCGATTCGTGTGTGTTCAAACTCTACTCTTTGTGGGCACTTTGATGAACAAACAAGGAACGAGGTCTTCAGAACGGTGGCTCATTCCATTTGTCATTGCCTCTCTTTTGCGTGATTAATATTTTAATCCTCTCCAATTAAAAAAAAAACACGTGAGGTGTCAGGGGACACCCGGTTGGAACGAAGTTCCTTTCGCTATATATTATGTACTAGTTAGTTCCAACACGCCTAAGAAATATACTGTAATTTAAATGGATCTTTAAGAAAATATACTTTTTGTAAAATGATAAACTTTTTTTAAGAAATTTTTTATTTATTGAATGTAGTTTTTTAAAAAAAGTATATTTTTAGATCCCTTTTGTAATAATATGTCTTATATTTTCCCGAAAAGGTCCTATATTTAATGAGAGGGACTTCCTTTATTAAAAGGTAATGTTTTTTTTTTAAGAAAAACTACCATTTTTAACAAGAAGTGCTTTCTGTAAGAAAAAGCCTAAGAATATGCATTTTGTTTAACTCTTTTTAAGAACAGGTACTTTTTAAGGTTCCACCCAATAAGTGCGAAAACAAAAACAGCGAATCCAAAACAGCGAAAAAATAAGAGCGAATAAAAATTGAGCGAAAGGTAAAATGGGCGAAAGGTAAAATGAGCGAATAAAATTAGCGAAATCCGACTTATGAAATTAAGAAAATCGCGCGATTTTTTTAATTTCATAAATCAGATTTCGCTAATTTTATTTTGAATATTTAAAAGCACTGTACAACAATTACAATGATAATACTTGTTGTTTTTATAAATGTAACAAGTTTGCCATGAATCATATGCAAATTTAGTTAATGATTACGGAAACCGGGACTTAATTGATTTTTACGGGGTATTGCACACAACTTTAATCTCCAAATTTAATTCGAGTATTACAGTTTTATTCAAGTAGTTAATATTGCGAAATTTAAATTTATCGTTTCTTAATTAGAAAATTATTATACTTTTGATAATTTGTATAATTTTTTGTGTATTTAATATATTATCAAATTTATTTAACTTTCGCTCTTTTTTATTTTTCGCTCTTTTTATTATCTCCTTTTTTTCTGTCGTTGTTATTTTGTCGCTCTTATTAATTCGTTCTTTTTGGGTGATACCACTTGTACTATTTTTAGGAAAAGATAATTTTTTTAAGAAAACTTACTTATTATCTCAAGAAACGAAAATAAAAGGTGTTATTTTTTAAGAAAAGGTATTTTAAGAAAAGGAATTTTTGTAAAAAAGGTATATTTTTTTTTGAAGAAAAGTTTTTTTTACGAAAGAAAATGTAAAATTTTAAGAGTAGGTACTTATCTCAAGAAAAATTATTTTGTTTTGTTTGTTTATGTAGTTTTTTAAGAAAATGCAATTTGTTCTAAGATAATGTACTTTTTTTGAGAAAAGGTACTTACTTAAAAAAATTACATTTTTTAAGAGACGGTACTTTTTGTAAGAAAATTTACTTTTTAAGCAAAGGTACTTCGTTAAGATATGGTATTTTTTTAAGAAAAGGAAGATTGTTTCAGAATATAAATTGGTATTTTTTTGAGAAAATTTACCTTTTTTAAGAAAACGCACTTACTTTTTAAACTTCTTTCACTTTAGCTTTACTAAATTTTCTTTTTATTCGGTTCAAAACTACAATATGTAATGAACAGGCTCCACCTAGAAAATTTGCTATTAAACAAAATATATCCCCCGATATGTTAGTCTAGACACAAACCAAACCAAAAGCATGAAAGTAGGAGTAAGTGTGCCATCAAATATAATTCCATGCTCAGGGTTGTATTTCATGGATTTGCCAGTCTTGCACTTTGGCTTTTCGAAATTTACTTTTTATTGGGTTCAAAACTAAAATATGTAATACACAGGCTCCACCTAGAAAACTTCCCTTTAAACCAAACCACACAAAAAGCACCCAATATAGTTGATAATAATGGGTTGTAATAAAGTAGTTAAAAAAAGTTGTTTACGATTTTTTCATTTAGACCACATCCCGCAACGTGTAATATGGAACTTCGTTCCAAAATACTAATATACACACAAAGAACAGATTCGTTGTCACAACTATATTTACAGCCAACTAAAATTTGGCGGTTCCTTGGACTATCACATTATTCAGTTGTTATTACCAGTAATTGTATTCCGTATCACCAAATATTGTGCATATCAATTGATTTGTAATTCAGTTGTGGTTGCAAGAACTGAAATATTTAGTTGAAGTCACAGTAATAAGAAATAAATGTGATCGGTCAATCAAGTTTTAGTTCTAGCAATCAAATTATCCTGTAGTGGTGAATATTCTATTAGTTGGATGAACGAAAAATGTAAAAACCAATTCGGTTGTACTAAATAATGTATGGCTTGCTCAACTAATTCCTTGAATTTGATGGCCGTCACAACCAATTGGTGAAGCTTTAACCCATTATGAATTTTATAGAAAAAAAGTAGTAAAAAATTTCTCTTTATTAAAACTTAAATATAAACAAAATTATTAATATTTATAACCAGGGTTCGAGGCCATTTTTGATCGAAAATATGAAAAAATTAGAAAATTCTATATCTCGAAAACGGAGCGTTCAATAGAGAAAATAACAAGTTTTGCGGGGTTCTAAGGGCTTCCTCACAAAGTGTTTCAATTCGCTTGAAATAATTTTTTGTCAAAAAATAGCAAAATAGGAAAATCACTAAAATAATAAATGGCTATAAATTGGAGACGGTGCGTCAAAATGCAAAAATATTAAATTGTTTACTTCCACCGGGGGCCTTAACAAATGAATTGTCTTTAATACGGCAGCAGGTTTTTTTTTTAACAAATGGCTAAAACTAAATTTATTCGAATACAAAATCGCTAAACCAGCATCATGTATACTTTATATTTCGCAAACGGGGACCGTACGATCGAAATATAACAAATTTTTTTTTATAAAGTGGTCCAATTCGTATGGACTTTTTTTCTAAAAATCGCCAAAATAAGTAAATCGCTAATATAAAAAAATAGCTATAACTCGGAAACGGTGCGTCCAATAGTAAGAACAAAAAAATCTATTACCTCCGCAGGAGGCTTTAACCAATGGATGCCTCTCATACAGCTTCACTTAAAATCCGTTAAACTAACATTTTTCAATTAAAAAATCGCTGAAACACACATATGCATGTTTTAGCGATTTTTTTTAAATAAGTGATGTCGTATTAAAGACATCCATTGGCTAAAGCCTCTTATAGAGGTAATAAAGTTATTATTTGTGCGACACCGTTTCCTAGTTATAGTAATTTTTTTATTTCAGCGATTTTCATATTTTGAAAATTTTTTCTACAAAATTCCTTCGATACGATTAGACTACCTTATGAAAAACCCTTACAAACTCTTAAAAAAAATTTTCCGATTGGACCTTCCGTTTTCGAGATATTGACATAGGGGCATTTTAGCGATTTTTGATTCCAGAAATTTTAGTTTAAAGATTTTCAAAAAAATTAAAGTGACGCCATAGTGAAGACATCCATAAATGAAAGACTCCCAGTGACGAAGATAACAAATTTATTATTTATGCGATTGAACGTACCGTTTCCGAGATAGAGCCATTTTTTTATTTTAGCGATTTTCTAATTTTGGCGATTTTGTGAAATGAAAATATTTCATGCAAATTGGAAGACTTTGTAAGAAACCCTTAGAAACACGAGAAAAAAATTCTTATTTTTTTAATTGGATGCTTCTTTTTCTAGATATAGACATTTTTTCTAAATTTTTCATATTTTCGGCCATAAATGGGGATGGGTTACCCTGTGTATCATATATATGTTTAAGGTAATTTGTGTCATCCACAATAATAGTTCCTCCAGTCAAGTGTCCACAATTGATTGCATGTGTTTGTGAAGGCGTCAAGAGTGACGTCAGATTCAACGATTGAGTTTAAACGTTTCAGTTTACCTCAATTAATTAAAATAAAACAAAAACATTCGATTCAGAAACTAGTGTATTCGTCTTGCCGAATACATGGACTTTCGTCACCTTTTGTTTCGTATAGAAAAATGTAATATTTTTTTTTTCGTGAGTTACGTTGGACAACTGCAAGATGACGCTTAAGCTTTTTAACTTAACTTCCCTAAAGACATCGCTGCAAGATTGTGGAACGACAGTCGTGCAATGCTTCTAAATGGCACAGGATTTTGAATCACCCTACTCTTTAGAATTGTCTTGTTTATTACTTGAATTAAACTGTGTATAATTTTATATTCTTTTTATTAAATTACTTCACTTTCATTTGCAGACAACTCAATCAAATGCCAGTCATGTTTTCATCCGAAATGTTCAACTTACGATATCGGGTCGGTACGCGTGCGAAATATCGGCGGATGCCCCCTCATTTCATACAATGATAATGGGCGGAGAAATGGATATTGTGGGTGAGTTATCAAAAATAGCACCAATCCACTGAGGGTTTGAATAAGTAATAAATTATTTAATATCTCCATCTTGTAGAACTTCCCACCCAACGTCCCATTATCACAGGGATACATTCCCGCTATCGATTGGGTGATGTCATTAATGGTAACTGTTCTTCGGATTACTCTCGACCGGCAGCTAATTTGACGTGGTGGATTAATGATATACAGGTGAGAAGAAATTGTTTTCAAACTCCTTCCAAATGCTTTGGGATGCCTACACTTTAGTGGGTGAAATAGTTAATCAAGAAAACGGCCCCTGTGACATTATGCAGGAACCATGTATAAGTATATTAGGGTGGGTCAATTTTTTTGCCGACCATGAATGTACCAGAAACGCAATCTACGGCAAATTCTAAGAAAATGTTCCCAAGAAACTATGGTTCTAAAATCCAAATCCAGCCCGTGATTTTCCACTTGAAATTTTGTATATTAGTGTAAAAAATCGACCCAAAATCAATGCTATTGACACTTGATATTTTTCGATTTCGATGAAATTTCACACTTAAATTCTACTCGCTGCTGCGTTTACCCCCCACGGTTCATGTTTTATAGCTGTGTAAATGTGGTCACCCACAGCATTTTTGTGCAAAGATACCTGTGCTAATGTTCAAATAACTTTTGAACCCGATATCAGATTGCAAAGACGAAGGTATCGCCTGATAGGTTCTAACCTTCTCTTTTTGAATAAAAAATACAGATGCCAGATCTGTTATCGCATTCGAAAGTTATTCTAACATCAACGCAGGTATCTCTTCACAAAAATGCTGCAGATGACCAATTTTACACAGTTATAAAACATGAGCCAAGCGTAGTTTCGACCTAAAATAAACGTTATTGTAACGGCAGCAACGAGTAGAATATATGCGTGAAAGTTCATCGAAATCGAAGAATATAAAATTTCAAAAGTATGGCTTTGGGTAAATTTTTTACGCTAATATACAAATTTTCAAGTGAAAAATCGCGGACTCGAACATTTCTTAGAATTTAACATAGATTACGTTTCTGCTATACTCTTTGTCAAGTTTTTTGGTCCCATACAAAGTGACCCACCCTAATGTATATGTTTGGAACATTGTCTGCATGAATTGAAGATATGCTGCATATTGGTTTCATTGTTCTCTGTCATGATTTTGTGTTCCGCAGGTTTCAACAAACAAAGGCCTGATTGGGCCACGTAAACACATATTATCAAATATTCATCATTGTGTTGTTCAGCGTGTAATTTTAATTAATTTCTATCAAATTTCATGAATATCTGCAACTTTTTCCCAGAACTTGTTTGGAATTTAATGTTTTGGTAAAGTTTTTACTAAGTGCCACTTAAAATTTTAATGCAATCAGTACGAGTTTAGTAAAAAGTATGCGTTAACAAAAACGGTCTCGGTAATATGTTCTCCCAAACACATTCTGCAGGAACCATATCTATTCTTAGCACCCACTCTATGCATTCAGATATTTCCATGTCCCAAACACACTTATATTTACATGCAAACCTTAGAATGTTTACTTGCAAACGTATGCGCGATTCATTCCAAATATCCATAGTTTTTTTCAGTTTCTTTCCTCAATCTTGTTTGTCACTTTAATAGCACACAAATATACGAATAATACACGCCATCCGCAAAGTATCAAGCCAAACGTTTTTTTAGCAAATATTGTAAATAAAAAACAGTCACTTCATCTCCAATTTGCATACGCATGTAGAAATATTAATGAATCTCTGACTGAAACAATAACGCTAAAATGCATTTACACACTTTCAACGTCCTCTTTGAATCTCTCACTTTCGACATGGACATTTTTGAAGTAAATAGTGCAACAATCACAGCTGCAGTTGTCTCCCAAATACAGATATATTTGGATCACAAATATAAGTATTATAATATACTAACTATTGTGCCTCCAACATGTAATATTGAATATCAAACACAATGTGTTTGGACACAAGTATACTATATTTACGACAACCTCCAAGCACACATTATATTTGCATCCAAACAACCAAAAAAAAGAACAAAATTGTCAACGTCTATTAGTGCCCCAATAGCCGTACTGGTGTTATTAGGGTTAAGTAAACAACTAACAAACTCAGAGTAGTAATCTATATAGGTGGCAACTTTGAAACGGGTTACTTAACTTTCCTAGGTATCTGGTGTTGGTTGGTCGTTTGTGGATACACCAACTCTTAACCAAAGCGATAAGGTACCACCTTATCAAAAACGGTTAGATTATTCGCGTTTCACTTTACGAAAAATCTATTTTTATGTCATTTATAGGGTGGCTTTTACGTTCCATCTTCAACTTTGTTCAAAATACGTAAAAAAATTTGTCATCATACCCGTATAAAATTCAACTGGCTCAAGAACTAATGAAAAATTACTACATTCGCAGACGGGAGTGGAATGAAAATGTTTTTTTTTTGAATTCCAGTCGATGTCCTTACCAAAATACTTCCTTGATTCCAAAATATTTTTCGATAACACAAACACAACAGGATGTCAACTTAAAAAAAGAAGCCGTATAAGAAATTCAATGAGAACAACTCATTAGCATTTTGTTAAAACCTTGAATTTTCTGTTGGGGTTTTTTCTTATTTGATTTAGAAAACATCCCATTGACTTCTCAATAGTGTATGGATGGTTAGTATGGCCATGTTAGGGACTGCATAAGTGTGAGTGTGTTTTTATTACAAATATCATTAGAAGTATGTAGCAGTATATTGCCACCACTATCAGGACACTGTGCATTAGGGATATGACTTTGTTGCATCATTATATTTACAAAAATAAATTAAAGTGAATTATAAGGCAATTAGCCCCGAATTCAGATATTGTGAAACTTCCATAAGAAATATTGTCATTTATCCTTAAACGAAACATTTGATTGCAGAGAGTTACCAACTAACTTTGACTTAGCTTGCAAGTATTTAATTTATAATTCCTCTAAGCACTCCACTTTATTTTTATCAGATGTGGTGTTACTTTTCGTTGTTAATATGATCGAAATGCCAAAATTCCGGTCCCAAACAATTACCAAACATTTCTTTTAGTACGAAATAACTTTGTCGTAACAACGCTGTACTTGATTTTGCTTACGAAAATTTCGCAAAGAGCTGAGCTGAGTAAATGAAAAGAGAGCGAGACTTTTGGTTCATGAAATTTTCGTTATTTGTGGAGCGAAGTTCCTTATCTCAGGTAGCGCGATGGGGGCTAAATGAAAAAAAAAATTAAATAACTTTTTTTTAACACTATTATCCTACAACCCAGTATTATCAACTGTATTGGGTATTTTTGATTTGGGTTGTGTCTAGACTCACATCTAACATATTTCTTGTTTAATAAGAAGTTTTCTAGGTGGAGCCTGTAGTCAATATTTAGTACATATTGTAGTTTTGAACCCAGCAAAAAGTAAATTTAGAAAAGCGAAAGCGAAAGAAGTTTAAAAAATTAAAAATTTCTTAAATAACTTTAATTTAACTTAAATTTTCTAAAAAACATAACTATTCATATTCTTAAACAAAGCTCCTTTTCTTAAAAAAACCTTATCACAAAGAAGTACCTTTGCTTAAAAAATTTACATTTTCTTACAAAAACTTACTTTTCTTAACCCTGCTGTTAGATTAGGACCATTTGGTCCAAATTTTTTCTGTTTTCCCTTGTAACTTTGGAACGGTGATATATACTGACTAAATTTTTCTGCTAATGGGGTCTTTTAATAAAACAATGTTATGTGCGAAAATTAAATTTTCTAACTTTATTCAGGACTGAGAAAAATACAAAATGACGAATCTTAGGTTAGAGGACCATTTGGTCAATAGTAAATTTTTTCATTACCAAGCGAATGTAAATTCATGTCAAATATTTAGAAGATGTTTTTGATATGTCAAATACTTGCTTTAGAAATTATTGAACCAAAATAGTTACAAAGGATAAGATAAAATTATTATTTTGGATGAAAATTCCAGTATGGACCAAATGGTCCCTCAACCTAAGATTCGTAAATTTTTTCATTACCAAGCGAATGTAAATTCATGTCAAATATTTAGAAGATGTTTTTGATATGTTAGCGGATGTTTTTGATATGTCAAATACTTGCTTTAGAAATTTTTGAACCAAAATAGTTACAAAGAATAAGATAAAATTATTATTTTGGATGAAAATTGCAGTATGGACCAAATGGTCCCTCAATCTAAGATTCGTAAGTTTTTTCTAATCTAACAGCAGGGTTAAAGAAAGTATTTTTTTTTAAATAAGTACCTTTTCTTAAAAAAGTACTTTTGTGTACAACAAATTGCCTTTGCTTTAAAAACTACATTTTCTTTAAAGAGTACCTTATTTGTGAAACAAAATGACTTTTCTTGAGATAAGTACCTACTGGAATTGGGAACGGGCCATGCTTTTTACTGTACCACGATGTGCCACGCGTGTTCGCGATGTGTTCGTGCAGTAAATTTGAATAACGTGCGTGCGCCGTTCGTGTTTGTGCAGAGTAAAAATATCGTGCGTGGGTAGTGCGTGCAAGTCGAGAGTACTGTGGGACGAGAAATCACGAAACAAATATCTTCAGAATTAAACACCGTTAAATATTTGGAAATTATTCACTATCATTTTATCACACACAACTAGACCAACAAATTCTGCCAGTGTAAATGATTGTCATTGTGATTGGCAATGTTACCAATGGAATGCATCTCTGTAAACTGCAGATCTTCATATCTGTGTATTTTACAAACGTTTTACATTCGACCGTGACAATTCGATTGACTTCTTCCGTCACACATTTAAAAGAAAATTCACAAATTAAAAATCAATCATCGGGGCGTCGTCCAAAATGTCAAATATAAAAACTAGACATACAAACGGGAGTTCTAAGAAAGGTTCAAGTTAATAAAAAACTTAAATGCAAAGAGTCTAGATTGGCAAAATTTTTGCAAATTGAGTGCGGTTGCACAATAGTGGGTTGTGTATTCTGCGAAAAATGGAAAGCAGTTTTGTCCCTGTTACGCATCCTTTTGTTGGTACACACATGTCTCCAAACAAAGTAGTATACACTTTAACCTAATGTTTTCAGTGTATATATACACTCTCTATATTTTCGTGTTAGACCGTGCTATTTCGTGCGTCCACATGCGTGTTTGCAATTACTAAGTTCGTGCTCGTGCCGTTCGTGCCTTTGCCAAAATTTAGTCGTGCGTACCTGTGCGTGTTTCTTAATATCAGCTTCGTGGTTGTGTCGGGTCGGACATACAAAAAAAAGCACGCGCCCATCTCTAGTACCTACTCTTAAAAATTTACCTATTCTTGAAAAAAAGGGCCAATTGTAAAAAAAATTCCCATTGCTAAAAAAAAAACATTTTCTTGAAAAAATACCTTCTCTTAAAAAAATAAATTTTCTTACCTAAATTCCTTTTCTTAAAAGTACATTTTCTGAATAATAAAATAAGTTTTTCCTCTCTTGAGATAAGTAGCCTTTTTGAAAATAAGTAGATTTTCTTAAAAAAATAACCTTTTCCTAAAATGGGTACCACTTCTTTAGAAAGTAACTGTTCTTAAAACAGTACTCCCTTGTAAAAATATTCGTACTTTTATGGTTTTTTCACATTCTTATGTACTT
This sequence comes from Phaonia tiefii, assembly GCA_963931995.1. NCBI lineage: Eukaryota > Metazoa > Arthropoda > Insecta > Diptera > Muscidae > Phaonia > Phaonia tiefii. The sequence continues at coordinate 59,942,755 of OZ008368.1, read as the reverse complement.
CTTCTTAAAAATAGTACCTTTTCTTAAAAAATGCATTAGCTTTTAACAAAAGAAGTACCTGTGGTTAAAAAAGGACCTTTGCGGAAAAATATTATACATATTCTTACAAAAAGGATCTAAAAATAGTGTTAAAAAAATACATTCTAGTTATAAGTATAAAAAAAAATTTCTTAAAAAAAGTTTATCATTTTACAAAAAGAATATTTTCTTGACATACATAAGGCGACCTGGATATCTCCTGATCACCCGACGAAGAACCAGATTAATCGCTTGGTAATAGATGGCAGGCACTCTTCTAGTGTAATGGATGTGCCAATATCGACTCGGATCATTAATCATTCGCACAAGACTGAGCAGGGTGAAAAACGTACAAAGCCGAATACAGGAAAATCTATATATTAACAAGCTACAAATACCGGACATATGAATGTCGTATCGACTGAAGCTCACACTCCTGCTAGGGTAAAATACCTCCCTCCCGAAGACCCAGATGCGCAGTGGAAGCACATCTCCCATTCTTTGGAAACCGCTGCAAGGACTGAACTTGGATATCAAAAACAGCAGAAGGATAAGCCATGGTACGACGAAGAATGTCGCATTGCTACTGATGAAAAAGACTCGGCACGTACGGCAACGAAACAGTCTGTTAGACCGCGTGCTGCGACTGAGAGGTACAAGAGGTTGAGAAGGGAGGAAAACCAACTATTTAGGCGGAAAAATGGCAGTGGGAGTAGAGAGAGAGAGAGTGAAGAAACCGAAATGTGCAGGATGAATGGTGAATCCCGAAAGTTTTTTCAGAGGGTAAGAAGATCGAATAACGGGCCTATTAATATGCTGCCCTCCTGCAAGGACGAGAATGGGAATCTGGTGACTGATATGCAGTGTGTGCTCAAAATGTGGAGAGACCACTTTTCAGCACAACACCACTCAGATTCTTCCACTGAAGATCAAGAGGGAATGATAGTGGAAGATAGTGTAGATTATCGACTGAGACCAGGCGACACACTTTCGTGCAATCTCTTCAACATCTTTAATGGAGATAATAATGAGGATATCTGCAGTAAATACGAACAAGACCATTAACATGAAAAGCCATATGATCCTGGCATATGCTGATGACATAGACAGTATTGGGCGAAATTTGCGAGAGGTTACTGAAGTATTTTCAAGAAGAGAAAAGAAACCAGCGAAGGTGGGTATTGCTGTTAATGAGGGTAAGACAAACTTGATGGTGCCAATGACTAGAGAAACTTCTCGGCTTGGTCCGCACTTGAACGTTGACAACAGATTAAATTTTGAAGTGGTAGATGAATTTGTCAACCTTGGATCCGTCGTGAACAAGGACAACAACGTCAGCCTGGAGATAAATAGGAGAATTGTGCTTGCAAATAAATGCTAGTTTGGGCTCAGCAATCAGATTAGGAACAAAGGCCTCTCTCGACGAACAAAAGTCCAGCTATATGAGATTCTCATTTTACCTGTCTTGACATATGGCTCCTAAACTGGGGTCATATCGCAAGCTAATGAAAAACACCTGGGAGTATACGAGAGAAAAATTCTTTGTAAAGTATAAGGTCCTGTTAGGGAAAACGGCGAGTACCGACGTCGCTGGAACCAAGAGCTATATAATCTATATTCTGACGTGGACATAGCTAGGCGAATCAAATTAGGCCAATTGCGTTGGCTGGGCCAAGTTATCAGAATGGATGGAGGTGCACCAGCGCGAAAGGTTTTCGATAACGTACCCGATGGAAGCAGGAAAAGAGGACGACCAAAACTCCGCTGGAAAGACCAGGCAGAATATTCCCTCGGTATCCTTGGTGGTACAAACTGGCGAGAAAAGGCGAAGGATAGAGCCAGTTGGAAGAGTTCAACATATCTCTTTAATTTGTTTGTTTAATTAATATGTGTAAGACGTCTGACCCCATGAGGTTGTAAAATAGTCAATAAAAATAATCGTTTCTTAAAAATCCATTTAAATTATCGTGTTTTTCCACGGGCGCCTTAGGCGTGTTAGAACTACATTATGTCTAGCGATAGGAACTTCGTTCCAACCGGGTGTCCCCTGACACCTCATGTAATTTTTTTTCGCAAGAATTCACTTGTAATCTAAACTATGTAAGGTTTATCATTTAACTTATCAGCTATTATCATTCCGTGGACCTCAATTCAGTTATAAACAACGTTCGGCAAAGTTGTTTACAGCATCTTATCTGTACTCGCCCACGTCTGATGCATTATCATGACCGTATTGTAGATGTTACTCTACTTTACGCTGTCTATAGTTATTTGTTTTCAAAATATTTAAAATCTCCGCAACTAAAGTTGAATGTGGCGTCCTAAATTTCTTCCATCACTACCCAGTTCAATCCTATGTTTGTGTGTCCAAATATTAAAGCGAATTTTGATGTGAAGGGAAATAGAGAGAGAATAGAAAATCGAAAAGTGCAAAAAACCAAATTCATTAGTTTGGTTTAGATTTGATTTATGCTGCACTTAAAATGGAAATTGTGGAAAATATTGAAATGCATAATAGATGGTTATTGATACTCGTATTTCGTACCAACAGTTTTTCCTTTGGACAGAAGCTGCTGAAAAAAATAAATCGCTATACCCAAGCAAACTGTGAAAAAATTTGTAAAGTTACGATTTCCTCACATACCATTGCTGCTGGATCTCGTTCCACAGAATCTTAACAAAAAGTCATTTTAAATGATAGACGTTATGGCTACGAATTCAATAACTATGTACATATATAGTTTTTTTTTCTCCCTCGATATTGTTGCCACTTTTCCGTTCCGTTCGGAACATCTCTTCTGGTTGCTTGGGTCCATATGCTTCAATAGTCGGTTGTTTTCTACTTCTGGCCAATGACAGTTAAAAGGAAAACTGGGAAAAATGTGATACTGTACATAAAAAAAATGTCACGGAAAATTATTGTTGTATTACACAACAGCAACATCCGATTTAGCAGCGGCAGTGCCAACTGTTGTCAATGCAACATCTTTGCAAGGCAGCAACAATATTAGCATTTAGAACAGCAGTGGCCTCAGCTATCTATCCTTAACGCCAAAAACTGCACAAAGTGGTCATACAAAATGAAATTCGAATTTGAAATTTTCGGTTATTATGCATGCGCTATTCTTAATGTTCGTATTCGTTCGTCGTCACTCCCTTTTTGTTGCACATCGTATTTTTTATGACCTCGATATTTGCAAATCTAATGCGTTAATAAAATTTGACTCCCTTTTTCCCTTCCATCTGAGTAGTGCAATCACTGTCAGGCGAAAATGAAGTGAGAAAAGTCAATGGAAAATAAAAAAGGAGAAATTATATCTGGAAGGAAATGTGCCAGCAATTATGGCAAAGTAGAAATTTATTGAATAATTTATTTAGTTTTTTCTCCTTCTTCTTCTTCTATGTAATTAATGATAGCATTCATAAATTTGGGGCACTTTGTTGCGAATGAATGGCAGGTTATGAGAAAATGAAATGATTTATGAAAATGAATGAAATGTGAAAGAAAATGTAGATTAATTATGGAATTAATGATTGTGGTGGTCTAATAGATGTTTTAGATGAAAAACAACAAGGATATTTAAACCAACTTTGACCCTCCAGAGAACGACATCACGTTTCTTTAACGACATTTGGCTTTTAACAATGATTTATGATTGGAAACTGAACCAAAATTCTGTAATTTTGTAACGATAAACAGCGGTAATTAAATTGGCAAAATTCGAAAATTTTGTATAGCAATTTTATGATTCCATAACTCGTTGGAGTTGCTCGAGTTTCAATTTTTCCAAGACAGTTTTAACATTTCAGCACCGGAATTCTGTAACTTTTTAACGATGAAAAATAAAAAAAAATTTAAATTAAAATTTTTATACAAAATTTTCGAATTCTGCCAATTTCACTACCGATTTTTACCGATAAAAAGTTACAGAATTCCGGTGTTACACTACCGATTTTTATGGATAAAAAGTTACAGAATTCCGGTGCTTGAATGCTAAATCTGTCGTCCAAAAAGTTAGACTCAAGCAAGTCAAACGGATTATGGAATTCTAAAATTATGGTATCCTAGGTCTGAGCGTAAAATGTTGGCTCAATTGAAGAAAAAACTGTATGACTATCTACAAACTGCTTTCAGGCAATGTAGCACAACGAATTAACGGATTCAGGCTCATTCTTCTACAAAAGGCCAAAAGAACTCTGATTGAGAACAGGGCTACATTTGATCACATCGTCATTTTGATGTTCAATTTGGAATTCTACATCTTTTCTTTGGTAAAAGCATATGCACCCACTGAGCATGGTGAGGACAGTGCTGAGAACGATTTATGAAGGGTGAGGCAAAAGTAATTGCCTTATTGGAAAACCCTACAACTTTTGAAAATGGCGCCAAATGTCAATTCGGTTTTGACATTTGTGAAGTAAACAAACGAAGAAAACAAGGCATGAATCGGTTTACTCCGCCAGAACAATTCGTGGGCTGAGTTGTCTCAGCGTGAATTTCGTCGCAGATTTCCTGGCCGTCCGACACCAACTGCACAAACACCGCTGCGTTTGGTCACTCGCCTTGAAGAGACTGGGACAAAGTGAGATCTTCCCAAGGCTGGTCGGCCCCGGAGCAGCCGCTCTGCTCAGAATATAGCTGCTGTCACCCAAGATGTCGAAGAGGAGCCCGGAAGAACGAAAAGACGACGTCCCACGCACTAGTGTATTAGCCTGCGGTCCCTACTCAGATTTTCTGTTAACGATTTGAAGATGTTCCCTTACAAAGTGCAGACAGTGCATCAGCTGTTAGCTGTTGACTGGCTAATGTGTGTAACCTGCACTCAAGCCATTCTGAATCTCATCCGATTTTTCATCGAAATTATGAGACTCATTTAAATCTTTGCGGTTACGTGAATAAAAAAAACAACCCTTTCTGGGGCACCAAAATTCCGTGTATTATCCACGAAGTACCATTACACCCGCTCAAAGTTACTTCGTGGTGTGGTGTTTCCGCTGGAGGAGTCATCGGGTCAGTTTTTTTTGAGAAAGCCGCGGCGTATCCTACAGAGCCATAATTACCGAATTATTTCTTCCTCGATTGGATGAATTGGGACTGGAGAACATGTCGCACACTGACTTCAAAATAGTCATAACCTAAAATTTACAAATTTCAGCAGAGGCAAACAATTTGTTTTGCTAAATTGAAATATGTATGAAAATTTCCATTAACAAACGTATTCACGTTCGATTTTTTTTGACGAAATGGACGACAAAATGACGCCAGATCTTTACAACATACAGATATGGGCTCTTAGTTTTAAGCAAAAACTTAAAATTTAAAAATTTCTAGTTATGACGCTTTTGAAGTCAGTGTGCGATGTGCTCAAGCCACAACCGATAATCTGAAGGAAGCCAGAAGATTAATCTCTCGCTTTGGTGATTTGCACTGGTCTGCTAGGTTATGAGATTTATCCGTGCCAGACTTCTTTTTATGGGGTTTTTCGAAGTCGCGGGTTTACGTCAACACCCCCTCATTGACGTTCGATAACCTATTGGATGTCACGTTTCCCAGGAGATAAAGGAGAACCACTTACAAGATTTGACACGAAAGTATATACGGACAGATCTAAAATAGAATGTGGAACTGCCTCCGAAGAGACAGGCCTCAATTTATCATTCAAACTCCCAGACAAGTGCACCGTTTTCCAAGCGGAGGTACTGGCGATCAAAGAAACCTGCGCCGCACTTATACTACTGTGAAAAACAGAGCGTATTGGAATATTTGTAGATAGCCAAGCGGCTCTCCTATTACTTAAATCTTACAACACTGCATCTAAACCTGTTAGTGTATGTAGGGAAAATCTTGTCGAGCTAGTCCGGCTGGCCAATGTGGTTCTTACTTGGATACCAGGCCACAAGGGTCTCCTAGGGAACAAAAAGGCCGACGAACTAGCCAGGGCAGGATCCTCTTCTACCGAACTCCACATGCTTCCACAACTCCACATATTTTCCTGCATTACCTTGAACGAGCGAAGACCAGATGGGATGGGACGGAAACGTGCCGCATGTCCAGAAACACATGGCTAGAATATATCATTCACCGGACTAACTCCCTGATTAGCCACAATCGGGGAGACATATCTAGGCTAACTGGCGTGTTGACCGGGCACTGGCCAATCGGTAATCACGCAAGACGGTTGAAGCTGCCATATAATGACCACTGCTGTGCCTGCGATGACGCAGAATAGAAGGAGACGGTGGAGCATCTCCTCTGCAGTTGTCTGGCTCTGATGAATAGACGCCTGAAGACTATGGGTCGTCCCTTCCTGCATAACCTCACTGAGATACACGAGATAAATCTAGGGGATCTAATGTGGTATCTCCGTTTAAGGATATAGGATATAGGCACGATACTTTGGTCTGTCCGGAGTGATGTGGTATGCAAAACGATGTCTCAAGACACTAATTGATGCTAAATAGTATCCTTAGTAACCAGGAAAACCAAATCAACCAAACCAAGGAGAATATTCGCCAAGAATGCGAGAACGTGTCGCCCGAAGTTCTGGCAAGAGTGATGGAAAATGCCAAAAAGCGAGCACGTCTGGTCATCAACTCTGGCGGCGGCCACTTGGCCGATATCATCTCCTCAACTTGATGGAATACATTCTAATGAGATACATTCACAAATTTCACAAGCAGAAGAAAAGTTTTTATTAAAAAAAATTACAGCAATAGAACATTGGGTGATTACTTTTGCTCCACCTTGTGTATAGTCGACGGTTTGGTAATTAAAGACGTGGAGTTAATCAACTATTTGGGATGGAAGATTATCAAGGATGGTGGCTCCCGCGATGGATATAAGTAATCGAGTAAATAAGGCGCGTATTGCATTCCTAAACCTGAACACGATGTGGCGAAATGAGAATACATTAACAAAGATCAAATTGCGAATATTCAACTGCAGTGTAAAGTTTTTACTGTTGTACGCTTGAACTACTTGGAGCTTGATGAAGATAACCATAAAGAAGGTCCAAACTCTTATCAATAATTTTCTGCGGCAATAACTCCGTATGTACTGGCCTAATAATTCAAACGAAGGATTAGATTTGGATCGATCATATACTTCGACACCAATCAACAGATACTGCCAGAGCTGTATTTGAATGAAACCCTCAGGGGTATGGCTGATAGTCAGATCACCAACAATATGGAAGCGGTTCTGGAAAATAAATATAAACTAACGCGACTATCATGGAACCATCATAAATCACTTGCCTGAGACAGATATCGATGGAAAGAATTCCTGGATATAATTAAATTATATATGAATCTATAACACTAGCGAAGTCGAAAAATGAAGCAATGTGGGACAGAATTGCAGTTTCATATCAACATATATGTATTTAGGCTTGTCAGGCGTACTGTTTGCAACAGAATGCGTACTTTTTCATCGTACCCATAAAGAGAAGGCGATAGTACTTTTTTTTAAACATTGTAATTTTTTTAGTTTTTTATGTTTGTCGTTGGTTCAAAATCCAATTAAACCCCTGTTGGAAATTTTGTCTTGAAGACATTGTCAGTAGTATTTCCTTAGGACTAGGTGATGACAATTTATATAAGATATCTTCTTGACATGTCACTCGTTTTGACTTAGGTGACATAAATTGTGAAGGGGCTGACAATCTATTTAAGACCGTGATATTGGTTTGTCAGCACTTTGTCATGGCTGACTCTTATTAAGACCAATGCTGAATGTCGATTCAGGATGTCTTCATCATTTTTCAACTGCGAGTTATGCGTATAAATTTTCAAATATTTCAAAAACTTCAAACTGAAAAATTTATATTTATTTGTACTTATGAAATATATGCTATACGTTTCCCGAATTTATATCAAAATATTTGAAATTTGTTAGAAGAATATGCTAATTTTCAGAGCATCCCTTCCCTTCTTTTTTTTATTCTTATCTTTCAGATTTTATTTAATACTCGTATCAGGCAACATGACAGATATATACACACACATAGATTCCAATATATAAGTACTTTTAAGATGACTCGAGACACCATAATTAAAAACGTCTGGAGTAACTGAACCACTTTGAATGGATACTCAAGACGTCTTATGTAAATGTCATAAGGTTGTTGTTGACAAACTGTGGAAAATTCCTGCTGACTTTTGATCAAATGTTTGAAAATGTCAGGAGGCTTTTGTATGGGAGCGGGTCGGAAAGTCAGCAGTGACTTTGACATGTCAGGCAGATATTTACTTTTCTGGCAATGTTCTGAATCAAAGACTCGCAAAAACCTGGTTTTAGAGGTAAGATTTGTTCCCAAAGGTAGAAGCCCAAAAGGTTTGGAACAACTTTATTAAAGAAAATTTACCTGTGCAACCAGCCAAATATAAATTAGTGGCTGTCAAAGTGAGTCAAAATTGAAAAATCCAAAAAAAAATGCACTACTAGTCGACATAAAAATTGCATGTGGTGTCAGGAGACACCCGGTTGAAAAGAAGTTATTTTCGCTATAAACTATGTGTTAGTTAGTTCCAACACGCCTAAGGCACCAGTTGAAAAATACGGTAATTTAAGTGAATCTTTAGAAAAATATACTTTTTTGTAAAGTGATAACCTTTTTTAAGATATTTTTGTTCATAATTTGTACTTAAAAAAGCGCAACCTTAGGGCCTTTTTCTGAGAATATGTATTATAATTTCCAGAAAATTTCCTTTTTGAAAGAGAAATACTTCTTTTAGTAAAATCGAATATTTGTTTAGAAAAGATACTATTTTTAAGAAGACCTATGTTTTCTAAGAAAAAGCCATACGAGTATGCATTTTTTTTTTTACAAAGAAGTACATTTTTTAAAAACAGGTACTTTTAAAAGAAGTTGTACTCTTTTTAGGTAAAGGTAATTTTTTAAAGAAAATTTACTTATTTTAAAAGAGGCTACTCAAGAAAAGAAGAGAAAAGGTATTATTTTACTTTTAAGAATAGGTACTATTAAGAAAAGGAATTTTTGAAGAGGTTTTTTTCAAGAAATGGGAATTTTGTTTAGAATTGTTGCTTTTACAGGAATAGGCAAATTTTTTAGAGTAGGTACTTATCTCAAGAAAAGTTTTTTTTATTTCAAAAAAAAGGTACCCTTAAGGAAAATGTTGTTTTTTAAGAATACCCAATTTGTTGTAAGAAGATGTACTTTTTTAAGAAAAGGTAATTATTTGAAAAAAAATACGTTTTTAAGAAAAGGTACTTTTTGTAAGAAATTTTACTTTTTTTAAGCAAACGTACTTCTCAAAGATAAGGTATTTGTTTAAGAAAATGTACTTAGCTTAAGAATATGAATAGGTATTTTTTTTTGAGAAAATTCACTTTTTGTATGAAAAGGCACTTATTTAAGAAATTCTTTTTAAACGTCTTTCATTTTGACTTTTCAATATGTACTTTTTTTTGGGTGGCGAAGCTTCAATATGTACTAAATATTGGTTACAGGCTCCAACTAGAAAAGTGCCCATTAAAGAAGAAATTTTCTAACATATGTGAGACATCTAGTTAGTCTAGACACAAGCCAAATCAAAAGTACCCAATATAGTTGATAAAACTGGGTTGCAGCGTAATAATGTTAAAAAAAATTCTTAATTATTTTTTCATTTAGTCCCCATTCCGCAACGTGCGCGAAGGAACTTCGTTCCAAACAAAAAAAAAAATTTGTATGAAACCGCAATTGTAACTCAAAAACTAATGATGTAGTCCTCGCATCGGAATTAGGGTTAAACCGTTCCCTGCGGCTTGTCTTTAAAAATCTCTACCAAAAAATATCACTTCTAATACACGCTGAAAAATTTGTTTTTTTTTGTTGTTTGGGTGTAAAAGTAACGTATTTGTAGCTTGACGAAAATATATTATACTTGTGTCCAAACACATTGTGTTTGCTATTCAATATAACATGTTTGGGATACAATGATAAATAGGTAATAATATATGTATTTGTGACCCAAATATGGGTTTCTTTGTTGAAAACTGCTGAAAACCAAAACACCACAGGACACTAAAGAAAAAAAGGAGCAGATCTTTAATTAAAGAAAACAATGCTCCCAAACGTGTACATGGTTCCTGCAATATATTCTTGGGGCCGATATGTTTCAGGGTGTAGACAACAGGGTGAAAGGTTGGTATTACAAAATGGATAACAATGGGCCGGATGGAGAAATATGTTTTCTTAATTTTAAAGGTCCTTGGTTGTGGTTAGTTACAGTACATTTTCCCTCCTTAATATATTTCCGGGGGTTTCAATTGGTGTCTTTATATGGTTAGGTAATAATTTTTAATTTTAGTTTATTTGATTGTTTTTAATAATTGTTCGGTTCAAGATCAATAACTATTAAAAAGTACTTTTTCTATGAAAAAGTAAATTTTGATAGTAATATTAAAAAAGAAAAATTGTGAAATTGATCATTATGGTGGATGGTTGGGAATATAGCTATTTCAATGCCCTCCCAGGCATATCATCACCTCCCTTCTCTACAAGTATTTAGGTATTTAATCACATGTTATAGGGATAAACAAATCTCAAGTAAGCGAGAATTGTCTAAACTCCTACTTGTGCGAAAACATCCACAACAATACTTTGCCATAACCATCAATATTCACAACATTTCTTTCCTATGCATGCTTTCATCGAAAGCCATTGCATATATGTTGTTGTTGCAAAAAAGAAACAACGATTGCCATGAGATTGGCGTTTAGAGTGTACCGTCTTCAAATTTATATTCGTCCGAGTTTATATTAATCGATGTTTTGTTTGTTATGTTCTTAATAATTATTCGGAATTTTAAATTAAATTAACATATTTTGATTTTCAAGAAGACAAAAGATAGGGACACAAAGCTCTAAGACATAAAACTCTTGAAAAGTTTAGCTGCAATCGCACTCTCGTAGTGGTGACGTTGACACGAAAAAAGTTTTATCAGAATGTGAAACGTAAAATGTCAAATTGAACTCGTGCAATTCATTAAGAAACATTTTGATTTCAATTGATATTTTTAAAATGTTAATTGTTAAAACTGCAAAATGTTAAATTTAAATTGAAAAATGTCCTGTTGAATAAACTGAATAAAGATGTATGTAAACTTCAAGCAAGAATAAAACTCATGGAATAGGGCAGATAATTGTTTGTTTGTCTTATATAGTGGGCTTACATATGTGTTACTGCTTCTTATTGTTAGGTTAAGGCAAGGGAATCTTTTTATAGTGTATTATGTTTCCAATTGAAATTCTAATTTGTATACCGTTCCAGGTGCCACCCAACTATTTGCGTATATATGACATTCAAAAACATCTGGAAGAACAAATGGAATCTTCAGTTTTGGAAATCAATTTCATTGTAACTTTACAGCACTTCATTAAGGGCAGATTGAAGGTAAGACCCATTGCAATATTTCAAACTATTATTTTATGTTTAATTTCTTTCCCTTTCCTCTTGAAATCTTCCATATAACCAGTTAAAGTGTTCAGCTCGTATTCACCGCATTTATCATGGCGAAACAGAGAAGCACATTGAAGAAGATCGACCTCGTATTTTGGCATCTGGCAGGTCTCCTGAAACTTTCCCCTACGATCATAACGATGAGTTCGATGATGAGAATGGCTTGTATTTAACACATTACACAAGTAAGTTAAATTTATTCAAGGGACGTAGTGCTTTGGAATTTAATTGCGAATTATTAATTTTGATTAAAACAATTCCCCATGAAACTGCTTTTCCCTTCTGCTGCCTTTCCAGATTATCATTCCTCAGCGAAATCCTTTATGGTAAATCTCAATAATTTTTCAAGGCACATGTGTGCACTGATGCCAACGTTAAGCTGCTTATTATTCAATTTTAATAAAAATTTATTAACGAAGCCGTTGAGATTTCTGCAACACATACGCCGTCGACTTACCACTAAAGTAGCAAGGACGAAATCTACTATTAGCCATAAAGCAATAGCTACAACGGCAGACGCTACTCCAGTTATACAGCAGCATAAGCGGCAACAGCCCCGGTACCACCATTGCTGCCACAGCAATTGCTGTCTTATTAAGCGTTATGTTAATAACCAACACAGAAATGAAATCCAGATATCGCAATTGTGCAAATGCCAAAGAATCGCTGGGATTGCCACAAATGATAATAAGAGGCACGTAGAGCGGTGATAAGTTAATTTGCACAATTATTACAGCAAATACAGCAACAACAATGGCAAATATTATTATTAAATAAAATGTGTATAAAAAAAACAGGAAACGAACGAGGGCGAGAACAAGGAGGTATCAGGATATACAGGAATTACACGTGTTTGATGGTCTGTTATATTTTATGGCAGAAGTTTTAAGGCACAGTGGGGGCTTGAGGTTACTTTTTTGGTGAAATTTAGTTTTATATTTCACAAATATAATTTGGAAGGTCTGTACAGATTTGTCGTTTCTTAACGTGTCCGTGTCTGAATTACGAGGGTTTAAGAAAACAGAAGATAGGGACACAAAGCTCTAAGACAAAAAACCTTTTTAAAAGTTCAGCTGCAATGATATTCTCGTAGTGGTGACTTTGGTATGAAACAAGGTTTACAAAAACTTTAAACTGGTGTCAAAGTCAAGGTCCCAATCAGTGCGTCTAAATAAGTGAAAGCACATAGATCACTGGTTGTGAGAATAACGCCCTAGGTCATGCATGGGATGTCAGTACAAGAGTCACACCCGTTGACCATTGATAAGTCGCACAGTGGTTCAGAATAGATTTGCATCGTCCAAAATACAATATATTTTGATTATTTTAAAGTTCTGTAAAAAACTGATTGTAGGGAAGGAGTCCAGGATACGTTCTTTATATCGACATTGACAATCTCTCAGGAAATTTTCAAAAATTCACTACTTTTTGTTTCTTTCGATTTCCAAGAAAACAAAAATTTTCGGATTTTTCTTTTTATTTTGACATAATTGTTTATATAAACACAACACGCTAACTTTTTTCCGATTTCCGTGTTACTTTATCGACCTATAAAAGTTTAAATTTTTCATCATATCTCGGTTCAAGATCTTTTTTTTTCTATTAAAAATAATTTTCATTAAAAAATAATTTTTAAAACCACTAGTGAAATTTATGATTTTGGTGGATGGTTGGGAATACACGTATTTTTATGCCCATCAAGGCATCTCATCAGCTTCCTTCTCCACAAGTATTAAGGTATACCATCACACATTATAAGCATAAACAATTCTCATATTAACGAGAATTGTTTCAACAACACCTACTAGTGGGAAAACATCCAAACCAAAACTTCACCGAAAACATCAATATTCACAACCTCTTGTCCATGTATCATCATAGTCCTTTATTTATCCTTATGATGTGTGATGATATACCTAAATACTTGTAGAGAAGGGAGCTGATGAAATATCTTGGTGGGCATACCATCCACCGGTATAACCAATTGCACTTTTTTCGGATTACAGATTTATAATTTTTTGAGTTTTAAAAATCGAAAATTTTGATTCCATTTTTTCGAATTTTTTGAGTTTTAAAATTCGAAAATTTTGATTCCTTTTTTTCAAATTTCTTGAACTGTATCTTATTAAGTTTTAGAAATATTGCACTTAATTCTTCTCTGCTGAAAAGAGCGATTGGGTGGCTTTAATAAAGAGGCTAGGTTTTGGTTATACAAACAATAATTTGGTTGCACGAAATATTTAAAACACATTTTGGGAAAAATCACATGAGGTATATATTATATACTTGAGGGCGGATCAACAAGTCCGTGACTTTTTGAATGAAAAACCGTTTGGTTTTGCAAAACGAAAATTATTTTTCAATATAATCTTCTTTTAGCTCAATACACTCAGTATAACGTTTCTCCAATTTTTGTATCCCTTCCAAAAAATAGGATTTTTCCAGGTCCATAAAATAGACATTTGTTTGATGAATAATTTCATCGTTGGAGCTAAATCTCATTCCACCGAGCAATTTCTGTAGGTTTGAAAATAGGAAATAGTGGCTGGGGGCTAAATCCGGAGAATATGGCGGATAAGGTACCAATTCGTAGCCCAAATAAAAAAACAACTGCAAACAATCCTTTGAAGTTCTCACACTATTACGTTTATGGTCAATTGAGAGCAAACGCGGCACCCATCTTGCAGACAGCTTTCTTAAACCCAACTGATCATTTAAAATCGAAACCACACTGTCATATGAAATGCCTATGGCATCGACAATCTCATGCACTTTTACTCTTCGATCGGCCAACACCATATCGTGCATTTTTTCGACATTTTCGGGTTTAGTGACCTCAATTGGCCATCCAGAACGTTCAGCTTCATTTGCAGTTGTGCGACCACAACGAAAGTCAGTAAACCACTTTTTTTTAGCATTGAAATTGATGGTGCAGAGTCCCCATAGTATTTATCAAGCTTTTCCTTGGTTTGATTGACGGTTGTTTTCGTAAAAAATAATGTTTAATGAGCACTCGAAATTTACTTTTTAAATTTAAAAAAAGCACGAGGTTGTATGTTTTGAACAGCTGTTAAACGCAAAGTAAATGACGGAACTTGCTGAAAATTTTACAGTAGTCTATTAACAGGTGGCCGTCGGTGGTGCAATGGTTATTGTGCGCGGCTCTTGTACATGAGAACGTGGGTTCGATCCCTGCTCAGACCACCTTAAATTTCTTTCGACGGCTGTCACCTCGCTTAGTGATGGCGACACTATGGAGTACTTAGCCATGAAAATGTTTCTCAAAAAACCGTTCGGAACCGGTGTAAAACTGAAGGTCCCAATCAGTGAGTGTAAAACTAGAAAGCGCACATCTCACTGATTGTGAGAAGCTCTCCCCAATCCCTTCATGGGATGTTATGGGACACCATTTACTTGATGGGAGAAGTGTTGCATTTCATATAACTACGAGGGAAGTTCGAAAAGTCACGGACTTATTAATCCGCCCCTAGTTAGCTATATATTATGTACTAGTTAGTTCCAAGACGCCTAAAGCGCCCGTTGAAAAATACAATAATTTAAATGGATCTTCAAGAAAAGATACTTTTTTTAAGAAAATTTTTTTAGAGAATGTATTTTTTTCTAAAGAATATTTTTAAGTCGTTTTTGTAAGAATATGTATTATATCTTCCCGAAAGGGTAATTTTTTAAAGATAGGTTCTTCTTTCATTAAAAACTAATATTTTTTTAAGAAAAGGTAATATTTTAAGAAGAAGTACTTTCTGTAAGAAAAAGCCATAATAATATGAATTTGTAGGGAAGCGATAAAGCGTTTCGGTAGTAATGCCTGATATTTATTAAGGTAAACGCGCAAAAGTTTAATTTTAATAAATTACGTTATCCTTTTATTGGCAAAATTCAACATATACTGCTTCCTTTACTTAATTACTGATGAGGCTACCTGATATATTCAAATAAATATATCCTTGCTACCGACACTGAGAACGTATAACAATTTAATGTATTTCCTTGAATTTGAGCAGAACGAAATAGTGCTGACAAGCTATCACTATATCTAGTAATATTGCGTTTTGTTCTAACCAGGGTAGCACACCAACTGACTCTAGAATTAACAATGTGTCTCTATTTATACGTTACTTAACGATACTCAAACAAATACTGTGGACTCTCAACGATCGTAAACTTCTTCTCATCAACGTACACACTCAGTTATTACAACGAAGAATCATACAAAAGCTGTAAACTATTACAACACAAACATGCAAAAGCACTCAACTGAGAGAGTTGTAAAAGCATGTAAATAGATAAGTGTGTGTGTATGTGTACGGTGGTGAGTCAAAGCTCTTACACAAAGTTTCGTTGAGTAGACGTTGTCACTATTTATTCTCAATTACTCGTTTTAAACAAAAGGGTTAAATATCAGTGTTCTCAATATTAGGGTGTATCGAAACAAAATAAAATAAAATGCTAATGGTAATAATTGAAAATACAATCATAAGTACATTTAGTACAATAGTCAAATAATAATATATATAACAAGCTACAAAATTTTATTTTACAAAGAATCCTTTTTTTAAGAACAGGTACTTTTTAAAGAAATGGTACTCTTTTTAGGAAAGTATATTTTTTTAGGAAAATTTACTTATTTTCAGAAATCCTGCTTATCTTAAGAAAAGAAATGAAAATATTTTATTTTGTTTTTAAGAAAACGAATTTTTGTAAGAAAAGGTAGTTTTTTTAAGAGAAGGTAATTTTTTGAAGAGAAGTAGTCTTTTTTAAGAAATGGGAATTATTTTTAGAATTGGTCTTTTTTTCTAGAATGGGTACGATTTTAAGAGTAGATACGAATCTCAGGAAGAGTTATTTTGTTTCACAAAAAAGGTACTTTTTAAAGAAAAGGTAATTTTTTTTAGGAAAAGTCAATTTGATGCAAGAAAATTTAATTTTCTAAGAAAAGGAACTTTTTGTAAGAAAATTTACTCTTTTTAAGCAAAGGTACTTCTTTAAGATAGGGGTTTTCAAAGAAAATTTACTTTGTTTAAAAATATGAATAGGTATTGTTTTTGATAAAATTTACTTTTTTTTTTAAAAAAGGCACTTATTTATGAAAATTTTCTTTTTTAAACTTCTTCTTTTTGATAAAATTTACTTTTTTTTAAAAAAAGGCACATATTTAAGAAAATTTTATTTTTTAAACTTCTTTCACTTTGACTTTTCTAATATACTTTTTATTGGATTCAAAACTACTATATACCAAATATTGGTTACCGGCTCCACCTAGGAAACTTCGCATTAAACAAGAAATTTCCCAACATCTGTGAGCCATCTAGTTAGTCTAGATACAAACCAAAGCAAAAGTTAACAATATAGTTGATAATTGTGGGTTAAAACATAATAGTGTTAAAACAAAAGTTGTTGAAGTGTTTTTAGTTTAGCCCCCATCCCGCAACGTGCGATAAGGTATTCGTTCGAAAAGTTTTGCTTTTGGACCTGTATAATTTCATTGCTTCAAATGCCTTCGAAATTCAAAAGTCTTCGAAGTCGAAGTCCTCTTTATTGATAGTGTTGTCGCATCCTCCAGTTGAGAAAATTTAAAGATTGAAGCCACTTATACTAAAAAATATGATACACAGTAGTAAAGCCAGATCTGTTCTCCAATTTAACAGGTTATCTTTTGCTGCCACTTGATTGACTGTTTAAGTCGATTCACCCGACTGAAATTCCTGTACTGGGTTTCGATCTTATTGCAGCCGCTGCAAAGTTTACAAGGTTTGTTTTAAATACGGTATATCTTAGAATGCTTTGCAACACCGTTATAAATGTTCCAATTCGCTCAATTCGCTCTTAATTAACAAAAAAAAAAAAAAAATAAAACATTGCAGCCTCTTATAAGTTTTTAAGAATTTTTTGAACTTCTGCTATATTTAAAATGCGTTGCAACTGACTGTAGCATCGCCATAAATGTTGCGACTATTTCCTCAGTTGCAATCTGACTTTGATCCTGTCATATCTGGGGTTGGATTTGCATAAAGAGTAATATATTTACTTTTTTATTTATTCGGCCTTTTTTATTGGTACTTTTTTATTTTATTAGTCAAGCGCAAGACCATATATATATCTCAATAAATAGAGATATAGTTTTTAAAACAAAAGATGTTTTGCAAATGCATCGTCATGATTCCTGGGAAACCATATAGCTATTTCAGATCTAGCCACAGATCTTCATCAGGGGTTGTTTTGAATTTGCCAGGAATCATGAGGATGCAATTTCTTTGATAAACTATGTCTCTATTTATTGAGACATAGATGGTCTTGAGGTTGACTAATAAAATAAAAATGTTATATATTTACCGCAGATGGAATTGACTGTAAATCTTCGAATGATTTGCAGCCTCGCCACAAATGTTGTAACTTTTTTTCGTAGTTGCAATGCATAAAGAATAATATTTTTAAGTCAGATGGTATTGACTCCAAGTAATCACTCTTAATACCTTGAATTCCATGAAAAAGGAGCTCATCCAAAAGTATGCGCTAAAGGTCTTTCAGTTTATTAATAAAGATACATTTTATTCTAAAGAAACTTTCTCATGTCAATAGATTCAATCTTTTTTTTTTTGATAGTTCTAAGCAGCTCCGGATTGTAGTGGTTTTAAACTGGGCTAGGTGAATTTCGGTTTAAACTGTGTTCATTTCATTTATTTAAACAGTCGAATTTACGAATTTCATACTCTCGACCCTCCGTCAGATTTCACCAAAAATTCTGCAATAAATACGGAACTTTAAATTACCATAAACGATATTGTCTGCAAACAGTCGGCCAAATGGAAAAATTCCACCCACTGTGCCCAATCCCAATCCTAGACGTATTTCTATCTATAAATCCTCAACTATATAAAACCATTCGTCTTTGTTTTCTCCTCGTTCGATATTTGAGTTCTTAATTCTGTGTCTGTATATGAAACGTATTATAAAGCCAAATAACGACAGCAAAAAATTATTAAGCATTTAATTAATTATAATAAATTAATGAATTAATTAAGAAAAATAATATAAATGAACAAAGTATACATATATATATTATGAAGGTATTCGCGCATTCAAATCCTCTTTTCCGAACATGAAGTCACAGCAGCAGCAGCATCTCGTCAATATAGTGGCTTTTCAGCTGCAAGACATAAACGAACAAAAATGAAAGAATAAATAATAAAATTGTCTGGGTATTTATTAAATTATACAAGATTAAATATAAAAATTATGTCAGATCCTTGAAGGACGAATTGAAAAAGAACTAGATTAGCGCACAGATGCTATGACAAAATGTTATAATATGAAGCAGACTTTTGGGGGCGCACAAGTGCGTAGGCAAGAAATTTCAAATAAGTTATGTAAAGTCTGCTTTTGGAGGGGGGGGGCATATAAATTAGCTGCAAATATAAAAATGGAATTTTAAGGTAGGATAATTGAAAAAAGAAACGAATTGTACAGGCAAGAGCTATGATATGGACCTTAAAAGAAGCTCAAAGTAGAATCTGACCTTTCATATTTAAGCTGAAATATGTTATGGACAAAGGCATAATTTACAATGAATAATGTTAAAATAATAACAAGTAATACACATTTTATAAAATATCCCAGATCTCATTCATAGTTCTTACCTGTGTCAATTTTCTGATGTGGTCTCACTTTGTGTTGTGTTGATTTTGCAAAATAAATTGTAAATAAACTTACGACGTATTTTAACTTAATTTTAAGATATTTTTAATTTACGTATAAGTCAGTCATTTCATAAATTTCAAAAAAGTCATGTCATAAAATCAGCCCTTAATTGCATTATTCAAGAGTATTTTTTAAATTATAAGTTAATGTGAATTGAAAATTTTTTTGAAATACAAATATTGTACATCATATACAAAACCAATATGTTAATATAAAACGAAATTATTATAAAAATAAGACGAATTATAGAAAACATACATACAAAAATATGGCATGGTCTATGTGTTTGCATATTATAGGAAAGGAACTGTGGTAAGTTATCTATGTTTTCTATTACATTTGAAGTATACAATATTATTGTTGCAAATTTGGAATGCAAATCGAAAGTTGAACCCCACATGATGGACAAACTGCCTCTGTAACATATGTATTCTCCCAAACACATTCTTCAGGAACCACATATATGCTTGCAACACGCTCGAAATTTGCATATATTTGGAAGTACCAAACTCACTTATGTTTAAATGTAGACATAAGCACGTTTACTTCCAGGGCACGCATTTACGTGGACGCATATGAGTGTTTCATCCCAAACTTCTATAGATATAGTTGGGCTACTTATGTGGAAATATATTCGTTACGTAACACGCGTTTACTTAAGTCGAAATATATGCGTGTTTACACCCAAGCATAAGAATTTTTAGAACCAATTTTCCATATTACTTATTAGAATTAATTCTACCAATATAAAGCAACATTTATTACCAATTAATTGACCAAGTAATTTACTAGCTTGGAGTGCATTATTTGATTTATTTTTGATGTGCTAACATCTATAGGCGCGGGTAGGGACTTAACAAACAAAATGAACACATACAAACATAGTTTGTCCGACTGAGTTTGTCCGACTGCGATCACAGATTGTCTGACGTTAAACTCCTACGACACGGCTGGACCGATTTGTGTGAAATTTTGTGTCCATATCGGGTAGGTCCCAGAATCGGCCAACATCTATTTTTCATACCCCTAAATGATAAGGGTGACCCACCCCTATATAGAACACAGATTTGTCCGACTGCGAAACACAGATTGTCAAACTGCGAAACAAACACACACTGATGTAGCGGCAGCGAATAGGTGGCTTGTGTTGGTGCGGAGCACTCTCAGAGTAAAGAGAATAATGACATGGTTATACGTATATAAAAATGAGATAGCAAGAGAGCAACGAAAATTGTGTGAGCTTGTGTAGCTTATGTACGAACATAACAAAGTATTTATGTTCATGTGTCTGTTGCTGTGCATTATCTTTGTTTTTTTGTGGGAATAAAACAAAAGGTATGAAGCAAGAAAATAATAACACATGTGCTTGCACTTGTCTTTAAATAATTTTAAGTATTAATATTATTACAATGTAACGTCACCATATGATTGAACGCTGTTTTTTATTTTCCAGTGTAACATTTACTAATGTATTCATAGAAATCGAAGATTTACCTTTTAACAAGAAGCTGCTAACACATCGCCCGTGAGTTCGAACACTCATGGGATTTTTCTTTAATTGAGAATCGCTCAAACCAATTTTCGAAGCACTTTTCCGCTCCGATTGAGACACCTCCTAAACATAGGGGTTTGAACGCTTCTACAGCTGCTTCGGCGGATGACCGATCAATTCGACATGTTGAGTGCTCAGATAGCCCATTGTTTCAGCTGATGTGTGAGAGCTCGCATTGTCCTTATGCAAAAATGTTCCGTTTTCTCTTCTTGTTTTCCCTATTTTTTTGAAAGCTGTTGGCAAGCAGATGGTGGTTTTCAACTCGGAATTGACCATCCTATGTTCCACTAAATGCATTGTGGCCATACGGGTTACAACGAAAAAAAACCCGAAAATTTGCTTCGATGTGATTCTTCCACGAACAACATTTGTTGCAGTTAGCTCGTCTTGAAAAATCCACTCGGTCGATTGCTGTTTTGTTTCAGACTCATATGGACAGGTCACCTGTGCTGATATCATACACTGCATTTCAGTTAACACGGTTTTATTTTATCAACATTTCTTTGCTCCAATCAACACAAGGCTTTTTTTTCGAGTATTCGTCAAATTGTGTGGGATCTAACGAGAGCAAATTATTTTCACGGCCAAATGAACATGCAATATCTTATTTATGCTAGTGGTACTAATGCCCAAGGAAGCCTCAATCTCACGGTATGTCACATGTCGGTCTTGCTTTATCAGTTCGCGCACAGCATCGATGGTTTCCGGCAAAACGACCGAAGTTAGACGACCTTCATGAAATCCACCCTGGAGCGTACGGCGTCTGAGTCTGAACTCTTGGGTACTGGCGAATTACAGTGAGTTTTGATGGTGCTTCATCACCAAATTTCGAAACAAGTTCATTGTGAAAACGTAAGTGAAAACGTTCTGTGTATGTTTATGTTAAAAAATTTCCAACTTTCCAATTTAAGTTCCAGTTTTCATCTGGGAACACTAGTGCCAGTAGGACACACATATTTTCATTCTTTTTATTTCTCTGCCGTCAAGAAGACACAATATTGCCATTTGGATACAATAATTAGTAAGTGTTGTAAAACGTTTTTCTATTTTTTTGACAATTAAACTTAAAATATTTGGAAATTTTTTAAGGAATATGAACGGAAACGAGAAATTTATGTTTCATAGTATGAAAAATTACAGTCGAAGTGATTTTTGTCCCTCTCCAATTGCTTCATCATGCAATTGATTGGGCAGATTTAGCCCCCTTGGACTATTTTATATTTCCAAACTTGAAAAAATGGCTCCATGGTAAAAGATTTGCCAACAAATATTGATGGATATTTTAAGGTGTTTGACAGTTCTTACTATAAACAGGATCTCGAAGCTATTGAATATCTCTGAATATTGAAAATCGTTCCCACACAGCATTATATCACCTTTCCTAGTATGCATAAGATCTCGCTCTTTCCATTCCGTCGGGAGTTTGTTGTCTATCCGTGCACTTCTGATGACCGGCACGATAACATCAGCCAACGCCGATGCACCATATCTTGACAGTTTATTTTTATCAAACCAACACTCAGAGGAATCCCCTATAAATGCAGTGCATTGTATTGGCGACGGAGAATTGTGGTCGTGTAGGGTGGAAAGAGGGAGTAGTGTCTGTTGAAATTTGCCTTGAATCTTTGAATGTCACAGTTGGTGGGGAATACACTAGCCGAAAGTGTATTCCACATACGGACTGTGCGGCTGAAGAACGAATTTCCTCTGTAATGTGTAGCGCGGTTAACCGGCCACTCGATAAAAAACGGGTGAAAGTTCGTGGAACTTCGGCTAAATTTCCTTACGTCTGCCATAAGTTGACGGATGTCCGAGGAACACATATCGTGGAAGTATTAATAGAACAGCGAAATGCAACCCAAATTTCAACGTTGCTCAGAGCAGGTACTAATGTTGGATACCCTACTGTCCCCTATCAACATTCGTCGCTCTCTTCCGGACATGATCGAATTTTCCGCTAGAATATGATCGGGGCCAGTAGATTTGTGATCTTAATTTTACGCAGTTCCACCTCGCCCTCCGCCTACGATGGGGTTTCGTTGAAATATTCCTTCTCGGGTTGTGACGCATTCCGCCGAAGGGGTACTCCTATCACCATCATCCGGAAGTCCAGATCGTGCCGCAAAAAACTAACGGCCTCGCTCCATTTGCTGAACTAGTGATGATACTTCTTTGCCATCATTAGCTTTTAACGATGCAGTACTCCTGATGTTGTTGCCCTCAGCTTTTTTATTGAAGAGCTTTTTCGGTTCCCTACGCTATATTCTTCAGATACTTGTTGTAGTCTGAACGGACCATGTCACCTACTCTACGTGTTGATTGCCGGTGTATATGTATGTTTTGAATATTCTGTCTGTCAGTGATTCATAAATATTCCTGAATGCGCATGTAAATTGCAAATGAAGCCAGTGTTTCTTATTTTGCTTGATGTATTGCGTTTTCGGCGTCAATCGTTCATCGGACAGACGATATCAAAAGCGCTTTATCAGTCAAAAAATAGTAAATAAAGGCTCGGACGGTTAAATAGTTTATGATGTTGCTTTGCTTTTTATGGTGGCCGTCGGTGGTGCAATGGTTAGTGTGCGCGGCTCTTGTACATGAGATCCTGGGTTTGAACCCGGCTCTGTCCACCTTCAAATTTTCTTTCGGCGGCGGTCACCTCGCATAGTGACGGCGACACTATCGAGTATCTATCCATGAAAAAGCTTCTAAAATTACCGTTCGGAATCGGTGTAAAACTGTAGGTCCCAATCAGTGAGTGAAAACTGGAAAGCGCACAGCTCAGTGATTGTGAGAAGTTCTCCCCAGTCCCTTCATGGGATGCAATGGGAAACCATTTATTTTTTTATTTGCTTTTTGTGCGTGTGTTTGGAATATATGCATGTATGTTAACGGCAGATAAAAAAATAGATACTGCACTCAATGCAAAGAGGTCCGTTTTAAATCTTAATTTTTTTGTATTAATTATGTACAAATGTGGATTTACTTGATAAAGTTAGATATAATAAATAATATATATATATATATTGAATTCAAAGAATAATTCGTTTCTAGATATTATTATTGTTGGGAGCAAATACGTATAGGTTTCCACGTAAGTATATGAGGTTTGGAGGAGTAGATACATATATGGCTGTTTGGGATGAAGAACGCATATGTATCCACGTAAAAGCATACATATTTACCAGTAAACATGCTACTCTTTGCATTTAAATACAAGCGCGTTTGCGACTTGCAAACATATGTATGTTTGAAGTGTGTTCCAAACATGTACACTGTTCCTGCAAAATATGTTTGGAAGAACATGTTATAGATACCGGTTTTTTTCAGCGTATAAACAAACAACACACCAAACGATATGTTTTGTATCCAAACAGCAAAAATTTACAGACTTTTCAGCGTGTAAGGATATGCATATCGTACCTACTGGTCATTTATAGGCTTCAGCATTCCATGGAATTCCATATTTATTATCATAAGCCTAAGGAAATGTCTGACAAATTCTCTATGCGAATCGTGAAATTTTAAATAAAATTGCATCGATTTGTTTTTGCATATACCAGCATATATTGCAGTAAATGCATATTTAGTGCATATTTTCAGGCATTTTACACATATATTTAAAAATTTAATTTTTTAATTTTTTTTCAGCTGTGTTTCAATAATTTTTTAAATTGGTGAAAGCGGCGACATATAAGTTTGTAGCATGGACAAGCGATAACAATGAGTGAAAAAAATGCACTTATATGATGAGAAATGAAAGGAATTAAGGACAAATTAGTCAAAATCCCAAATACTCTTTAAATGCTAAAAAGGTTTTCAAATGTCACGAATTGTTTCTTAAATTTGGTAATTATTAAAATTTTTTTAAAAGATTTTATTATATTCAATGTACAGGAAATTTATTATTTAATTTTCTTTTCAATTTACAGAATTGTAGTATCAAGAATGTATAAGAAATGTAAAGAAACATATATGCTTGACAAGGATATCTGCAAAAAAAATATATACTGTTTAAAATTTTAAAATGTGTTTTCGTTTTTACGTCGTCAATTTTTTTCCAAAACACACTACACGTGTAAGCTCATAGTGCGCACCTTGAAAAAACTGAAAATACACCTGCATATTTGAGAAATTCCCCGAATACTTGTTATGGGGTAAAAGGAAAATTTTCATTTTATTATTGTATTAAATTTCTGCAAGTTTTTGTGACACAACCAGTAGATATGCCACCACTGCCAGGACAACCGGCAGTAGTACTGGTAGTTTGCGTTTGAAGTATCCTTCGTTTTGGGGCACCATGTATAAGTATAATGGCACTTGAACAACTACTAGAACTGTGTTTAATTTTACGCATTAATTTAGAATTTTAATGTAAATTTCTTGTTATTTCTGGTAAAGAAGAGAGCGAAGTTGAGTATGTTGCAGACGGAAAATCATTACATTTTATGTCCATTTGTGGTTGGTATTTGCATAGAAAGACAATAATGGTAATCACGAATGATGGCGATAGTTTTGTTTGCGTACAGGTAATTAAAAGTTGTCTGAGCAAATATAGTATGATCTCAAAGGTCGTATATAGCTGTTGACAACAAAGTATTGTGTACTGTACAGCTTTATTAGGAATCGAAGAGAGATTGTAGCTGCCTCACTCCTGTCCTTAGCTCTGGATAAAAAAAGAGAGAAATGCTTTTATTTAAAAATTGGGTAAGACTAGTCGTGGTTCACCGAAGGACAATAGGTCAGTTTGCCTATCATATTTTCCCTTGGAAGTTTTTGAGGGAATGATTGACCTATATATGTATTAGAAATCGAATAACCTACGCCATCGAGGCTGTTGCCAGTATACGTAACTAAAGGGAAAATCCGTGGAGACCGATTTGCTGAATGTAGTTGGTTAAGTTGAATGTTATTGTAGTTTAACAACTTTACTTTAACAACCTTCTTGCATATGGAAGAGATCTTAAACAAAGTGACGTCTGACACTACTAGGCACTCGATTGCCAAATACATTTGGAAATCATATAATTATGTCGGTGATAGGGGTAACCTTTACACTGAAAGAAAAACGTTTCGTCGCATGGACGAAACATTTTCGTTACTGTTTTTAAGTTGTTATAGTGAAAAGTGTCGTATAGCCGACAACTTGGTAGTTGCTGCAACGAAAAATTTCATACTTGACTTCTTTGACAATTTTTCATTTCGCTGTAGCAACAACTTACTTTTTGTTCCTGCAATAATATTATTTAATTTGAATTTTGGGTTGAAAATTAAAAAAAAGTAAAGGCATGAGTTTTAAACTACTGACATTTGGTTTATATCTTACTTTTTATATTTTATATTTATTATTTATTTATGTAGGAGGTTTGTCAAAATTTTTAGATGACGAAACAATTTCGTTATTGTAATGAAACTAATTTTTATGATAGTATAGAGAGAGAAACAGTCGAAAAAATGAGCGAGCGTAAAAAAGAGGCCAGCAAGAGAAAATGGTGAGCGTGAGTGGTGGGTCACGTACACATCTTAGATCAGTTCCATTGCAACAAATGAAAGTGGTAGACATATTTCTCCGCCGGAAAAATTTAAATAAATTTGCTAAAACAGACTAATACTAAGTAGTAATCTTTTATTGTGAAAATTAAATTGTGTGAATTTATGTGTTTGCTGTATTCGATTATGTAACTTGAGAATATATAAATCAAATAGATAAATAAAGAGAATGCAAGCAGCCCCACGACACCAAAGAAAGTGACGCATCGGTAGCAGAAAAACTACCCCGAAATATGTAACTGAACTTTTGGTACGGTACAAGTCGCAACAAAATGTTCGTATTTTTGTGTTTTTAATCATAATTCGGTCGCGCCTGTTTCCTTGTTGGTATTTGGATTCAGAAAAAAACGAAAGACATGCATACATTTGTGCGGGCAGTCGAAGTCAATCAAAACGAAGAAGTCAAAGAAACAAAGTGTTTCAAGTACGACGAACATAAAAAATAACAATCCAACGTACTGTCAAATAAATCCAATTGAAATTTTAACAAATTTTTTTGAAATAAATAAAAGAGCATTTGAAGAAAATGCTTACAGATCGATCACTGGCTTATTGACGGGGATATTTGGCGCTACAATTGAATATCAAAACCCTCAACACAACAACAATTGCATGATTTAACAAAGCAATGATGTGGTTCTATGTTAAAGGAGTAGAGCATAGGGGAGTAGAGCTAATGTTCACATCTTAAATAGAAATATTAACAATAAATTCCTCGTATATGTTTTTAATTGCACGACCTGAATATGACGGCCACAATAACACTCAACCCTAAACTAAAACAATGTTCTCCAGTTGAGTGTTTCAACATGGAATGAATATAATCTATTTAGCAAATAGATGTTCGACAACAGAAATTCAAAAAATCTCTTATAAAACTACCTGCAATGTAATACTAACAGTGTATTTATGTATAATTGTCAATCAATAATTTCAAACACATTTCAAAACATTCATTGCAGCAATGAATCAAAATCATTGTAGTAATGAAACATATTCATTACAACAGAGACTCAAATTCGTTGAACCAAAGAAAAAAATTCATAGCAGCAATGTCCAAATTCATCGCAGTAGTGAAGCAAATTCCTTGCAACAACGATACCTATTCATGAAACAAATTCATTGCAGCCACGAAACGAATTCGTTGCAATAATGAAGCAAATTCCTTGCAGCAACAACCATAGTTTCACAACAGTAACGAACAATTTGCAGTTGATGAACACATTTTCATAGCGGAATGAAACTTTACGTTAGCTCAATTTCGATGACAAAAGTTGTTGGGGTAATGAACATTTTCATCCGTGTGACGATGCTTTTGCCTTCAATATAGAGTTGTGTACATACGGAGGGTACTTGGTCTCGAAACCTAATCCATACAGGAATCAGTTCTTGCCTTTGATTATTAAAGATTTGTTGTTATTTAATTTTTTTTAACATCTCAATTGTATATTTGAGAAAATTCCGTTACTTAGGTCTTTTGTCCTATACAGTATAGATTATTTAGTTCCCTTAATTTTTTAATTCATTTAAATATTTTGTCTCTTGTAGTTCCTTTATTAAATTATATTTATTCTCTCAGTTCTTTTCAACGAATGGCTGATAACTATAACTATATAACTATCTATAGTGTTAAAGTATGGAAACAAATTTCTCAAAGAGCCAATCACTATTTTGGTAGTCTGGAAATTGGAAAAAGACAGATGGAGCTGGTATCTATACAAAAGATGAAGTTTCCTTACCGAAGAGACACCAATAGATCGAAATTCTTTGAAGAAAATAAAACGCCAATCTCTTACTTACATGTGCTCTGGATGTTCTGCTCGTCCCAACCAGTAATTTTGTACTGTCCTCGCTTACTGCCAAAGTCACCTTTACTGACCAACCCAGAGTGGTCAATGACCCTACAAAATGGGGATAAAAAGTTTCTCCACCCGGCTCGATCTTCAGCTTTTCTCCTCATGAAGGTAACAGCAAGCACTCGCAGGCAATATTCCACCTGCTCTTACCAGCACAGTCTTAAAAAAAGTTGTTTCTCGTTACATACCATGAAGGGATTGAGGAGAGCTTCTCACAACCAGTAATCTGTGCACTTTCTAGTTTAACATTCACTGATTTAGACCTACAGTTTTACACCGGTTCCGAGAGGTGTTTTGGGAAGTTTTTTCATGGCTAATTACTCGATAGGTGAGAGTCGTCGAATGAAATGTAAGGTGGTCTGAGCAGGAATCAAACCCACGTTCTCGTTTACAAGAACCGCGCACACTAACCATTGCACCACCGATGGTCAGCCACTAAAGCCTTGGTCGTCCTATTTTTCGATCTCCTTCGAATACGTCTTCGAATACTTTTCGCACTGGTTCATTTTGATCAATTCTATTAACGTGGCGCTGACAGCGAAACTGCGTTGTAATGATATGCATAACTACGTCAATGTCGGGATACAGATTATAAATCTCGTGAATCATTCATCGTCGATACACGGTGTTTTAAATTATAGGACCTTACATTTTTCCGAGCATTTTTCTCTCGGAGACTCTCAGTGATGTTTCATCAGCAAGCGTTATGACCCAGGATTTTGCGCCATACAGCAAGCGAGGTTGTGTGAGAGTCTAATATAGTTAGATGTTCGTTTCTCGAGAGAGGGTCTTATCTCTAAAGTGCTTGTGTAGTCCGAAATAACAACTGTTTGCAAGCACAATTCTCGGCATTATTCCCAGGCTGACGTTATTGATTCTTTTCACGTCAGATCCGAGGTAAATAAATTCGTCCAGTAACTCTATATTTTAACTATTATCAATGTTCACCCTTTGAACCCATCGGGCGGATGTTCTGTTTGTCGAACCCATTAATTTTGTCTTGTCCTCGTTTACTGTCATCTCTAGTAAGTTACATTCGGTAGCTGGCCACTAGCAGCACACCGCAAGGTGCAGTGATTTTCTCTGATGTGGGTACTTGGGGTTAACGATATGATTAGATGAAATGAATTGGGTAGTCAAATGGTTGTTACCTATGCGGATGCTGCGCTACATTAACTATTAAGATACATACAGACATCGTTACCTGCTAAAGAGTACACGTTATTGACATTGAGTTTCAGTTCAACAACATCACTCCTAGGGCGATAGAATTGGCGCCCTTCACCCTTAAAGTGGATGTGGATCTTATGGGGCTACAAAATGCTGACCATGGTTTGTGCCGCGGCCAAATTTGGAAGGTCGAATTCTACCTGGTTTACTAAATTAGGGACACCTCAAGGAAGTGGCTTCTACGGAACATTGCGCTGCACTGTCACTCTTGATGTCACTTGCAAATGTTGATGGAAAATTCTTTTATTCTGCGGACGACATGGCTATGGGTTTAAGGGGTACCCATCCCAGTCATCGAAGGCACATCCTCCGGGGAAGCTTAAAGTTTCTTGGCAGATAGGAGGGTGAAAATGGACTTGGTGTACATCCGATCAGGACCAAGTTTTTTTCGAAGGTATAAAGTATCTACATTGTGACCTAACACGGTGAATAAGTCTGTAACTAAGCTTCCGAAGTGTGTCAAATACTTGGATGTCTTATATACTTGTAAGTTAGCTATCGGATTCAGCCGGAAACATTTCCGAGTACTGTTAACAAGATCTATATAGCGATGTAGAGACCGATTATGCTTTATGGGGTTAACGTGTAGTAACAGGTGATAGCGAGACTCAACTACTGTGCACTAATCAGTAGGATTCAGGAAATGGCGACGGACAATGCCGTGAACGTGGCCAAAAATGCTTGAGCAATATATGATTCGATGGAAAACAGTTTGATTTTATTGTGTTCAAATTATTTTTTAGACGTCTTATGTCGTTTCAGAGATATGGCGTTTCGAATTTTAAGTTACCGGTCTATGTGGTGTACACTTAAAATAAGGTCAACCTTAGATGCTCCTTCTAAGGGTTCGAATTCAGATTGTTTTGATAAACGATTACCAAATGTCGAATGTATGGGTTTGAATAATATGTTTTCAATATGCCAAGACTTTTATGGGCACAAATATTACCCATCTGAAGTGTTCCGTTTGGCGAATCTCTGTATACTTACACAAGAAAAAATGACTTTATTAACATAATTTTTGGAAGTTTTCTCTGAAAGCCAGATTTAAGGACACAGCAACATACAAACAAAGAAAACAAAATAAAAATCATGTGAGGTACCATGGGACACCCGGTTGGAACGAAGTTTCTTTCGCTAAGTATATGTTATATACTAGTTAGTTCCAGCACGTATAACGCACCCGTTGAAAAGTACGATAATTTAAATGGATCTTTAAGAAAACGTACTTTATGTAAAAAAATCCAATGAGTGTTCGAACTCACGGGCGATGTGTTAACACCTTTTTGCTACACGGTACCTGTTCGATTTCTATGAACACATTCGTAAATGTTACATTGACGTTACAGTTAAATAATATTAATACTTAAAATTATTTAAAGACCCACTGCAAGCACATGTGTCATTATTTTCTTGTTCAATACTTTTTGTTTATAAAAACAACCAAACACACAACATCACACATACTTTGTCCGAAGTAGCTGACGTATACGTGTGTCATATAACCACATGTTTGCCATATCAACACCAACGAAACACCCAAACACCCAACATCACACACACTTTGTACGAAGTAGCTGACGTATTAGTATGTCACCATAACGTCGACTGCGATGGTTTTAGCAGCAGCATACAATCTGGTTTTAGCAGATTTTGACTTTGATAGATTTAGTCCCTATACGCCGCTATAGATGTTAACACATCAAAAAACTTTATTTAAGAAATTTTTTTTCTGCAATGTATTTTTAAACAAAAGAATTATATTTTTGGGTCCCTTTTGTAAGAATATGTATTATATTTTCCGGAATATGTATTATATAGGCCCTTTTTTAAAGAGAGGTACTTCTTTTATTAAAAGATAATGTTTTTTTAAGAAAAGGTACTATTTTTAAGAATAAGTACTTTCTGTAAGAAAAGGCCAAAAGAGTATGACTTTTTTTACAAAGAAGTACTTTTGTAAGAACAGGTACTTTTTATGAAAAGGTTATTTTTTAACAAAATTTACTTATTTTCAGAAAGCGTACTTATCTCAAGAAAAAAAGGTAGTATTTAAATTTTTAAGAAAAGGTACTTTTAAGAAAAGGAATTTTTGTAAGAAAAGGTATTTTTTATAACAAGATATTTTTTGAAGAAAAGTTTTTTTTAAGAAATGTTTTTTTTTAGAATTGGTCCTTTTTTTCAAGAATAGGTAAATTTTTAAGAGCAGGTAGATAGTAAATATTGTCTTATTAAATGAGACAAAATTAAACAATACACACAATGTAATATTTAAAAATTAATCACAAGTAAATATCGAATTGATGCAACAAGGGGTGGGGGAACTGCTATATTAATCAAGAATAACATACAAGACTACAGTCACGATAACAAAAGAAGATATTCGCTAAATGCTTTAGAGACATACGCCATAAAGATACCCGTTGACTGTGACAACTTTTTAGTTATTATATGTGCGTAGTATTGTAACTTGCAAAAACTATTTGATTTTATGAATCTTCAAAATTAAAATAACTACTATATACTAGCCGGACACTTGAACTGCAACCACAAAGAATGGGGTAATACTCTTAATAACGGAAAATGCAATAACCTAAAAAAAGTCAACATCGAATTCCTTACACTTCCAACATGTTCAGCGAAGCCGGCTATCCTTAGTCGTAATTATGTCGTAATGTCTTCCATAGAAGCCAGCACACTTCACATGGGCATGACTATCACAAAGCCAACTTGAAAGAACACAGCCCTCATATACGTCCCTGACTGTACAAATCTAGTAATAATTGCCAACTCCTAAAAGTATGCAGAATAATACTGGATTTATACTGGGTTATAGCATAATACGGTTAAACAAAAGTTGTTTAAAATATTTTCATTTAGCCCCCATCCCGCAACATGCGATAAGGAACTTCGCTCCAATAATAAAGAATCGAAGAAGTTATTAAATTTCTAAACCCCATGGTGATTTTTGCCCAATATTCTATGAATATTTCTTTGAAAATTATATTTTAAGGACACGCATGTCCCTGATCCAATTTCAAATGTTTTTTGCCATGACTTTCACTTTGATTTTGTGATAAATGTTTAAATCATAGTACTTGTCATGATGAAATTAAAAAAATGTTTTTTTATTGTATAATTTATTATCCTAATGTTCGCAAAATTGCATCTTTCAATATTAACGTTATTGAAATAATTGAGTTGTCATAGCTTGAATTATTAAAACCGTGTGCATTATTTTAATTTATTTTGATTATAATTGCCATTGTTTTCATAGTCTATTATCATTTTATATTCTATATTTATAAGACAAATAGGAACAAAAACAAACCAAGCAAACAAACAGTTTTGAAATTAATTTTTTGAACTACGACTACTCCTTCTATTTTTGGCCTCCCGCACTGGGAAATTACGACACTGAGCGGCGATATGAGTCACGGGTGCTCTGCGCACCACTCCCATTACCGCACTGAACAAAATGCTATATTTGTTACATTGTACGGTCATAAAGTAGTGTTGCAAGGGTAGAGTAGGGACATTTATTTTTTATCATTATTAACAGCCACTTGATCATAATACTGACAAAATTTTGTAAACTCAGAACCGTTGCGGTATCCCAGAACGTCCTATTCCATTCCCATCCTAGAGCCTGTAAGTTTACCTGGTATGGTTGAGAGACGTTCAAGCTATATTCCGGAAATGCAGGATGCGGCTAAAGACATAACTGCATCAGTTTCTGGCGAGCCAGTGAATAGTCTCCAAATATGTCCTAAGACAATTCAGTATAACTTCTTAACTTTTGTTAGATGCAGCACTAAAATTTTGTTAGATGCTACACGAAGACAGGGGTAATAGGCACGACGTCAGGTACTGCACTTAGTGCTATCCTGAACATCTGTACTCCTGATATCATGGCCGAATCGGCAGCCGCTACTTTCGTGGTAAGAATCACAGATTGTGGCGTTTTGTAATCTGGGCATTCCGGACACGCTGAATTACTACACCGGATCAAATCTATTCCCGAAAAAACGGACTTCTGTATCCCCTACATTCTACCAGCGACAAATCTAAGTACTTCTATTCCGAACAGGAATACCTGGGAAAAGTCACTGGAAGGGGATATCAGTAGTATCAGATTTTTAACGGATGGATCAAAGTTGGACGAGCAAGTAGGCTTTGGGGTCAATTCACCGGACCGAAATGTAGATATCTCATTTAATGTGCCTGATCACTGTAGTGTATTTCAGGCGGAAATTACCACCATACTGGAGGTTGCTGAACTACTGAAAAGTAGTGTCACAACTCTCTGGAGAATGTGTATCTACACAGACAGCCAGGCTGCCATAAAATCCCTGGAAGCCATGTTTGCTACGTCCCTGACGGTGAAAGAATGCCACTCATCACTTAGGGTGATGGCAGAGTATTTTGACATCAGGCTCATCTGGGTAGCGGGACACAGCGACATTCGAGGCAATTGCGTAGCGGATGCGTTAGCTAGACATGACACTACGGCACAGGTTCTTCCGGCAAAAGAAGGTGTTATTATGCCAATCTCTACCTGCCGTTTGCAGATCAGGCAGTGGGCCGATAATATGTTCAAGGACATGTGGAGACTTAATTCAACTTGCAAACAAGCCAGGGTCCTCTGGCCACAGGTGGGCAGGAAGAGGACTAGGCAACTACTTAACTTGCCGAGAGACAGGTTATCCACAATGATAGGAACACTTACGGGACATTGTCTTGTAGGAAAACATGCCCTAAGATTGGGACATAGAAACTCCACTCTCTGTAGATGCTGCATGGAAGAGGACGAGGAAACGACGAAACACCTTCTCTTGGATTGCCCTGCTCTGGCAGGACTGAGACGTAGGATATTCGGAACACATCTAGTTAGCTCCGTAGCCCTACAGGATATTCCTGTAGGTCTTATAGACAAATTTATTGAAAGGGCAAATTGGCTAGACGACTGACTAGTCAATAGTTGCTATGGAGGAATCTGCAGGTATCACAATGGGCTTCGTTAGCCTAAGTATGATAGACAGCGTCCTATCCAGTAGTGGATATCAATTTTAGCATACTATTCAGATAACGGCTTGGTGATACTTGCTTGGTGAACCTGCCTATTGTGGCGCAATCTGTAATTGGTATGACTGAAAAATCATTGGCTTTCATCCAGAAACGGGCGCATAACCACAAGATCGATGTAGATTGGAATAAGTAAGGTAGTCCCCGAACTCGCCAGCTTATATACTATTTGGCGGCCTGGAATATTCCTGTGACCAAGCACATACATAAAGTAGATATCGAATTGTTGGACCATCTTTTTTGTGAAACGCGCGGCAGTTGTGGACAAGTCTTTAAGTCGGAAACACAAATGACACAGATTTATTTATAGCAGCCTGACTGTGAGAGAAGATGTTGATACCGCAGGCGGCCAGCCAAAAGGCAACTTTTCCGTTTGCCATGACGTCTGCCATTGACAAATAAGCTTCAATGGTCTCGTAGTTTTTGTGCAAAGGAGAATTATACAATTGGCAAATTAATTATATGACAATTGAAGCTCCTGGTGGAAGAAAGTGTTAAGTCACTTTTTTTCAAAAACAATATTTTCCGATTTAAAAAAATATATAAAATTTAATTTTAATAATTTCAATATCAGTTTTCTTTCTCCTTCTCTTTTTCTTATTTTCATTGACGATCTCCTGGGTCAGGCTGTGAATCCAATCTACTCTTTTGCCGATGACAGTAATCTCTGCCATTCTTATTCATTCGATCGTAGGCCAAGTCTTCAAGAGATTGAAGTCAAACGCCGGACGATGAATGAAACACTCGACCGCGATCTGGTATCCATTGTTGAATGGGGTCGAAAGAATAGAGTAGATTTTAATGCGGGTAAGACCCAGTGTTGTTTGTTGTCGCATAAACGTATTGCTGACCCAGGTGTGTCGTCATTGTCTATGGACGGTGTGGATATTGATGAATCAGACGCTCTTGATGTTCTGGGCATGAAAATACAATGTGATGTCCGTTGGGCAAAACATGTATTTGAAGTGTCGAAAGATGCATTCAAGTGTCTAGGCTTTTTAAAGCGGTGCAAGAAATACTTCACTCCCTCTGATCTTCTCAATATCTACACCACCTACATCAGGCCAAAGATGGAGTATAACTCCCATATATGGGCAGGTGCTCCTAGGACTTCTTTGGAGCTTCTCGACCGTGTCCAGAAGAGAGCGACGGTGTTAATAGGGGACAGTAGGGTATCCAACTCTATTGCCTCCCTTGAGCATCGTCGAAATGTGGGTTGCGTGTCACTTTTCTATCGATATTTCCACGGTATGTGTTCCTCGGACATCCGTCAACTTATGCCGGACGTGAGGATATTTAGCCGAAGTACGCGGCTTTCCAGGAACTCTCATCCGTTTTTTATCGAATGGCCGATTGACCGCACTACACACTATAGAGAAAATTCGTTCTTCAGCCGTACAGTCCGTATGTGGAATAAACTTCCGGCTAGTGTATTTCCCACCAATTGTGACATACAAACATTCAAGGCAAATGTCAACAGTCACTACTCCCTCTTTCCACCCTCTACTACCTCAATTTTCCTTCGCCAACACAATGCACTGCATTTATAGGGGGCATCCCCTGAGTGTTGGTTTGATAAAAAAAAAAAAAAAAAAAAAAAGTTGTTGACTTTTTTTCTTATCTGACACAAAATCAACTACCATGGAAACACTAAAAGAAGGAAAGTATTGTTTTTGAAGAAAGTGAGTTAATGCCTTTTTCCACCAAGGGCTTCAATTATAATCTGTAGTTAAATTTGAATTTCCCCTACAATGTAAATGCCATTGGCAGTTGTACTTATTTTTAAAGAATTTCCTTCATATTGACAGTTTTGGTTTTCAAATATTTTACACAGTGCAGCTATATGATTTGGAATTACTACCAGGCAATACCTAGCGAAGACACAAACCTCGTATAAAATGCATTAATAATAGAACTGTCAGCGGTCACACAAATAGTCAATAGTTAAGAGCATTCCAATATTTCATTAAACTTGGCATACGATTTACAATCTACATTTGCTTGGTCTACATTTGCTTGGCCTGAGCAGATACAAATTCAAAGTTTTTTAATTGTCATTGCGTACAATGTTTATTCTTTTGAATTTGCATTAGATAAAGTACTGAAAATTAAAATTCAATGCAATTAAAAAAATCCCATGTATGCGCTAGATGAGCATTTATTATCACACTTTATGTCTGTTATGCCTGTTTCTTATTTTCTTCGTTGGCATCGCAATGAAATGGTTGCCGTACATCTTGTACAGTGAGTTATTGCGTCTGTGCGTAGGCAGGTTCTATGTTGTAATGTGCTATTCTACGCATGGTTGCTGTGAGGTGAGTATAGGTGTAAAGGTGCTCTATAGGCTAACTGTATTTTTGCCATCAATTCCATTTGTGGACTGTTTTTTTTAAAGAGATATAATTTTTTTGAAGAACAGGTATTTTTTTAAGAAATGAGAATTTTTCTTAGAATTGGTCCTGTTTTCAAGAATAGGTTAATTTTTAAGAGTGGGTACTTATCACAAGAAAAGTTATTTTGTGTCACTAAAAGCTACTCTTTACAGATAAGGTAGTTTTTTAAGAAAATGCAATTTGTTGTAAGAAAATTTCCTTTTTTAAGAGAAGGTTCTTATTTAAAAAAATTAATTTTTTTATGAAAAGCTACTTTTTGTTGAAAATTTACTTTTTTAAGCAAAGGTACTTCTTTAAGATAAGGTATTTTTTTAAGGAAAGGTACTTTGTTTAAAAACATTAATTGGTATTTTTTTTGGAAAATTTATTTTTTTAAGAAAAGGCGCTTATTTAAGAAAATTTTATTTTTAACACTTTTTTCACTTTGGATTGTGTAAATTTACTTTTTATTGGGTTTAAAACTACAATATATTTATTATAAATATTGGTAACAGGCTCCACCTAGGAAAGTTCGCATTAAACAAGAAATTCCCAAAATATATTAGTCTAGACACAAACCAAAGCAATAGTGCCCAATACAGTTGATAATACTGGTGCTAATAGTAGTGTTAAAAAAAAGTTCTTAAATTCCGTTCCGAGCCCGTGAAAAACAGCGAAAATATTTTTTTATTCTAGTTTTTTTGTTTGTGACTCGATGGTAACATACAGTACATCATTGGACAGGTCTCGATAAGTACTACATTTATCTTATAGATGTCGCTACGTGCGATATCATTTTGTTATAAAAGTCTCATATAATATACCAATGCTGTAACTTTGTTATACGTCACTTTTTTGTTTTTGAATAAAACTGTGTAGTTCCAAAGCAAAATGTTCTTCGTTTTTAAAGGGCTTTAATCGTAGAAAAGACTATTTTTCAATTTCAGGGGTAGAAACTGCATTAAATGAGGCCTGCACATAGATAAATAAAAAACCATAGATGGTGAAGAACAAATAGAGGATTTGAAAGTTAAGGGAAATTTTGTAGATGGAAGTTTTTCTGGAAACAAAAACTAATTAAAAAACTATATAACGACGCTTTTTTGCCTTTTGAATGGTCAACAAATATCAAAAGCGATATTCTTTCGTATTATTTGTATCCAATATTAAAGTTCGAGCAACAACATCGAAATACAAATGATATTTGAGTGCCTTTTCGTCGCATCCGAGTGAAAAATGGTCGCATGGAAACAACCTTTGTCCTCTGGTGATTAAGCAGCTGAATCATCTATGTTTTTTATACATCTATGGCCTGCAGTAAAAAATGATGCCGTACGTCAGCGAGATCTATAGGACAAATGTAGTACTCATCGATATTTATACAACAATGTATTGCGTGTTACGATCGATCTACAAACAAAAACACTGCGATAAAAAAAACATTTTCCCTGTTTTTTACGGCATTTTTGATGTGCTAACATCTGTAGGCGCGGGTACGGCCTAAATTCACAAAGTGAATACATTCAAACACAATTTGTCCGACTGCGCTCACACAGATTGTCCGACAGCGATCACACATTCTTTGCCGTTAAACTCCTCCGAAACGGCTGAACCGATTTGTATGAAATTTTGTGTGCGTATCGCGTAGGTCTCAGAATCGGCCAACATCTATTTTTCATACCCCTAAATGATAAGGGTGACCCACCCCTATATAGAACACAGATTTGTCCGACTGCGAAACACAGATTGTCAAACTGCGAAAAAAACACACACTGATGTAGCGGCAGCGAATAGGTGGCTTGTGTTTGTGCGGAACACTCTCAGAGTAAAGAGAATAATGACATGGTTATACGTATATAAAAATGAGATAGCAAGAGAGCAACGAAAATTGTGTGAGCTTGTGTAGCTTATGTACGAACATAACAAAGTATTTATGTTCATGTGTCTGTTGCTGTGCATTATCTTTGTTTTTTTGTGGGAATAAAACAAAAGGTATGAAGCAAGAAAATAATAACACATGTGCTTGCACTTGTCTTTAAATAATTTTAAGTATTAATATTATTACAATGTAACGTCATCATATGATTGAACGCTGTTTCTTATTTTCCAGTGTAACATTTACTAATGTATTCATAGAAATCGAAGATGTACCTTTTAACAAGAAGATGTTAACACATCGCCCGTGAGTTCAAACACTCATGGGATTTTTCTTTAATTGATAATCGCTCAAACCAATTTTCGAAGCACTTTTCCGCTCCGATTGAGACACCTCCTAAACATAGGGGTTTGAACGCTTCTACAGCTGTTTCGGCGGATGACCGATCAATTCAACATGTTGAGTGCTCAGATAGTCCATTGTTTCAGCTGATGTGTGAGAGCTCGCATTGTCCTTATGCAAAAATGTTCCGTCTTCTCTTCTTGTTTTTCCCTATTTTTTTGAAAGCTGTTGGCAAGCAGATGGTGGTTTTCAACTCGGAATTGACCGTCCTATGTTCCACTAAATGCATTGTGGCCATACGGGTTACAACGAAAAAAAAGCCGAAAATTTGCTTCGATGTGATTCTTCCACGAACAACATTTGTTGCAGTTAGCTCGTCTTGAAAAATCCACTCGGTCGATTGCTGTTTTGTTTCAGGCTCATATGGACAGGTCACCTGTGCTGATATCATACACTGCATTTCAGTTAACACGGTTTTATTTTATCAACATTTCTTTGCTCCAATCAACACAAGGCTTTTTTTTCGAGTATTCGTCAAATTGTGTGGGATCTAACGAGAGCAAATTATTTTCACGGCCAAATGAACATGCAATATCTTATTTATGCTAGTGGTACTAATGCCCAAGGAAGCCTCAATCTCACGGTATGTCACATGTCGGTCTTGCTTTATCAGTTCGCGCACAGCATCGATGGTTTCCGGCAAAACGACTGAAGTTAGACGACCTTCATGAAATCCACCCTGCAGCGTACGGCGTCCGAGTCTGACCTCTTGGGTACTGGCGATTTACAGTGAGTTTTGATGGTGCTTCATCACCAAATGTCGAAACAAGTTCATTGTGAAAACGTAAGTGAAAAAGTTCTGTGTATGTTTATGCTAAAAAATTTCCAACTTTCCAATTTAAGTTCCAGTTTTCATCTGGGAACACTAGTGCCAGTAGGACACACATATTTTCATTCTTTTTATTTCTCTGCCGTCAAGAAGACACAATATTGCCATTTGGATACAATAATTAGTAAGTGTTGTACAGTCGACTCCGCTTAACTGAAAATGGGAAACGGAGACAATTTTTTTTCAGTTATCCGTGTTTTTCATAAAAGCGTAGTTCGGATAACTGAAACATGTTTCACTTATCCGAATTTCGCTTAAAAACAAACATACATATTACTTTTTCATTTATTTTACATAAACATATGTATGTACCACACAGTACTAGAAACTTATAGAAACAAAAATACATTCGAAAACACAAAGAAACTTAAATTTAATTCAGTCATATTAATAAGGCACATGCGTTTTGGTACATTTATTTTTGGACGTACGTATATAAATTTAGGTACTATTTTTAAAAAACTCTCTGATATTTGTTTGAGTCATATTATTTAAAGTCGATTGGGACAATATATATTCAAGGTCATGTAATTTAGTACGGGCCTCAACATTATCGAAAAAAAGTCTGTAAGAATTCCAATAGATTTTACGGCTTCTTTTACCGTAGGTTTAAATAAAGTGGCTATGGATTCATCAGTTTCAATATGATCATCGTTGTCTTCAACATTCGTAGAGTCGATAACCTGTTCGATAATATCACTATAAGTTACATCTTCCCAGCAGGCCACATTTATAAGAGGCAGGCCACATCAATAAGATATTCAATTTCATCACCTAGAGCATCCGAAATAACATCAGTCTCTTCAACTGAAACTGTTTCCTGTCCAGTAATAAAACCAGCCTTCCTGAAACAGTTCCGAATAGTTTCTGAAGTAACGTTTGTCCATGCTGTCTTTACCATATTCAACGCCGAGATGAAGAATTTGCTTAGATATAATCATCTTTCGGTAAAAAGATTTGAACGATCGGATTATACCTTGGTCCAATGGTTGAATTATGGACGTCGTATTTGGTGGTAGAAATACGGTTTTTATATTTGTTAACACAATATCATCGACTAATTTGTGGCATGACGCATTGTCAACGAAGAGAATTATCTTTTTTCCATCTTTTTTAAACTTCAAGTCGAGTTCCTTCATAATATCCGTCCATATAAAGCTTGTCATCCATGTTTTCGAATTAGCAACATAATTTACTGGAATAGAACTACTTTTGAAGCACCTTGGATTTTTGAATTTTCCAACACAATAAATATGTTTATCGCTACCATTTAAATTTGTTATGAACAGAAGTGTGACTCTTTCCCTGGGCATTTTTTTCCTGACGGCTTTTCTACCCTGTTGGCCATTGTTCCACTCGGCAAAACTTTATATAATAGAGCAGACTCATCAGCGTTGTAAACCGCATCTTCAGAAAACTCCTTAATATATGTGGGTAATACATTAGCCACCCAATCGTTTGCTTCTACCGTATCGGCTGAACTTTTTTCACCATGAACTTTTTTAAAATGCATATTTTCCCTTTTCTTCAATCTTTCGAGCCAGCCGGTAGTTGGCACAAACTCAACATTAAGCATTTTAGCGTAGTCTTTGGCTTTCTCCATCAATATGGGTCCAGTTATGGTAGCTTGCTTCGATCGCATATCTTTGAACCAAAGAAGTAAAGCGTCTTCAACTCGTTTATTTGGGCCTGGTCTTAATCGTTTCATCGAAACATTTCGGTTTTGCTTGGCCACATTCGAGATGGACTCCTCATTTTTGATAATTCGGGTTACTGTTGCTGCGCTGCAATGGAACTTTAGACAGAGTTCTTTCCTTGGTACACCGGATTTCAATTTTTCAATTATTTCCAGTTTGTTTTTAAGCGACAGACATTTGTATTTGTTTGGAGGTTCCTAAAAAAATATTTCGTAAGATTTTTGAAAAATATATATGTATGTACCTACATGTGTATTTTTTTTACCGTGTTCTTTGTAGTTTTCGGCTAATCAAAATTACAGCATACCCAAATCTTTTCAAGTTTTAATGTTCGTTTGCCTTTCCTAATTTGATTAGTTTAATTAGATTTGTTGTATGTATACCATTGAACAAAACAAAAGTCAGCTGACTACACAAATGAATGATTCCATAGATTATCAAAGAGTACAAAAGTAAACTGAAAACTCATCTTGACAAAAAAACTCTCAATGGTAATCTAGATGGCGAATATATTTAAAAACCTTAAATCCTTGCATTAACATGGCGTCGTCTTTACGCACGGTGTTTTTTTTCAGATAAGCGTAGTCAATTTCATATAAAATTGAAATTTTGTGGGTGAATTATTTTTCAGTTATCCGATATTTTCAGTTATGCGGAGTTTCACTTAAACGTAGTGATTTGAATGAAATGAACACAAAAGTTAACTGTTCTTGGCCTTCTGTTTCAGTTATGCAACATTTTTCAGTTAAGCGTGTTGCAGTTATCCGGAGTCGACTGTAAAACGTTTTTCTATTTTTTTGACAATTAAACTTAAAATATTTGGAAATTTTTTAAGGAATATGAACGGAAACGAGAAATTTATGTTTCATAGTATGAAAAATTACAGTCGAAGTGATTTTTGTCCCTCTCCAATTGCTTCATCATGCAACTGATTGGGCAGATTTAGCCCCCTTGGAATATTTTATATTTCCAAACTTGAACAAATGGCTCCATGGTAAAAGATTTGCCAACAATGAAGAGGTGGAGTCTGTGGTTGATGGATATTTTAAGGTGTTTGACAGTTCTTACTATAAACAGGATCTCGAAGCTATTGAATATCTCTGAATATTGAATATCGTTCCCACACAGCATTAGATCACCTTTCCTAGTATGCATAAGATCTCGCTCTTTCCATTCCGTCGGGAGTTTGTTGTCTATCCGTGCACTTCTGATGACCGGCACGATAACATCAGCCAACGCCGATGCACCATATCTTTTATCAAACCAACACTCAGAGGAATCCCCTATAAATGCAGTGCATTGTGTTGGCGACGGAGAATTGTGGTCGTGTAGGGTGGAAAGAGGGAGTAGTGTCTGTTGAAATTTGCCTTGAATCTTTGAATGTCACAGTTGGTGGGGAATACACTAGCCGAAAGTGTATTCCACATACGGACTGTGCGGCTGAAGATCGAATTTCCTCTGTAATGTGTAGTGTGGTTAACCGGCCACTCGATAAAAAACGGGTGAAAGTTCGTGGAACTTCGGCTAAATTTCCTCACGTCTGCCATAAGTTGACGGATGTCCGAGGAACACATATCGTGGAAGTATTAATAGAACAGCGACATGCAACCCAAATTTCAATGTTGCTCAGAGCAGGTAATAAAGTTGGATACCCTACTGTCCCCTATCAACATTCGTCGCTCTCTTCCGGACATGATCGAATTTTCCCCCTTTGTACTTTTTCCAATCTTTTTGTACTGTAGTGTATGCCTTTTGTTCTTTTGAAAACATTTTGCTTACCTTTTCAATTTTTTACACCTTTTTTACTTTGTTTACACTTTTACTGGTGTTGTGAACATTTTATGTGCTTTTATTTGGACTTTTGAAAGAGTGTAATTTTTGTAATTCTTGTACATTTGTGTACAGTATCGATACGCCTGTGTACAGTTTTTGTACTGCGGTGTACACTTTTCCTACATGTCATTGGGTGGGAACTCTCTTTGTGCCATGTGCGCTCCCTTTAGTATGGCAATATATTAGGTTACTTTCTAGGAAATAGGGCTGCGAAAGCTAAGGTGATTATGCTCGTTATCATTTGAAACTAAAAAAAAAACAACTAGAAAGTACTTCAGCTACTGCGTCACATAATCACATAAACTAACATGTGCATGATAGTTGTTCGTTTGTTTGAAAACAAACATTTAAACATTTTGCAAATTACCAAAACTAACTTGCAACTAATTTACACTTGAACTTTTGGTGGCAGCAAATTTTTCATGGTTTCTGGAGCAACAAATGTGTATCATAGAGTAATACATACATCTAGAGTTGACATTTCTCTCCTCTGATGTTATCTTTCACACCCTTCGTATTGATGTGCTATGATAAGAGCTGGTCGGCTTACAACAGGTGGAGTTACAAGAATTGTTGACTTAAATTTATCATGCAGTGTGGATTGACTATCGTGAACCTTTAACGTATTTTGGACCGTTTTTTA
Source organism: Phaonia tiefii (assembly GCA_963931995.1). NCBI lineage: Eukaryota > Metazoa > Arthropoda > Insecta > Diptera > Muscidae > Phaonia > Phaonia tiefii. The sequence goes on along the minus strand of OZ008368.1, from coordinate 59,898,634 downwards.
AAATTTAATTGCTAGTATACATTTGTGTTGTATTTAACACAATAATTTTACCACCAAAAATTAAATGCCGTGATTGGTTTCTTGTTGGTTGGTTAGAACCATTGCCTCTATCTGGTATTATTAAAACAACTTTTTCCAATATCCAACGTTCATATTACACCAGACCAAATGACTGAAATTTGCTGAGCGAGATATTTTCTGTATATATGTTTTTCTCTATAATGTGTATAGTGCTTGTATGTGTGTGTGGTAAACACACTCGTACTTGGCAATCAAATGTTCTCAGTACACATTAATAAACAGTCATGTTTACACATCTACTATAGAAACTAATGAGCACACACACACTATACAGTAACGCGAATAAAAGTCAAGAGGATGTCATATTTTATAGAATTTTTGATTACTGTTTGTGTGGTTCACATATTTTCAGAACAATTTTTAAATTTTGTGGACAATTCAGCAAAATATCCAATACGTATTTCTTTAACTGCGCTATCTGGGGTTCAGAATATGTAGTTTATTTTCCCATTGAAGCTCGTTATACATTAGACCGACTCACATTGTGTGGTGGGGAAAAAAGTGTTTATGTCCATCCGTCAAATGTTTTTCGATTCGTTTTTTTATGATTCCCAAAATAGTTCGTGTCTAGCACTAAGATCCCGTTATCTGGAGTGTTTTTAACCCTAGAGCTTCAGCCTTATTTTTTGTACACTAATGTCTTCCTTCGTCATTTTGACTACGACCTATTTCAAGACGGTACACACTGCAACAGATTTAAACAATGACCGGAAAAAAATAATAACGTCGTTATTTTTGAATTTAGATGTGTCAAACTCATTAGTCGGTAGGTTTTTGAGGGTGCTGAGACCATTTCTGGCATTGCTTTTTCCATTGGCTGGTAGAGGATCGAGTTATATTAGGGGGGTTTAAATTTAAAAAACGTATCGTTTCAGAGGTTTTTGGATGCCCCAAGTTAATTGTTGGCAAACATTTTTCGATAAGGATTTCGATAACTAACCTAACGGAGGGAAGAGCATTTGTAATTTTACCCTTTCCCAATAAATTTCTATTCTTAACAAGGTTTAATGTATTAAACTTTTCTACCAACTTTATTAGGGATTATAAAATAAATAAAAATTTTGAGAAGTTTGTTTCGTAACCATACAAGATTTATTTGGGAGCTAAAAAAATAACTTCGTGTAAAAAAACTATATCAATACGTTCGACATTTTCGTCATCGGTGTCTTCAGAGCTTTCGAAATTTTAATTTGAAATTTCGAAATTTTGGTTTGAAATTTTATGGTATTGTCAGATCTTAATTCCGACAGAGTAATATATTTAACGTTCCACTGTAAAAATAAATTTTTACAAAAGTATGTTGTATTTAAATATGAAATAAAATACTGGACCAAAGTTTAAAAAAGACACGTGAGGGGGGTTGGAACGAAGTTTCTTTCGCTATATATTATGTACTAGTTAGTTCCTCAGTCTTCGATTGACTTTCAATTCGTTCGGACGTGTATACAAACATTAAACAGCTGTATTGCAAGTGTTCAATTGTTTTTCTAATATTACTGAACTTGAATTATGACATCAAAACGTAAAAAATTTTGGGGTAGTAATCCCAAATTCAAGCAAAGAAGAACCCAAGAGATACCAAATGGAAACCGATTCCAGGTGTTATCTGATGTTGATGACGACGATACTTCAAGCGAAGCTGCGTGCGGACCAAAAGAGTTCATAATAAAAGTTCCACCTATTGTCGTGGATTCTTGTCACAATTTCTCAGATGTTATCAATTTTATCGGCAACGGCGCTAAATACAAACGGATGTCTGTTGGCACAAAAGTTATGCCCAATAGCCTTGTTGACTATAATGAAATTATCAAAAAATTGAAATCCAAGGAGACGACATTTTACTCCCATCCTGTTATAGACCAAAAGAAATTTAAACTCATTTTGTTCGGCCTTCCACAATTGGATACAAAAATCATTCTAGATGAGTTCAAAAATACGTTCAATATTGATCCGATAAGTATAAATGAGGTCAAAACAGCTAAGTCCAATCGGGATGATGCAATCTATGCAATTGAGTTTGACAGAACCCAAATCACCAAGAAGGAGATTACGAAAATTAGATACCTTTATGGAATTGTAGTTCATTGGCGCAACCCTTTACGTCGAGCTAGAGGCCCAACTCAATGCTCAAAGTGCACTATGTTCGGTCATGGAGCTTCCAACTGCTACCGTAAAAGTGTCTGCCTAGGATGTGGTGGTTCACACGATGCATCAATGTGCCAGTTAAGCAAAACTGCAACTAAAACTCCGGTTATTTATAAATGCTACAATTGTACTAAGAAGAACATGAAAAGCGTCAATCACAGAGCTGATGATCCAAAATGTCCATCGCGGCGAGAATATTTAGAAATCCGTGAAAGGGTTACACGGAACAGCAAGCCAATTAAAGCTCGAAATATCAATAGGTCGTTTTCCTATTCAGAAGATGATTTTCCACTCATTGGTAATAATAGCGAACCAATTGTCAATAACGCTTGGCCTAGTGTAAGCAAAAAAGAAACCGGTAAATTTCAACATAGAGTTAATTTTGAGAATAATCAATACAATGCTGACAATGACATCTCTAATGATCAAATCCTACAGATTTATTTCGACGCTATAGATGCTTTACAAAAATGTAAGAATTAATTTGATAAGATGAGAGTTTTAGGAATGATGCTCAAACATGTCTTATAAACAAACAACGCTACGAAGAATTCATGTAATGCATTGGAATGCTCAAGGCATTACAAATCGTTCAACTATCGCCCAATTAAAACACTTTATACACGACAAAAAAATAGATGTTCTATTTATTAATGAGACATTTTTAAAACAACAACACAAATTTAAGCTGGCAAACTTCAAAATATATAGAAATGATAGAAATGACCACGGTGGAGGTGTGTTGATTGCGGTGAAAAGTTCCATTCCACACAAGGTTTTGTCGCCCATCTCAACTAAAAAGATTGAGAACATATCTGTAGAACTTGCCATAAATGGACGTCTTATTAGGTTTACCTCGGCATACAGTCCAAAGTATACAGGAGACTTTACTAATGATATTGGTAAACTAACAAGATCACCGCAAGAATTCTTTGTTTTTGGTGACTTTAATGCCCATCATACCAGCTGGAACTGTAATCGCAACAACTCTGCCGGCAATTGCTTGTTCAGCAGTCAGATGCATGGGAATTATTATATTCATGCCCCAAATGATTTCACGCGTTTTAGCCTAGGTTCTGCTCCAGTCCAGCCTTCAGTCATTGATATTCTGCTAACGAACTCCAACCTTCTAATATCTCCAATCGTCACTCATCCAGGAATACTCCCCTCTGATCATGCACCCATCACATGTAAAATCTTTGGAACAGTCAATGAAAAACTCCACAAAGTAACTTTGTTCAGCTTGGCAAACTGGAGTTCAATACGAAGTTTTGTTGACGACAGACTATCAGTCTTTGCATCTGGTATAATTACCGAAGCAAATATAGAAATTATTTTGGACAACATCGAAACAACACTTCGGCTGGCTGTTGGCAAAATACCTACACGTAACGTAAGAAGTTGGCACAGAAGACTTTCCAAACTGACTGTATATCTGATCGGCCAGAGAAAAAGATTTAATAGACAGCTACAGCGATGCTATTGTTCAACACGTCGATCTTTCTTAAATTCAATTATAAAACAAATTTCTCAGTTGATTGAAACTCATATCTTGACCGATGTAAACAAAAACTGGAACACGTTTCTTCGGACACTATCTGCTGGCAGAAAAAGTTTTTGGAGAGTGTCAAAATCGATAAGAGGCAAAAAGTCTTTTGTTGACAAATTAATAATCAACAGCATTGCTGTACACGACAACGAGAGTAAAGCGAATTATATTGCTGACATTTTTGAAAGAGCGCACCAGACAACTAACAGCATGAGAACATCAGCTGAGCGCAAAGTATGTGAACACGTGAAGTGGTTGGACTCTCAATCAGTGACAATCAATACTTCTAATGATCTGTCCTCTGTTGACGAAGTAAGGTATTATGTCAAATCGCTTTTAAACAACGAAGCCCCAGGAAAAGATGGCATTAAGCCGTTAATATTCAAAAATATGAGCGATACATTTTTCAAACTGATAACAAAAATTTTTAACTGGTGCTTAACAAATGGTTATTTCCCAATGAAATTTAAAAATGCTAAGGTAATACCTATTCTCAAACCAGGAAAAGATGAAAAATTACCGACTAGCTACAGACCGATAAGTATGCTGAATGTTATTGACAAAATATTTGAAAAGATCATCCTGGCAAGAGTGACAAAATTTGCAGAAGATAATGAAATTATACATAAACATCAATTTGGCTTCAGAAAAGGCTATTCTACGATCCACCAAATAAAAAGAATTGAGAAGATGGTGCAGACCAACAAGATAAATAGAAAAAGTACCGGCGTAATTCTACTTGATATAGAAAAAGCTTTCGATTCGGTCTGGCACAATGGAATTTTATTCAAACTCAACGAATGTAAATTCCCAATATATCTTCAAAAAATTTTAAAGAGCTTTTTAGAAAAAATATGTTTTTCAGTGCATATAGATGACGGAATTTCAACTTTAAGGGAGATTTGTGCAGGTGTGCCACAGGGTTCTGTTTTGTCTCCGACACTGTACTCCATTTTCACATCTGACTTCAAGAATTTAAAGGAGCAATCAGTCGCCTTTTACGCTGACGATTCCGCAATAATAAGTAGTGGAAAAGTCTCGAATGCTATCGTTAAGAAAATGGGAAAAGCATTGGTTTCTGCGCAGAACTATTTCCGAAAATGGAAGATTAAAATCAACCACAGCAAAACTCAGGCAATTTTATTTCCTTTTAACAAATCTCCTAAACGAATACCGACTAAAACACTTTGCATTGCTAACATAAACATACCCATTAAAGACTCCGTCAAGTATTTGGGTATAATATTTGATAAAAAACTCAATTTTAAAAAACATATTGATTATACTTGCGAAAAAGCAATCAAATGTGGAAGAGCGCTATATTCACTGTTGAATCGAAAATCTTCGCTAAATTTTCAAAATAAAATGCTCCTATATAATATGTGTATAAGGCCAATTATGTCATATGGATGCCAGATTTGGTTTACAAAGGGTGCTAAGACTAACCTGAAAAAATTACAAATAATTCAAAATAAATATCTTAAAATAATTTTCAACTTACACCGGAGATATCCAACTAAGCGCATGCATGATAAATATAATCAAATAATGGTTAATAATTTACTCCAGAAACTAACACTAAGCTTTGAAGATAATTGTAGATCGTCTAATTATGTTGAAATAAGAAATTTGTTTGATTAACTTTTAACTATCTTCAGAAATGAAGACTTTATAAAGAGCTTTTGTAAAATTTCTTAATATATTGTAAGGTTTTTTCTATCTTTTTGCCTTTAAACTGTATTACATCTAAAAATGAAGCTATTTTGTATATCTTAGTTTTAATTTGTTGCAATACTACTATTTATGTAAAATCTCAAACTTTTGTAATAATATATTTTTACCTGTGTGATGATAGTTAATAAATACAAAAAAAAAAAAAAATAAACTAGTTAGTTCCAGCACGTATAAAGCGCCCGTTGAAAAGTACGATAATTTAAGTGGATGTTTAAGAAAAGGTACTTTTTGCAAAATAAAAAAATTTTGAAAAAAATTTTTTTCTCTGCAATGTATTTTTTAAAAAAAATTTATGTTTTTAGGTACTTTTTGTAAGTATTATATTTTCCGGAATATGTATTATATAGGTCCTTTTTTAAGGAGAGGTACTTCTTTTATTAAAAGATAATGTTTTTTTTAAGAAAAGGTTCTATTTTTAATAAGAAGTACTTTCTGTAAGAAAAGGCCATAAGAGTATGACTTTTTTTTTACAAAGAAGTACTTTTGTAAGAACAGGTACTTTTTAAAGAAGTTGTACTCTTTTTAGGAAAAGGTCAGTTTTTAACAAAATTTAGTTATTTTCCGAAAGCCTTCTTAGTAGTAGCCTACTCATCTAGTAGATATTCGCTAGATGCTTTAGAGATATGCGCCATAAAGATACTCGTTGACTGCGACAACTGTTTAGTTGTTACATGTGCATAGTACATGTGCAAAAACTATTTGATTTTATGAATCTTCAAAATTCAAATAATTACTATGTACTAGAGGGAGTCTTGAATTGCACGCACACAGAATGGGGTAATACTGTTAATAAAGCAAAAGGCAATAACCTTAAACAAGTTAACATCGAATTCCTTACACTTCCAACATGTTCAGCGATGCCCGCTTTCCTTAGCGGTAATTATGACATAATGTCTTCCATTGAAGCCAGCACACTACTCAATGGCATGACTATCACAAAGCCAACATGAAAAAACACAATCCCTGACTGTACAAATCTAGTATAAATTACCAAATCCTAAAAGTATGCATAATAATACTAGGTTGTATACTGGGTTATAGCATAATAAGTTAAAAAAAAATTTTTAAAATATTTTCAAATAGCCCCCATCCCTCAACGTACGATAAGGAAATTTTCTTCAGCAAATGGTAGTAAAGGGTAAGGAAATAATTTCAGTGACTTCGGTTAGGGTCTAAAGTCTTCAGAAGTAAAAATCGCGCGCCGGTCCTAGTTGGTCCTAATTTTTTAGATTTAAAAAAAATGCAATATCTTTAGTCAATTCGTGTCATTGCAAATTAACTAGAAACCTTATATAAATTAAATTAACTTAGTGTACAATTTTGTAGCTCTTATTACACAAAATAAATAAAAGAAGTTTAAAACATCCAGAAACAGAACCTTCATATAACACACATCTACTAAAAATAACCCAAAATGTATTGAAAGAATACTCTATTTTGGGCCCCTTGCCTGATTAGCAACGTGCATGGAAACTTCAAAACAGTTAATTGTCGATTTTAGTGGTTACTTGGCCACTGTTTAAGTCACTTATTTTATGGGGATTACTGCTTCGATTTTTGGAATTTCCGGTCATTTTTTAAATCTGTCCCTGTGTGCGCTATAAACAATATCGTGATCACAATTTGGAACCAAATTAAATGTTATTTTTTTATTTAGGTAATTTTTAATTCAAACTCAACAACAATTCTGATTACAAACGACCAACGCTAAACGAAATATTCGGTCAAAAGAAACGAAAAACATATTTAAGTTTGAAAACAAAATCGCGCGTCGTCGTTTTGACGAAAGATGACGTTGCACGGTTAAAAATGTATTTGTTTTGAGGTTTTCAAAAGAATTTTGTACTTTAACTAAAGACAATGTATACAATATTAGTATCATGTGATGGTGTTTTTTATGGCGCGTTTTCAATGCATGTCCCGATACATCTTTCTTTCAGGGATATTCTGCAAAAAAAAAACGCATTTTAATATTTGTGGTACGGAGGTTTTTCTGACTTAAATGTCAGATTGAAGTAATTCTAACTACTTAAAATTTGGGCAAGACGTAAAGTGTTTTAAAAAATTAAAAAGTATTTTTCTATACAACAATGATGTCCTTATCAAAAGAAAATATTTGATACCTATTTTGACCGTTTTGCAAAGTAATATTCCCACCGCACTTAATTTGTTTAGTATGAATGACAGTCTCAAAGATGAAGAAAACTTTCAGTTTTCCTTATATTTGACAAGTTTAGTTTTTAGTTTTCCTTATTTTGCTTTGGTTTAGAAAATTGTTTATTAAAAGTGCAAAAAATCTTTTTAAAAGTTATTAAAATTAAATGTTTTTGTATTCATTTTATTTATTTGTTTTCATTTGCCTACGATAACATAATGTACCACAATTAGTGAACACTAGTCGCTGCTATTGCATACTAGATGGTGTTGAGTATATTGTATGCAGCGTCTGAGTACACTAATACACTCATACATAGTTCACACCGATTTGATAACTCTTTACGACTGGTTAACGATTACAGCTCACATCTTACTCTAAATTTGTGATTGTATTGTGAAAAAGGTTTTTACCCCCAGCGTATAGATGTTTAGACATCAATAATACTATTACTTAAAATTATTTAAAGACCCAGTGCAAGCACATGTGTCATTATTTTCTTGCTCAATTCTCTTTGATTTATTCCCACAAAAGTCAAAGAATGAAAAGCAACAGACAGTTGTATATGCATACCATAGAATAACACATACTATAGAAGAACTTATTCTCTCATCTGACGTTTCATTTCACACTCTCTCGGTAGGTCTGTGGAAATGAGAGCAAATTAAATTTAAAATTTACATACACCAGGTGGAGTTACAAAATATGTTCACTTAACTATTTCCTGTCGTTTTGGTGTAGAACTGAAAAATTTAAATGTATTTTGCACTTTTTTGTTGACTTTTAACGTTGGTATTCATTTGTATTGTATTTAACACAACTAGTTTGCCACAAAACACGAAATTCGGGTGTAATTCCTTTGTGGATCGCTGTATACTATTGCCACCATCTGGTATTATTGAACCCATATATTCCACCCTCCACTGTGTAATTTCCATCGTACCTATGACGTTTAATTTATTGAGCGAATAAAACCTTCTACGTATGTGTTATTCTATGATGCATACATACATTGTTATATTCGTACATACGCTACACAAGTTCACAAAATTGTCGTTGCTCTCTTGCTATCTCATTTTTATATACGTATAATACGTCATTACTCTCTTTGCTCTGAGAGTGCTCATTTTATTGGACTTACCTTTCACTATAATAAGAAAACAACAACAACAACTACAACAACTACTACTCCTACTACTCCTGATATGTTGGTGATTTATTTGTGCTTGCTGTGTCGTGGAGTGTTTGTGTGGGTGGTCGGTGTAGGGGGGGGGGGAGGGTACCTAAAATAAAAACAACCAAATACACAACATCACACATACTTTGTCCGAAGTAGCTGACGTATACGTGTGTCACATAACCACATGTTTGCCATATCAAGAGCAACGAAACAGCCAAACACACAACATAACACATACTTTGTACGAAGTAGCTGAAGTATTAGTATGTCACCATAACGGCGACTGCGATGGATTTAGCAGCAGCATAACATCTGGTTTTAGCAGATTTTGAGGTTGATAGATTTAGTCCCTATACGCCGCTATAGATGTTAACACATCAAAAATTTCAACCTGACGGTTAAATCAGAAAAACCTCCCGACTAAGAACATACAAATTCAGATTTTTTCCCGTATATCCATAAAAAATGATGTGTCAGGACATGCAAAAAGAGGACATGCAAAGGTCATGAAAACTTTTTCAAATGATACATTATTATCTGTACTTAAGGTACAAAAATCTTTGAAAATCAAAAAAATACGTTTTTTAAAAATGGTCCAGCTCATGGCATCTTAATGCTAGACACGAAACATTTGGGGAATCCTCATAAAACAAACCAAGATATATTTTTAGGGGTGGACAAAACAATCTTTATACTGTGAGTCGGTCTATAATATTGTATTTTCCAATCTGCAAGTAAGGACCTCCAAAGTACTTATTACTTGAGTTGGATATCTAATATTTAGTATGATGATTCGTCAGTTTTAAAGGCTTGTTCATCTTTTCAAGACTTTCCGAAAAAAAGGCTGGATTTCAGAGAAGATATTTTGGTTTTTTTTTTATATCTCGAAAGGATGTGACATTATAAGGAAATTTTTAGTAGTGGTGTTTAGAGTTTATTCAATTGTTTATTTAAATTTTTTTTTAATTTGATAGAAAAATTTTCAATATAAAAATAAAAAATCATATCAAATAATTTGGCATCTTAGATTACGATGAAATGAAGTAAAATTTAAATTTGCATTACAATCAAAATTTCTTCTAAGTATGCCATGCGGTTAAGGAACTAGGGCTATATCCTTCTAATAAGATATATGGTCAACGTAGAGTCTATAGGGCAAACATTTAGGAAATTTAGGGATGCGCCGGTAATAGGCCGGTATTAATGGGTTCTTACATCTTTTATGAAAGTCATGCAGCTAGTAAGTTCATAGAATGTGTATAGAAATCAATACCCGGTCTGAAATACTATGGATGTCGTAACGAGATGTCTCAGAAGTACGTAATTCACATCATACGAGGAGTGTCATTTACATTTGGAATATATATTCTGGAAATCAATACCCGTCCAAAAATACTACGGATGTCGTAACGAGATGTCTTCATGAGAAAAGTGCTCCCAGAAACATGTGGTTCTATAATAGCAAACGGAGACTATCGTCGACGGATGGACCACGAGCTGTGTAACGTCTATAGCTGTGTAACGTCTATTTATGTGTATCAATAGAGCGCGTTAACGCTTGCTAGGCTATGGCAGTAGAATGGGCCAGAATGAACTTCTGTTATTAAAAGCTAATGTTTTTTTAACAAAAGGTATACTGCTTTCTGTACGAAAAAGCCATAAGAGTATGATTATTTTACACAGAAGTACTTTTTTTTAAGAACTTGGACTTTTTAAAGATGTGGTACTCTTTTTAAGAAAAGGTTATTTTTTTAAGAAAATTTACAAATCTTTAGAAAGGCTACTTAGATATCTCAAGAAAATAAAAGAATAGGTATTTTTTTATTTTTAAGGATACGTACTTTTAAGAAAAGGAATTTCTGTAAGAAAAGGTATTTTTTTTATAAGAGGTTATTTTTTGAAGAAAAGGGACTTTTAAGAAATGGCATTTTTTTGGAATTGGTACTTTTTTCAAAAATAGATACATTTTTAAGAATATGTACTTATCTCAAGAAAAGTTATTTTGTTTCACAAAAAAATGTACTCTTTAAAGAAGTAGTAGTTTTTTAAGAAACGGACATTTATGGTCAGAAAATGTACTTTTTAAGAAAAGGTACTTATTTAAAAAAATTACTTTTCTAAAGAGAAGCGAATTTTGTAAGCAATTTACTTTTTGTTTAAAATAAATAAATTTTTTTTGGAGAAGTTAATTTTTGTAAGAAAATTAACTGTTTTTTAAATAAATTGATTTCAATAAACAATAATTTTCCATTTATTTTCCTCGATATTTCACTACTCCATTGTGTAGCATCATCAGGAAATATAAACAATAACAAACAAAATAAAAATAAACTAAATACTACTAAATATTTTGTTTTAATTGTTAAATATTGTTTATAAAGGGTTTTTCAACAGAGACGCTACAAAATTAAACGACGCCATATTTTTTCCCGCTCTTTTGACTTTTTTCTGCAGTAAGGTTTGCCATTTCATCATGGAGAGATATACGAGCCAACAACGATTCGTAATTATTAAAATTTACTACCGAAATTTGGAGTCAGTGGCCTCAACTTTAAGAGCGCTACGTCCAATTTGTGGTCGTCGTAATCGTCCTACCAGATCAACAATTGCGCGTCTAGTGGAAAAATTTGAATCCACAGGCACAGTACAAAATGTTCCCGTGCCAGTGAGAAAAAAAATCCAATGAGTGTTCGAACTCACAGGCGATGTGTTAACACCTTTTTGTTACACGGTACCTGTTCGATTTCTATGAACACATTCGTAAGTGTTACATTGGAAAATAAAAAACAGCGTTCAATCATATGATGACGTTACAGTTAAATAATATTAATACTTAAAATTATTTAAAGACCCAGTGCAAGCACATGTGTCATTATTTTCTTGCTCAATACTTTTTGTTTTATTCCCACAAAAGTCAAAGAATGCAAAGCAACAGACACTTGTACATACATACATACATTGTCATATTCGTACGATATAACCGAAGATCAACATAAAATACTTTTTTAATATTACTCCAAATTAATACTCCAAATTAAAACACTTCAATCTCGGCTCGCCGATATCGGATCGCCTTAATTTTTGGCCTAAACTCTTCGTTGAAACCCGCACTAGCTTTTAATCCAAAAATTAATAAAATCGGCTATGAATTTCCGGAGAAAATCGCGTGGGAAAATTATACGAAAATCGCCCAATAATCACTTTCAATACCGACTGCCAAGCAACGAACAAACAAACGATGATAAGACAAAACCGAAGATCAACATAAAACACTTTTTTAATATTACTCCAAATTAATACTCCAAATTGAAGCACTTAAATCTCGGCTCGCCGATATCGGATCGCCTTAATTTTTAGCCTAAACTCTTCGCCGAAACCCCCACTAGCTTTTTAATCCAAAAATTAATAAAATCGGCTATGAATTTCCGGAGAAAATCGCGTGGGAAAATTATATGAAAATCGCCCAATAATCACTTTCAATACCGACTGCCAAGCAACGAACAAACAAACGATGATTTACTCTTACAAACCTAACACTTGCGTATGTATTAAATTTATAGTTTACTGCCCTAGAGGCGCGCGTATAGATGTTAACACATCAAAAAGTGCCCGTAGTGTCGAGAATATTGCTGCCGCTGAGGTTTCAGTTTAAGAAAGCCCAAATGTGTATCTCAAAACGTCGTTCTCAAGCGCTGGGCATCTCTGTGACGTCGTTGTGGCCAATTTTGCGAAAATGTCTTGGCCTACATCCTTACAAGATCAAATTGACGCAAGAACTGAAGCCGCTTGACTACCATCGGAAAATTACCTTCAACGATGAGGCTCATTTCTGGCTGAATCGCTTCGTCAATAAGCAAAATATGCGTTACTTGTCAGACAGCAATCCACACGTAATCCACGAGTCATCATTGCATCCCGAAAAATTACGGTTTGGTGCGGTTTATTGGCCGGCGGCGTCATTGGGCCGTACTTCTTCCGTGATGACCAAGACCGGCACATTACTGTGAATGCGAATCGCTACCGTTCAATGATAACCGAATAGTTTTGGCCCCACTTGGATAATATGGACTTGGAGGACATGTGGTTCCTACAGGACGGCGCCACAAGCCACACAGCGAATGCCACAATTAATTTATTGGAAACCAAGTTTGGTGAACGTGTTATCTCACGAAATGGCCCATTCGATTGGCCGCCTCGGTCGTGCGATTTGACGCCGTTAGATTATTTCCTGTGGGGCTACGTCAAGTCTATGGTCTATGCTAACAAGACAGCGACGATTGATGAACCGACTTATGCTGGAAAACCGTCGAAAATTGGGTTCAGCGTCTGGACTACTGCAAGCGTGCCCGTGGTGGCCATGCAAAAGAAATCGAGTTCCATACATAATGGCATCGAACGTACTTTCACAGGAATAATGAATTTCATTGGTTTTTAAAACCGGGTTTGTTTTATTTAAAAAGCTTTTGTAGCGCTCTTATTGAAAATCCCGGTATCTCCTGATGATGCTACACAATGGAGTAGCGAGTTATCGAGGAAATTTAATACAAGACAGGCAAATCTGACAACAAGCTTGGAGAATATTGATTGTTTATTGATAAAGAAATGGTCGAACAACAGAATACAAATATAAATTAATTTCTTTAAGAAAGTGTAGTTTTTGTAAGAAAATAAATTTTTTTTAAACAAAGGTCCTTTTTTAAGAAAATGTACCTTTTGTAAGAAAATATACTTTTTTTAAGAATATGAATAGGTATTTTTTTTGAGAAAATTTAGTTTTTTAAGAAAAGGCTCTTATTTAAGAAAATTGTGTTTTTTCCAACGTCTTTCACTATGACTTTTCTAAATTTACTTTTTATTTTGTTGAAAACTACTAAATATTGTTTACAGGCTCCACCTACATAACCACACAATACACAAGAAATTTGGCAACATATGTGAGACAGCTAGTTAGTCTAGACACAAACCAAAGCAAAAGCAAACATTCTAGTTGATAATAGTGGGTTGTGTATAATAGTATTAAAAAAAGTTGTTTAACTTTTGATGTGTCGCGTGTAGGGACTAAATTGACAAAGTTCCAAACACATTTTGTCCAACTGTGATCACACAGATTGTCAGACTGCCATCACACAGATTGCCCGACTGCAATCACAGATTGTTTGGTGTTAAACTCCTCCGAAACGCCTGGACCGATTTGTATGAAATTTTGTGTGCATATCGGGTAGGTCTCAGAATCGGCCAACATCTATTTTGCATCCCCCTAAATGATAAGGGTGGCCCACCTCTATTTAGAACACAGATTTGCCCGACTGCGACAAACAGATTGTCAAACTGCGAACAAACACACACTGATGTAGCGGCAGCGAATAGTTGTCTTGTGTGGGTGCTGAGCACTCTCAAAGCAGAGAGAATAATGAGGTGATTATACGTATATAAAAATGACGTAGCAAGAGAGCAACGGAAATTGTGTGAATTTGTGCAGCGTATGTACGAACATAAAAATGTATGTATATACATGTATCTGTTACTTTGCATTCTCGTTGTTTTTTGTGGGAATAAAACAAAAAGTATTAAGCAAGAAAATAATGGCCCATGTGCTTTTACTGGTCTTTAAATAATTTTAAGTACTAATATTATTTAAATGTAACGTCATCAAATGATTGAACGCTGTTTTTTATTTTCCAATGTAACATTTACTAATGTGTTCATAGAACTCGAACAGGTACCGTGTAACAAAAAGGTGGTAACACATCGCCCGTGAGCTCATTGGATATTTTTTTCATTTAGCACTCGTTCCCCAACGTGCGATAAGCAAGTTCATTTCAAAATTGTTCTACCAAATTCTGAGTCTTTAACTCAAGTTGAAAGAAATCAGCGAAAAAAAAATGCGTTGGTAACGGAATGCCATTAATGCAGTTAGCGGATCAATTTTTGAAACGAGTTCTTCAATTCATCGGAGAACACGGCAACGTGCTCATCCAGTGCGTTCAGTCGAATATTCGTATATTGCCGCTGTAGCTGAAAATGTGCATCAACAACAACTCGCCACCGTTCAAAGGAATTGAGAATTCTCGCACTTCTTTCGGTAGAATTTTACATAAAGACCTCGATATGTGGGCTTATAATGTCCCATTAGTCCAAGAACTGACGCCTCGTCAGTATCTGGTACGTTTCCGCTTCACTATTCAAAATTCTCGTATTTGGGGTCGACAAATCCACACTTTGGCGCTTCGTGCTGTTTTTGACATGGCGGAATCATACGTTCAATTTTTTCAAGAACGAGCAAAGAGCCTTAGTTATCGTCAATGGCGAGCATTACAGTGGCATGGTCAGCGGCTTTTGGTTCCTAAAAGTTGAAGAGGATGCCATGTACGAGGTGTGGTGTCAGCAGCAAAGGCGGTACCTACCACCTCAACCTCCTGGGGATTCTGTTCGAAACCCGCATAATCAGCTGAAACTCGGAAGTCCATTGGCCGCCTCGCAATTATGGTGTGACCCTTTTGACTATTATCTCTATAGAGCCGTCAAAGGCAAGTGTTACGCAAACAATCCCGAGTCTATTAGAAATAGAAGCCCTAACAATTGAAAATTTACTAAAACGTTAGGTAGATCGAATTTGGTGTTGAACAGCAGGTCTTGAAAGCTATTTGAATGGTTTGAATGACATTGCATGTTGCCGATGGGCTTACCAATAAAATCGTGATTCTGCAATAATGTATTTTATGTACTTTTGAACCGAAATGAAATTCCAAATTGTACATGACCCAACTTTTATCATGACGTGGTATAAGTACCGTTATGTACAGACGCATTTCTTTATCTGGCTTAGTTTATAACTGACCATGGAGGATTCCGAAGCCAATAGTGTTAGTTTGGGTACGACATTTCGCTGTTGAGTCTATGTTGTCCGGTTGAAGGTGAACTCGTGTAAAATATGGATGTTACTTGCTCGTGCATCGCTTAGCTCTAACTGCCAGCAAAACTTTAGATTGTAGGATATGACGTTCCTGTGATTTAAATGCGTATGAGGTTTCTAGCTGGGGTTTAGGCCTTTGTTAAAACCTATATATATTCTGCAGAGTTTGGGTGTGTATATAGGAGCTTCCAGCAGCTGCTCATCAAAAGAAATACCAACAAATAAAAAAAGGAAAGAAATACTTTACAAGCAACAACAATTGTTTCTACCACTTTTTGTCCTCAGCTCTGAAGATTGCTCTCAATTTAACTACTTTGTATTAACCAATTAAGAAAACTGCATTTATAATTTCACAAAAAATCATTAATAACTTTTACCTAACGTGTTTTTCTGTGGACTTTTCATTAAAATTCCATTAAAACTCAAACAAATCTCATACATTTCGGCAAACACTTCCAATTCGCACTATTGTTAAGCATTTTATTCCATTTGTTATCCTCTTTGTTTGTAAGGATTCATTATATGTTTCATCCATCGCATTTCTGTGGCAGCAACACAATCATGTTGCATAAACACGCTGCGCACACACAAGAACTCACACAAAACTTTGCAATTCAGTTGCATTGCAATTGAAGTGTTAAATAAAAAATAGTTTGTGCATAAACAACAATTTTGCGAGGGGAAACAAAAGGACCAGATTACCAGATCTGGCGTTACAAAAACAAAAATATAAACAACAAAAAATTCCAAATGCAAAGAAAACCCGCAGATTATTTTTGTTTGGTTTAATTCTGTTGTTCATGATTGCTGTTATTGTTGTTGGGGAGGATTTTTTTTTCTGAAACGCTTTTGTTTATTGGGTTTGGATTTAACACATTTAGTATTGTGTTGTTCCGCTGGGATGGGGTCACGGAGGGATTGGAAGTTTATACGCATTTTATGCAAGTTTTACAACTTTTAGCATAACAATTGGAAAACTTAAATTGCTTAATTATTTACTCTAGATGCCAGTAATTTTTTTTTGCATTGCAATTGGAAATAGGGGAAACACGCAGTGGGAAGACGAAATTGAGATACGCAATAGCGTCTGAACAATTTTCTGAATTTCATATTATTTCTATAATATTTGAGACCTACTTTGTTACGCTATATGAATGAAATATTTAGATTCATGGCGAATGAGTAATATAATTTCTTGCTGTTTAAATAAAGTATTTATGTTAATCATACGTCTTGACAGGATAAGTTTTTAACTTTAAATTTCCGGGAGTTTGCATTTTAAATTAACCCTCGATTTATCAAGCACATTCTAAATCCGCGATATTATTCGAATTAGCTATAAAAAATTAATACACAGTATTAATAACTACTATTAAAAAATATTTTACCCATGCGCAAACAATCAGCGAGCTGAGCGCTTCCTAGTTTTCAAATCACTGACTGGGGCTTACAGTTTCGCACCAGTTCCAATCCTTTTAAGAGACTTTTGCTCTCGTTTACATTTTTCGTAGTGGCCCTATGTCTCTTGGTTTTGAATGTTATTGTAGGAGGAGTTAAAACTACATGCTTTCAATTTGTGTTATATATTTCATAGTGAAAACTGGTTGTGTTCGCTGAAGTAATAGATAATTCAGGAAAGCACAATCACTAGAATGATTATTTTCAAACTTCCTGGCAACTTGATTATCAGATGCCTACTTAATGCGCCTGAAATAGTAACATTGGTAAGATCTTCAATCATACATACATATGTCATCTTTATAAGTTCCAACTCAACCTGAAAGTCTATCTATTCATATTTGAAAAACATTTTTAAACAACCTGTCACGTGACGTCATAATCCGTCCGTTCGTCAATAACCGTCACCTAAGCGTACACAACATCCAAACCAAACACCGCGAATAATCATATTCACTGACAAACACACAAACTCTATCAACGTTATTTCAATAGTAATATTTTCAATGGCCACACAATAATGAGTACTTTGATGCAATTCTCATTTGCGTCACTACAGCTATGGTTCTTAATGTTAAGGTCGTATAGACTCAGGGTCGCTTCCCAGCGCACAACGCAGTAAGACTATAATATCATCTTATCTGGGACTCTAGTTCTGTAAAGGCTGGAGAAATTTTTGGGGATCCGTTCTTTAGAAAAGACGGAGTAAATACATTACTACACAGGAGCTTCGCCACACTGTTCCTACAAAGGGGGTTCGCTGCACTGTTCCTACACAGGGGCTTCGGCTCACTGTTCCTACACAGGGGTTTCGGCTGACTATTCCTACACAGGGTCTTCGGCTCTCTGTTCCTTTACAGTGGTTTCGGATCACTATTCCTTCACAGGGGCTTCGGCTCACTATACCTACACAGGGGAATCGGCTCACTGTTCCTACGCAGGAGCTGCGGCTCACTGTTCCTATACAGGAGTTTCGGATCACTGTTCCTACACAGGGGTTTCGGATCACTGTTCCTACACTGGGGTTTCGGCTTACTATTCTTATTCAGGGGATGCGGCTCACTCTTCCTACACAAGGGGCTTCGGCTCACTGTTCCTCTACAGTGGTTTCGGCTCACTATTCTTACACAGAGACTCCGACCTACTGTTCCTAAACTAACTGTTTTCATGCAGCCCATCCTATGATAACCGATCCCGGACCGTTTTTACCAGACATGTGAAATAAATACCGATACAGTATCCGCATATCCGATAAAAATCTACCCAGCGACTCCGAATAACCGTGAATCAGTTGGTGTTATTTCTGTAAATCAAATTACCTATAAGTTTTAGATCAATAAAGTATCTAGATTGGAACCCGTCAAAAGGGGTAAACTATCCTGTTCTTATTTGGAATGGTTTGGTGGATGCTAATAACAGACTCTGGACAGGGCTGAGCTTAAATAAAATAAATGGTTTCCCATTACATCCCATGAAGGGACCGAGGAGAACTTCTCACAATCACTGAGCTGTGCGCGTTCCAGTTTTCACTCACTGATTGGCAGTTTTACACAGATTCCGAACGGTATTTTAAGAAGCTTTTTTTTCACGGCTATATACTCGATAGTGTCGCCGTCACTATGCGAGGTGACCGCCGCCGAAAGAAATTTGAAGGTGGTCAGAGCAGCGTTCGAACCAAGGATCTCATGTACAAGAGCCGCGCACACTAACAAGGATCTCATGTACAAGAGCCGTGCACCACCGTCTCTCACAGGGCTGAGCTTACCACGTTATAAACCTTTAACGATTCTCTCTGATCATCCGCTTGAGTTTATGTACGAAGCCGGATCAAAAATTCCGTGACTTTTTGAATGAAACGGAGTTTTTTTTTTGGAAAAAAAAATTTATTTTTCAACATAATCTCGTTTTAGCTCAACACACTTAGTCCAACGTTTCTCCAATTTTTGTATCCCTTCAAAAATATAGGATTTTTCGAGGTCCATAAAATAGGAATTTTTTTGATCAATAATTTCATCGTTGGAGCTAAATCTCTTTCCACCAAGCCATTTATTTAGGGTTTGAAATAGGAAATAGTCACTGGGGGCTAAGTTCAGAGTATATGGTGGATGAGGTACCAATTCGTAGCCTAATTCATGTAATTTTGCCACTGAGACTACACACGTGTGCACCCGTGCGTCTATGGTCAATTGAGAGCAAACGCGGCAGCCATTTTGCAGACAGCTTTCGTAAACCCAACTGATAATTTAAATAGAAACAACACTGCAATTTGAAATGCCTATGGCATCAACAATCTCACGCACTTTTACTCTTCGATCAGCCAAAACCATATCGTGGATTTTTACGATATTTTCGGGTTTAGTGACCTCAGTTGGCCGTCAAGGACGTTCAGCATCATTTGTACTTGTGCGACCACAACGAAAGACAGTAAATCACTCGTTTACCATTGGAATCGATGGTGCAGATTCCCCATAGTATTTATCAATTTTCTTGGTTTGATTGACGATTTATTTTCTCAAGATATAATGTTTAATGAGCACTCGAAATTCACTTTTTTCCAATTTATAAAAAAATGCACGAGGTTGTATGTTTTGAACAGCTGTTAAACGGAAAGTAAATGACAGAACATATGCAAAGTTTGAAAGTAGTCTATTAACAGGTGGTAAATGATGGGAGCAGTGTTGCATTTCAGTTCAAATAGTCACGGACTAATTATTTTGCATGGTAACCAAGTATTTTGCAAAACAAACTAACGTAGGATTTGCCATCAAACTACTTTACTGTAATTGTATTAATCATACGCATTGTAGAAATTATTTTTGTTATCGTATAAAATAGTAATAAGCCATGATATGCAAAATGACGATGAAATTCGTAGTATATATAAGAGATTAGGGACAGCGCTGTTATGTTTTACTTCAAATGATATAATTCGCTTCAATTGGAGTGATCGGCATATGTACAGAGTTTACGGCGTATTAGTTATTTTCATTAAAAAAAAATGGTTCCCCATTACATCCCATGAAGGGACCGGGGAGAACTTCTCACAATCCCTGAGCTGTGCGCTTTCCGGGTTTCACTCACTGATTTTTCATTATTGCAGTATAAATTGCAGCGCAGTATTATTTCAGTATATTTTCATTATTGCAGTAGAAATCAACATTAATCATACTCGTTTTAACAAAATTTTCTACGTCAACCATGAAAGTGACAACTAATGTTTATTAGTAGAATATTAAAATAACGTCAATTTGTCATCACATGTTTTAGTTTAAGGCGTATGAGTAATTTAAATTGTAGAAGTTAGAATATTGTACAATTCGTTCATCTTTGAAAAGCACATTTTTGTAATTCCAAAATTGTATCACTCATATGCTGGTTTCTCTTTAATTTTCCCCTTTTCATCAAAATTCTTTGTTTTCGATTTGTTGTCGAATATTGAAAAAGATTTTTAATTATAGTTCGGCAGAGTTTTTTTTCAATGAATTATTTTAAATTTTTACAGTCAACAAATGGATTATAAAGGTTAACGTTTATGTTAAGAAACTTGCACAATACATCCAATTTATAGTTTCGGCACAACAAATAGCCGTTCTCTTGGTTGTTATTGAGAAAATATACAAACAGTTTTGCAATTGCAGTAATAGATCAGAAGTCTTCTTGGGTTAAGGATTTAATGGTAAAGCAACAACGAAAGACTCAGGTAAAAATGGTAACTACAAAAATCAATTTTAGAGGTAACATGTCTCTAAACTCAATATCAAGGCCTAGCTCAGGTTAGGTATTTGTGGCAGTTGACAAATGACTCACTCGAAAATTTTAGTCCAATGTTGTACTGGTGGCTCACCAGGGGATAACTAGATTGCCCCCAGAGGCTAAAGATGCTGCTAACGGATGAACAAGGTCTCACTGTAAATATCTGCCTGCTGGTTAGTGCTGGATATGTGCAAATGAGTTGATAATGGATTCTTTCTTATTGTTACAGCTCTATGACATTCACTTGACCTAACCCTCAGTCTCGGCGTATGTATATCAATCAGACAGTATCCTGTCGAAAGTGTTATAATGTTGGCACTTGTGGCCTGAATAGACACTGAAAGTTCATAGACCGTCTTGTATCCAACGTCGATCAGAGTTGCTGCATTATCCTGAATCACCACAGAAAAGCGTTTGCGCAGGATATACTTTCCAGCTGCTTGGAGAATAACACCATTTTCCAATTGTTGTGCAAACTGAAGCCAGCCGCTTATATAGGGTAAATGTCGTATCACTGAGCCATCTTGCTAAAATGCAGCCTTTTCTAGATGATCATTTTGCGAATGCAGATTCAGAAGAGTTAGTAGCAGCCTGACTGTTGAAGAATGACACCACTTTCCAATTCCTGTGGAACCTGAAGGCAGTCCCTAGTCAGATGTAAGATAAATGTCGTATCACTTAGTCATCTCTCTAAAAGGCAGCCGTTTTTAGATGGTCATTTTGCGAATGCAGATTTAGAAGAGTTGGTAGCATCCTGACTGTTAGGAGTGCATTAAGGAAGGACACTTCTTCAATCGCCAAAATGTCTACCTCATAAGCGTTAAATTGATAATGTACTGTTGGTGAAAGGCACACTCCTACTTTTCTGGCCTCCTACTTCCCTACGCCCCTACTTCACTAACCCCACTTGTTGATTCAGCCGAAAATTAGATATTTCTCTAAACCGGGAACACCTTTGTTGGTTGAAACTTTATCCCGTACGAGTTTGTGATATCTCCCATAAAATATCCGTCCGTTTTCGTGTAGTCGGCATACGCACAAATATTCGAAGCACCTGTGACCACTGTACCATAGCCGATGCGGATAATGGCTTATTATCCCAGTTGCCTTAACCCTGCTGTTAGATTAGGAAAAACTTACGAATCTTAGATTGAGGGACCATTTGGTCCATACTGCAATTTTCATCCAAAATAATAATTTTATCTTATTCTTTGTAACTATTTTGGTTCAAAAATTTCTAAAGCAAGTATTTGACATATCAAAAACATCCGCTAACATATCAAAAACATCTTCTAAATATTTGACATGAATTTACATTCGCTTGGTAATGAAAAAATTTACGAATCTTAGGTTGAGGGACCATTTGGTCCATACTGGAATTTTCATCCAAAATAATAATTTTATCTTATCCTTTGTAACTATTTTGGTTCAATAATTTCTAAAGCAAGTATTTGACATATCAAAAACATCTTCTAAATATTTGACATGAATTTACATTCGCTTGGTAATGAAAAAATGTACTATTGACCAAATGGTCCTCTAACCTAAGATTCGTCATTTTGTATTTTTCTCAGTCCTGAATAAAGTTAGAAAATTTAATTTTCGCACATAACATTGTTTTATTAAAAGACCCCATTAGCAGAAAAATTTAGTCAGTATATATCACCGTTCCAAAGTTACAAGGGAAAACAGAAAAAATTTGGACCAAATGGTCCTAATCTAACAGCAGGGTTAACCTGATGGTGGCGTAGAACTAATTTTCTTCCCTATAATTTGCACTGGGAGAAAATTTAATACTACATCTGCCTCTTCAAAATTAAAGATTTTCAACTTTTGGGTTGGAAGTTTAGGATAATTATCCTTAGAATTTACTCAACGATTTTAATTTTGGATGGATTGTCTGTAGTTCAAGCATATTCCCTGGACTTGAGCGGAAAGACACCTTCGTAATAATACCCACTAATGTCCATAGCTCACCCACTGTCTTGACTAGTATGATCTCCAAACTCTGTTAGTTTAAATCGGTCTTGAAACCAGCCTACGTAGCGATTTCGTGCAGAAGACTCCAGCAATTCCCTTTGGATCTGAACACAATACGTCTGCAACATTTTTTTTATTAATGCTTCGGAATAATTCCGTTCGACTGGTCCTCCTTGTCGACAACCTTAATAAGGGACATTTTGCCAGAGTTCCAACTGATCACCCTTAGTGTCTTAAGAGTATGCTTTTATTGTCAGTTATTTACCGGGTGACAAAAGCCTTTTTTCCGTTGATTCCTATATGGAAGCCGTTGCAATATCCAGACTCTCTATAACATTACGAGCTCATTTCAGAAAATCTCTCTGCTGGCAATGACTGACTCTGAGTATACGCTGACAAATCGGCATTTTTTCTTGTTTGGCATAGAATATAACGTGGTGTCGGAGATTATCACCAATATAGTACACTTGTGCCCAAACACATTGTGGTTGCTATTCCATATCAAATATTTGAGGCACAATGGTTACTATGTTATAATATATGTGTTTATCATCCAAATACAATTTTGTTTGTGAAACCAATACGGTTACACGCTGAAAAATCTGTATGTTTTTTCAAACATAACGTGTTTGTAGTTTGTCGCAAATATACTATACTTGCGTCCAAATATATTGTGTTTGCTATTCAGTATAACATGTTTGAGAATAATAGGCTATATTATATGTGTTTGAGACCGAAATGTGGTTTTTTTTTGTCAAAAAGATCTGAAAACAAATATGAGAGAGACAACAAAGAAACAAAAAGCAGTAGATCTTCAAATCATGGAAACAGTGCTTGCAAACATGTACATAATTCTAGCAATATGTTGCTGGGGCCGACATTTTTCAGCGCGTATGTTTTGTGCGCGGTTGACTTCATTGTTAGCCTCTTTCTCTATCAAGAGACAAATAATAACAGAGAAACACAGACAGATTTCTCTCAGTCTAAGTTAACATTATTGCAGGTGTATAACTATAATTTTGTGTCATCGTCTTTCCGTCAGTGATTGATAAATATTCTTGAATGGGTGTGTAAATGATTTGAGTGTTTCTTATCTTGACCGATCTGTTGCGTTTTGGTTTCATGCATTCTGTTATCTATCGTTGATTTGGGTGGAAACTCACGAATGCTTCGACGTAAGAATATGGATGTTTGGGATTAAACACGCATATGGCATCTTTGCAAGTAAACAATCAAATTTTTGCATTTAAATTTAATTAAGTTTATCCCTTGCAAATATATGAATATTTGGAGTGTATCCCAATCAAAAAGCTTCTCAAAAATACCGTTCGGAATTGGTGTAAACCTGTAGGTCCCAATCAGTGAGTGTAAACTGGAAAGAGCACAGCTCAGTGATTGTGAGAAGTTCTCCCCGGTCCCTTCATGCGATGTAATGGGAAACCATTTATTTTATTTATTTATTTATACCAATCATACATATGGTTCCTGCATTATCTGTTACAGAGATCTTTTTTTCTGCTCGTAGATATAGCTATTTCTTTTGATAGTACTAAGAATTTGACAGAGATCGTTAAACTTATGTGGAGCTATAACGATTGGCATGTGATTATATTTTATTACATATTTATTAATAGTACTTTTTATTTTATTATTTCAAACCCCGCGAAGATTTTGACTTATCCGCGGAATATGAGACAAAATGGTTTGAGTTGGTCGTTATATATTACTCCTATCTTCCCGATGTAGCTAGTAACTTGAACTTGAAATATGGTTGGACCTCAACTATGCTCACACTAAATTGACGGTCTGCTTAACTGAGCCCTCGAATTGGGCGTTGAAGGGCCCTCTATAAAGTTATGATATTCTGTTATTATATATCTCATTTGTGTAGTGTATGTGATTTCCAAGAGTGTAAACGCTGGAAAAAAACTGTCCCTGCAACAAATTGCAGGAACCATGTATATGTTTGCAAGCATTTTTTTTATGACCTGAAATTCTGCTGCTTTTTTGTTTCTCTGTTGGCTGTCAGGGTTTTTCTGTCAGCACTTTTAAACTAACAAACCCATATTTGGTTTCAAATACTAATCACAGTGTCGCCAACATATGAAATGGAATAGTGTGTTTGGACACAAGTATACTATATTTGCGATAAGCTACAAATACGTTATATTTGCATCAGCTTTATTTTGTTCAGCGACTTATAGTGAAATTTTACGTAGAATATTTTTTCCACCTAAACACCCTAACACCCTATAATTCAGTCCTGTGGGGCATTTCAGCACTAATTGTGAATAATTGCGAAATTACACATAAACCGACATCCAGTGTTGACTTGTTTTTTTAGCACTAAATTCGAGTTTTGAGCCTTGGTGTATTCAGAGACTTATGGTATAATTTATGGCAAATATTTCTGTTGTACGCCTTAGGTTGTTGTACACCTCTTTTAAAAGAGTTTTTTTTTATTATTTTTTCAAAAGGGACAAATTAGACTCTTATATTGAAGAGACATCGGGTTAAAATGTTCCACAAAACTGTTCTCGTTGTATTTTAAGGAAAAGTGATGAACTCATCCTTTACCTAAAATGTAAGGAGAACATCGTTCCCTATACCGATTCATCATTGGAGTGTTCAAAAGGGCGGAAACATTGACACAATCTAATATACGAGGATGGTCCCAAAACTAGCCGACCTGACGTATAAAAGTTTGCCAGTAGTCTGAAAAATATTATTTTGCTGAAAATTGGCAACCTTATAAAACATACGTTTTGAGTTTCAAGGCGCCACGTTGTTAAGAATTTTTATTTGAACCATCAAAAGTAAACGCTCTCAGTGAATTTGTAGACATGGAACAAATGGGTCACCGTTATGTAATTCAATATTTCCATTTGAAAAGTAACAGTCCAAGCGATATTAAAGCCGAGCTAGACTCTACTCTGGAGGAGTCTGCTCCTTTGTTTACGACTGTAAAATATTGGGTACGAGCTGCCAAGACGAACACCGTAGTGGTCGACCAATTGAGGTGTCCACGCCAAACACGGTTAACAAAATCCACAACATGGTTTTGGATGATCGTCATCATAGGCATTTCAAAAAGTGATGTATATCGTATATTGACCGAAGATTTGAAGATAAGAAAGCAGTGTGCAAGATGGTGGCTTCAATAGAGGAAAACAGCATCGTGAAAATGTTGCAATAGAGTGTTTGACGATGTTTCACCGCAAAAAGTCGATTTTTTGCGTCAATTTATAATCATTGATAAAAATTATATGAGGTGTCAGGGGACACCCGGTTGAACCGAAATTCCTTTCGCTATACATTATGTACTAGTTAGTTCCAACACGCCTAAGGCGCCCGTTGAAAAAAATTTAAATTGAACTTTAAGAAAATATACTTTTTGTAAAATGATAAACTTTTTTCAAAAAATTTTTTATTTATTGAAAGTATTTTTTTTTAAAAAAAAAAGTATATTTTTAGGTCCCTTTTGTAAGAATACGTATTATATTTTCCCGATAAGGTCCTTTCTTTGATGAGAGGTACTTCTTTTAATAAAAGCTAATGTTTTTATGTAAGAAACAGCCTAAGAGTATGCATTGTCTTTACAAAGAAATACTTTTTTTTGAACAGGTACTTTTTCAAGAACTGGTACTCTTTTTAGAATAAGGTTATTTTTTTAAGAAAATTTACTTATTTTCAGGAAGGCTACTTATCTCAAGAAAAGAAAAGGTATTATTTTATTTTTAAGAAAGGGTACTTTTAACGAAAGGAATTTTTGTAAGAAAAGGTATTTTTTATAAGAGAAGGTTATTTTGTTAAGGTTATTTCAAGAAAATTTATTTTTTTTTACTTTTTAAAGAAAGATAGTTTTTTAGGAAATGGCAATTTGTTGTAAGATAATGTACTTTTTTAAGAAAAGGTACTTATTTAAAAAAGTAATTTTTTTAAGAAAAGGTACTTTGTGAAAGAAAATTTACTTTTTTAAACAGAGGTACTTCTTTAAGATAAGGTATTTTTTTAAGTAAGGGTACTCTGTTTAAGAATATGAATAGGTTTTTTTTTGAGAAAACTTACAGTTTTAAAGAAAACGCACTTATTTAAGAAATTTTTATTTTTTAAACTTCTTTCACTTTGGCTTTTCTAAATTTATTTTTTATTCGGTTCAAACTACAATATGTAATAAACAGGTTCCACCTAGAAAATTTCCCATGAAGCAAGAAATATCCCCCATATGTTATCTGTTAGTCTAGATACAAACCAAGCCAAAAGTACGAGTGTAAGAGTAAGTATGCTGCCAAATGTAATTCCATGCTCAGGGTTGTATTTCACGGATTTGCCAGTCTTGTACTTTGGCTTTTCTAAATTTAGTTTTTATTGGGTTTAAAACTACAATATGTAATAAAGAGGCTCCACCTAGAAAACTTCAATTTAAACCAAACCAAACCAAAAGTACCCAATATAGTTGATAATAATGGATTGTAATAAAGTAGTTTAAAAAACAAGTTGTTTAAAATTTTTTCATTTAGCCCCCATCCCGCAACGTGCGATAAGGAACTTCGTTCCAAAAATGGGTCCACAACTCCACACATGAGACAAATAAACAATCAAGGCAGTGGACTGGAGTGGGAGAATAGGGCCCACAGAAGGCGAAGCCGGTTCCATTTGCGGGCAAGTCCATGGCGTTTTGTTTTTTTTCTGGATGCGTATGGGACAATTTTTTTGATTATTTTCAGAAGGGAACAACCAACATCGGCGAATTTAATGTTAGTTTATTGCATCGTTTAAGTGATGAGATTGTGGAAAAAATACCGCATTTGGCGGAAAATAAAATGTTGTTTCATTACGGGAATACTGCAGTTCACACAATTACTATTGCGGTGGCCAAAATTAATGAGTTAAAATTCGAGTTGCCTCATTACGCACCTTATTCGCCAGATTTAGCACCCTGGGACTATTTTCTATTTCCAAACTTGAAAAACTGGTTCGGTACCAAAAGATTTGCCAACAACGAAAAGGTGGAGTCTGCGGTTTATGGCTATTTTAAGGAGTTTGACAGTACTTACCATAAACAAGGTATCGATGCTTTTCAATATCGCTGAAAAAAGTGTAACGATCTTAAAGGAGCTTATGTTGAAAAATAATGAAAAATTTTCCATCTTTTTTGTATTTTCTTTGTTAGGTCGGGTAGTTTTGGACCGCCCTCGTAACATAAAAAAAATAACTGTTTTCCCATTGCATCCCGTGAAGGAATTGGCGAGAGCTTCTTTCTTCAGTGAGCTGTGCGCTTTCTAGTTTTGTACTCACTGATTGGGACCTTTTAGACCGATTCCGAACAATATTTTCAGAAGCTTTTTACATTGCTAAGTACTTGATAGTGTCGCCGTCACTATGTGAGGTGACCGCTGCTTAGGGAATTTTAAGATGGTAAGGATAGGTATCGAACCCAGTATCTCATGTACAAGAGGCGTGCACACTAACCATTGCACCACCGACGGTTACAACCCTCGGCCCTCCTAATATATTGCCGTTTAATATTTGTACATTCAAACTTATTTCAGCCTATTCATGTGGTGTTAAGCGTTGTAATTACAATATTGATTTAATCTTGATTAATTTAACATATCCTTTTGTTTTCGCTTCATATGGACTGTCTAAACACAAAACTTTATTTAATTAAGCATTAAATTTTTGTCGACAAAAAAATTGCTATCATCTATTTCTCAATTGTGGTATATTTTTTCTCTGTTGTGCTTTTGCAACTTTTTCAAATATTTTGAATATTTTATTAACAAAAGATGTTTATTATTGTGGTTGCAGAGAATAGAAAGAGAAACAAATAAAAAACACTGAAAATAACTTTTTAATTGATTCTTTTTTTTTATTTTGATAAAACATTTGCAATATGTACTATATTGTTTGTAAATGTCATTGTGCTTTAGAAAAGTACGCTACGAGTGGTTTTAATGAAATATATTGCTACAATATTTGGTTATTTTTGAAGGTGTTTCTGGAGCGAATTTCGATGCCGGCTTACCAATATTGGTAGAAGTGGAATAGTAATTTTTTATTGTATCGATTCTAATTGTTATTTCACCGAACCCAAAATCAAACAAAGAGTCGATAAATATATTGACATATAAAATGTTCAATAAATACAATTTTCATACTAAAAACGTAACATAAACAAACGTCTTATGACTATTAAGAATACGATCCAAAGTTTTTTTTTGATAAGAAGATGAAACATATTTAGTGGCAAATAACATTTTTGTGTTACAAACATTTTTAAAACATTCGACAGTTTAGAAGTACATATTAAATGTATCACCAGACTTCCATCTTTCATCTGTAATCTGTCTATGAAGCCACGTTCTATAAGGGACTTTTTAAAGTTAGCAGTTAAGAAATTGAATTTGGTAACCCACACTTTTTTAAAATGGCATCCAGAAGGATTTGGTTATTAATCTTAAAATTGTAAATATTGGATTTATTTACAGTTCGCCAAAGCTGAATACCTTAGGTCCATACCGGCTTTATAATAATTTTGTATATTTGAAGTTTGTCAGTTAAGTCGAGTTGAGATTTAGGACCAAGTACGCAGTGAAGCGTATAAGTTTTAATTTGTTATTGTTGTTGGTCAGCTATTGTATTAGTCTTCCGTATACACCGTCTAACGAGGGTAATTCCCAGATATTTCACTGTCAGATATTTCACTGTCTTTGAGGGGCAGTTACCTCCTCTTAATGAAATATTCATTTGGTTGAGTGTACTGGAGTTCAATATTATATTTATTTTTTCAACAATATTTCAAGAATATATATCTGAGTTTCTGCTAGGCAGATGGCATATATTGGTAAATATTGTTTACAAGATGTGTCCTAAAGCTTTTTGACCTATGGTATACCAGTATTAATTTGCTGTATATCGGGCTGTGTCTTTAATTTTAACTTAACAGCTTCTTTGAGATCGACACCCAGTTGGAAATTTACTAAAGACATCATCAGTGACTAAGAAGTGACACGTCAGGGTCCCTGCTTACTTCCGCTGCCATACATAAGATTTCATGACACATCCTAACATTTTCATATATTTTGTAAAAAGTCAGCAGAAAATTTCCGCAGTTTGTCAATAGTGCCGATCACCTTATGACATGTTCACAAGTTATCGGGAGTATTCATCAGTGGGTCAGTTAGCCAGTTATCATGTAGTCTGCAAATGTGGTGACATTGTGTCATTTCCTAAATAATTATTATATTTGAGATGGATGACCTCTAATTTAAAAAAAGCACCTATTGCCATTGTACTAAATAAATTGTACTGACTAATTGTACTGTCTAACTGCGTCAAAAGCTTGTTGCATTTCAAGTAAACTTGCTGAACCGTACATTTTGCTTTACAGAGTATCAGTTATAACATTGATTATTCTGGCACAGAAGTGCCATGTTTAGTTTCCAACACGCCTAAGGCGCCCGTTGGAAAATACGATAATTTAAATTGATCTTTAAGCTAAAATAAATTTTTGTAAAATTATAAAGTTTTTTTAACAAAAAGTTTTTTAACCTAATTTTGTTGTTGTTTAACCTAATTTTTCGTATAGCGTTAGTTCTTTGTAAACTGATTTTTTGTTGAATATTAATTAGATATGAACTAAGTAAAAAATTAGCATTCATTGTGGTTCAAATTTTCGCTCCCGATATTATCTATAGCGTCTTGAAATAGGTCGTAGTGAAAATGACGTTCTAGAGTTGGAAAAAAGTATATTTTTAAGTCCTTTTTGTAAGAATAGTACATTTTTTGTATGGTAATTTTTTTTATTAAAAGCTGATGTTTTTTTTAAGAAAGGTACTATTTTTAAGAAGAAGTACTTTCTGTAAGAAAAAGCCAAAGAGTAAGAATTTTTCTACAAAGAGGTACATTTATAAGAATAGGTACTTTTTAACGAAGTGGTACTCTTTTTAGGAAACGGATATTTTTTTATAAAAATCTACTTATTTACAGAAAAGCTACTTATCTCAAGAGCAACGCGAGCTGAAACTGAGAGGTATAGGGAGAAAAGAAAGGAGGTAAGCCGTATCTTTAGGCGTGGAGAAAGCGCGAGAGTGAGAAAATTGAGACATACAGAAGGAAGAACGAAGCCCGAAAATTCTACCAAAAAGTCAAAAACGGAACAAATGGGCACGGTTCAGGGCCCCCCTTCTGTAAAGACAAGGACGCAAATGTGCAGAGTATGTTGGGAATGACGATGGGACAATCGATCAAAATTTGAACGACGGCTTCACAATTAGAGAAGTTACTGCGGTGTTTTCGAGAACTGAGAAGGAGTCAGCAAAAGTCGGTCTGAAAGTAAATGAGGACAAGACAAAATTAATGCTTCAACGGGCACGGCCTCCACGGGATTAGACCACAGCGCGAACGTTGATAACCGATATAATTTCGAGGTAGTGGACGAATTTATATACCTCGGATCTGCCGTAAAAAAAACACAACGTCAGCCTTGAGATCAAGCGGAGAATTGTACTTTCGAATAGCTGTTATTTTGGGCTAGCAGCACTTTAGACATAAAGCCCTCTCTCGAATGACGAAAATCCAGCAATACCAGTCTTTTATACTACCTGTCGTGCTTTATGGATCAGAATCCTGGGTCTTATCGCAAACAGATGATACATCTATGGGAGTCTTCGAGAGAAAAATACTTCCGACTATTTATGGCCTTATAGTGCACAACGGCGAGTATCGGCGACGTATTGACCATGAGCTGTATGAGCTGTATCCAGACATTGACATAGTTAAGCGGATCAAAATAATGCGATTGCGCTGGCTATACCACATTAGTAGATTCGATGAAGAGGACCAGCCCGAAGGGTTTTCGAAACCGAACTTGAAGAATGGCGAAAAATAGGAAGACCAAGAGTCCGCTGGAGGAATAAAGTTGATGAATCCCTGGGTACACTTGGTATTACCAACTGGAGAGATAAAGCAAAAGGTCGAAATAATTTATCTTCAGTTTGTTAGGTCCCTGACTCCCTGGGTTTGTTCGAGACCGGATAGGTATGTAAGTACTTACCTCAAGAAAAGGAAATAAAAGGTATTCTTTTATTTTTGAGAAAAGGTACTTTTAAGATAAGGAATTTGTGTATGAAAAGGCATTTTTCTTAAGAGAAGGTATTTATTTTTTTGAAGAAAAGGTTTTTTTTTAAGAAATGGGATTTTTCTTTGATTTGGTCAGTTTTGAAGAATAGGTACATTAGTAAGAGTATTGACTTATCGCAAGAATATTTATTTTGTTTCACAAAAAAATGTGCTTTTTAAAGAAATGCTAGTTTTTAAGAAAAGGCAATTTGTTGGAAGAAACTGTACTTTTTTAAGAAAACGTACGTATTTTAAAAATTCCTTTGTTTACGAAAATATAATTTTTTGTAAGAAAATTTACTTATTTTAAGCAAAGGCACTTCTTTAAGATGAGGTATATTTTTAAGAAAAGATACTTTGTTTATGAATATAGGATTTTTTTTAAGAAAATTTACATTTTTTAAGAGAAGGCACTTATGTAAGAAGATTTTCTTTTTTAAACTCCTTTTACTTTGGATTTTCTAAATCTACCTTTTATTGGGTTCAAAATTACAATATATACTAACTATTGGTTACAGGCTCCACCTAGAAAACTTCCCATTAAACAAGAAATTTGCCAACATATGTGAGACATCTAGTTAGTCTAGACACAAACCAAAGCAAAAGTAAACAATATAGTTGATAACAGTGGGTTGTGCACAATAGTGTTAAAACAAAAGTTGTTTAACTTTGTTTCATTTAGTTGCCATCCTGCAACGTGCCATAAGGATCTTCGTTCCAAAACTTAAGGGGGAGAGTAATTTTTTCAAGATTCCCAATAATTAGGACAATAGATGGGAAAACAATTAAGGGTAAATTTTAAAAACAACATGATGGCTAACTAAATGCCCGTCGAATACGATCTCTTCCTACCAATAACATCGGCACATTTGTAGAAAATTTCCAGTTAATGCTGATAAGATATTATTCTGGGAGATTTCTAAAATCCCCACCTTTGGATGCTCTAATGGCAAAGGTAATTGTGAACTTGATTCTTAGTGTTAATAATATAACACTGACTAACTACACGACATTCCGAAATTCAGCTTGTTCAAAAAAAAAAAAAAAATAACAATGAACTTGAGCGGAATTGAAAAAACACAAAATAGTCCGATGTTAATTGAAATATTGATAAACCACAGCAGACATACAAAAAATCGAAAGTTTTAAAAAATTAATATTCAATATAAGTTCAATTAAATGTATACAGACATATATATATTCACAGCTACAAATCCCTGCAGCATTTGATTAATACCTCTTATTCAGAATCACTTAACAACCAATAACACTGTAGTATTCCCCAAACGCCTGTATACCGATCCTGTGTTGCCAGCAACATTCGACCACGGATGTAAAATCAAAAAAATATAAAAAAAATTTTGTCACTTTTTGTGGTCTTGCGAAATGATATTATTTTTGCTCTCCCACCCATGTCACCCACTGGTTTCACGCTTCATTCCAAATACAATATTTCTGCGAACTGGAGGGGTAATTACTTTAAACGGATTCAATTTGTGTAACTTTTTTAATTTTTCGCTTTTGTGCACAATTGGTTTTCAGAACTTGTACTTTTTGTTGTTGTTCGTTTGCTTGTTGCTGTTGTCGTTTCGGGTATTCCTTTGCCTTCTTTTCTATGCTTTATGTTGACATTTCGTTTTCTGGTTGTCTTCCAGAATACGCTATTTGATGTTGATTGGGATGGCGATGTTGGTGGCGTTGCGTTGCGTTTTGGCTGTCATTCTGATTTGGCTTTCTCGGTTATTTTTTCCGCTCTTGTTGGGTTGTTTATGCGTAGTGAAAAAGGATTTTTCATCCGTTTTGTTGGTTTCAAGTGGAAATTGGTTTTGCGTTGGTTTTTGCTTTGGTTTTTTTTTTGTTTATATGCTTGTTGAATGAATTCTCCTCTTGTGGCATAAAACTCAAATGAGTTTATGTTTTAATTAATGTCATATTAATTAACAACCACGAGAAAATTTCATTAACAGCTGAAATGAGTGATTTTGAAAATTGTAGTAAGGGGCAAATTATTTTTATAAACCCCAATTAATCAATTTAATTTCATTCTGTTGTGCTTCAAAATAATTCAAGATGTCTGGGAGAGACAGGATACTGGCTAACAACAGACAACAGCTGGTAAATAATTGAAAATTATCAAGGGGTTCACTTTAACGTAATGCTAAGGAAAAAACGCAAAGACCTAGAGTTCAAAAGGCAAAAGTTTTGTAACAATGGCCGGGCATATTCAAAATAGCGGCTACCGCTTTCGCCTTAATTCGCACTAAATAGACAGTGGCGGTGTCACAAGAGCAATGCAAGTTTCTCGCACTTTTTTTGGCAGTTGCTATGAATATTATGTATTCACTGGACGGAAAACCACATAGAGATTACAAATACACACAACATTCCAGTCCGGAGCTGTGATAGAGACAATTCGATTATACATATAGGGAAAAGATTAGTTGGAAATCAATTCAGGCATTGGAGATTCCATGATAAAGGCTTTGTTTTGATTAGAATTCATAATTATTTGCCGATGTTATTGGTAAACTAAATGTACGTCTTACTAAATAGAAGTTTTTACTACAGAATTAAGTTGTATTAATCAATTTGAGTATTACTAAAACTGCATTCATCTGAAATGGAAGATACAACTCATAAAAAGTACAATATTAGAATTCGGGTTAAATGTTCAGTGTTTTGTTGTAGAAGTAAAAAACCAAATAAAATAAATAAATAAATAAAGAAAAAAAGAAGCTTATGTAAAGTAAATCAAATATTAATTAAATATTAGTCACTGTAATCATAATTTAGTTTCTGTTACAAAAACACTTGTTAAAATGTTATGTATACGATTTTTCATAAGAGGCTGCGCTGTAAGGGAGTAACTATTTATTTATTTATTTATTTATCTCACAGCTACAATCCTCAATAGGATACAGCCGGTAATATGTTTTCAACAACGTTATAAAATTTATATGATATACGTAGTAGACATAACATACAATACTTAATAAAATTAAAATACATTTAACATGAGAAAAAGAGTAGAGTACAATTAAAATAATTTGAAGATAATTTGTTAAATTTAAAAATTTAAAAAAAAGAAAATTATAAGTATAAAAATATTAACATAAAATAATTAAAATGAAACAAAATAGTTAAAAAATAATACAAAATACAAAAAAAAAATAACTTATAATTAAAAAAGTAGCAATACAGGAGGAGCTGGGACAGGAACATCTGGAACATGAGGAACAGGAACAGGAACAACAGGGTGATGAGCAGGAACAAGAGAAATGGTAAACAAACTCCACAAATTTTAGTGGAATGATTCACAGGACCTTTAGGATATAATCATAGGAGATAACATAGGCAGTCACATCTGAAGCAGGAACGTCCTAACAAAATGTGTGGAACGATAAACAGGAACATAAAAATAGCATAATGGGAGAGAAACAGGAAGAGTAGGGACTTGCAGATCTGGAACATGAAGATGAGGGACATGAATGTCAGCATCTGGCGTCAACCGCTAATGATTCATCCATCTATTCAGCGTCAGCTACAGTTCATTGTAGAATTCAGAATTTATAATAAGATTGATTAATAGAAGCAGGACTGGTTTATCAGAGGAAAATGGTTGGCAACACAAGCTGGATAATAGTTACCGATTAATTACGAATTAAATGTTGCTTAATTATATTCAAAGAATCTGAAGCGGGTAAGGAATTATAGATCTCATTGTAAATGAGGCAAACGCGTCGAAAAGGATTGTAGTAATCGTAATTATAACGCACAGTCGGTAGTTTAATAGGATAGAAATATCGGGTTTGTCTACAGGGAACATTACAATTTATTTGACTCACGAGAAAATTTGAAAGCAAAAAGTAAAAAATTGTCTTTGAATCGATTCGATGCGCTCTGTGTAACAGGCATTATACGGACACCACACAATACAAACATATTCTAATCCAGGTCTAACGAGAGAGAAAAAAAAATCCAATGAGTGTTCGAACTCACGGGCGATGTGTTAACACTTTTTTGCTACACGGTACCTGTTCGATTTCTATGAACACATTCGTAAATGTTACATTGGAAAATAAAAAACAGCGTTCAATCATATGATGACGTTACAGTTAAATAATATTAATACTTAAAATTATTTAAAGACCCAGTGCAAGCACATGTGTCATTCTATTCTTGCTCAATACTTTTTTTTTATTCCCACAAAAGTCAAAGAATGCAAAGCAACAGACACTTGTACATACATACATACATTGTTATATTCGTACGATATAACCGAAGATCAACATAAAATACTTTTTTAATATTACTCCAAATTAATACTCCAAATTAAAACACTTCAATCTCGGCTCGCCGATATCGGATCGCCTTAATTTTTGGCCTAAACTCTTCGTCGAAACCCGCACTAGCTTTTTAATCCAAAAATTAATAAAATCGGCTATGAATTTCCGGAGAAAATCGCGTGGGAAAATTATATGAAAATCTCCCAATAATCACTTTCAATACCGACTGCCAAGCAACGAACAAACAAACGATGATTTACTCTTACAAACCTAACACTTGCGTATGTATTAAATTTATAGTTTACTGCCCTAGAGGCGCGCGTATAGATGTTAACACATCAAAAGACGTTTAGTGACGTACGCATCAGCAAATTCTTTCGCCCATCTTTTTATAAAAGTTAACAGTGATCTGCTTTATAAAAAGAATCAATATGAAGATAAAACCGCAACTTTTGATCAAGAAGTACTCCTAAATCCATGAAGGAAGACACATTTTCCAATATATAAGGACCAATAAGGTAATCAAAATTCAACGGTGTACTACGGCAAAACGAAAGCTTTTTACATTTTCCCTGATTTAGCGACATACCATTTACCAAACACCAATTAGTGAGACCATCCAAGTTTTTTTGAAGATGGGTGGAATCCTCAGTATCGCATATAGGCATATATAACTTAACATCATCTGCAAACATCAACATTTTAGAGGATTTAACTATAGACGGTAGATCATTTAAATAAAGAACGAAAAGTAAAGGACCTAAATGACTGCCTTGAGGAACACCAGATGTTACTGATATAGTTGAAGATAATAAATACATTTTTAAACTGCACTTTTTGGGTACGACCACTAAGGTAAGAAGATACCCAGTGCAACAATTTAGGTGGAAAACCAATAATATCAAGTTTGTATATTAACAAATTATGAGCAACTGTGTCAAAAGCTTTACTAAAATCTGTATAAATTACATCCATCTGACATTTATCACGAAAAGCTGGAAAAACATGAGACGTTAACTCCAGTAAGTTAGTCGTAGACGACCTGCCCTTAACAAAACCGTGCTGATATGGCGAAACCAAACATCCAACAAAATGAAGTAGTCTATTCGTAACCAATTTTTCAAATAGCTTTGGAATTGCACTCAGCAACAATATCTTCCACGACTGGTGAAAGCAAACTTATCAAATTCGACGGATTCGATAGACTATTACAATTACCAGTATCTACACTCAAAGTCGATTTCTTATGCTTAGGCGACCCTTCAGTATATTCAAAGTCATCAAAAAGTGACTCCATTTTCTTCAAATCTCCCATTACAGTTGCGAAATCAGATTTCATACGTGTAATTATTAACTTTGCATCCTTAAACATTCTATACAAATCAATGTCCTGGGTCCTACACTTCACACATGACCAGCGAAGTCCTTTTTCCCGATCAGAAATCATATCATAATGTCTTCCACTAAAACCTGCACAACTCGAATGAGCCTGTGCATCACATAGCCAACAACATATAAACTGTTGATCACTATTGCCCTTCACTTTACATTTAGTAAACAAACACGCCATCATGCGGTAGATAGTAAAAATGCGGGTAGTACAACGAGTTTCAAAGTGTGCCTAAAAGTATACCCCACAATTTTAAGCAATACGAAAATTTGATAGCAAAAATATTTGAATGTTACACGAGGACTTTACAGAAAAACTTGTATTTTGAGCAGAAAGTGTGAAACCAAGTTGCGAAAAATGGTAAGTACATATACATATTCACATTTTACGCCGTATACACCCAGAATGTGATATGGTCTGCACAAAAACAACGGTTGACATATATTTTTCTATACGAAATCAAAAGAAAGCTATTAAAGTCCATGTATATTTTATTGTTATTGACAAGATCAATATGCCCAGTTGATATATCTATTTTGAAATAATACGATTATATAACATGATATTTTTAAATTATATCTGTTTGTGTGGTGGTTACAAACAGAATTCGTATTTACCCCTCCATTTGTAATCTATACACATCACTCATTACACACAGTGTTTGGGAAAATAATGGGTAGCTACCTATGACGATGGGAAATTACCAAGCACGATGTAACGACGGGTTTTTCGTTTTATGCTGGGGTAAACTCAGTGATCGCCAGGAGGTCGTTACATACCATTTATTTTCGAGAGAAAGAGTAGAACGCTAGAAATATTCTGTAAATAGATATATTTTATTTCAAACTTATTTGTATTCAATGATAAAAATAATACAATTAATAATACAGTAAATGTCTTAGTAGATGATGATGAATTGGCTAGACTGTTACGAATGGCGGAGATCGCTGACGTCGGCGACGATCGTCTTAGCATCTATGACAGTAACGCGTCGTCGATGGATCGTTGCATTTGTCGTTGTAGATTGTCCGCGGCCCATGCCGGGACTTCTTAGATGGCAAGTCTTTAGAGACCGTTAGGGAAGCTTTTGTACGTTGTAGTTTGGCCGTCTATACTATGGCAGGGAGCCTGTGGTTAAAAGCGGGGACTGAGGTAGGGATCAAGGTTAAGACCCCACCGGCAGGGAATCTCTGAGTTGGGCCAGGGGGTAAGGTAGGCATCAGGCAGGAAATATCTGGCTTGCACCAGGGAAACTAAGACAACACGGGAACCGGCGGGTGCCAAGTTCATAACCACAATGGCAGGAAATGTCTGACTTGAACCAGCTAAAGGACGACCAGCTAGAGATTGCTACTCTATCTACGTTTGAACTGGGGTTTCGAATACACTACTACAGCTAAGCTGGCTTTTCAACGTGTGGAGACCAAATTGCCACGAGTACGAAATTGATCCGCCTTTTATACACTCCGCGCTGGTGGCTGATAACAGTCGTCACAGCTGTGGATCTCAGGTTTGCTATCAGCGGATGGTCAGCTGTGAACAACTTCGTATGGTGGCTATTGCCCTCCAGATGGCATTATTGCACTAACGTTGTGGTTGAATTCAACAGATAACGCGCTTATTTGGTCAACAGATGGCGAATGTACAAGTATAGTGGAAACCGGCTATTATCCATTAGACAAAGGGCACAGGTAAGCGGGCTTTAACCCATCGTAAGCGGCCCAGAGAAACCCATCCCCATTATTGATCAAACATTTAAAGAAAAACTTCTAAATATGGGAATCGGAGCGTCCAATCGAAAAAATACCTAATTTTTGGTGGTTTCTTAAGATTTTTTATTTCAATTTTTTTTTTATGGAAAAATCGCCAAAATAAGAAAATTGCTAAATTAAGGAAATAGCTATCAAAACTAATAAATTTCTTACCTCCATAGAAGGCTTAATCTATGCATGTCTTGAATACGGCATCACTTTTAAAAAAAAATCGCTTAAAAAAATTACTTGAATCAAAAATTGCTGAAACGCCCTTATACCAATATTGTCTAATCGAAAAATAACAAATTTTTACGGAGTTTTTGAAAATCTACAAATGGCCTATTCGTCGGATTGTTGCACATTTCGAGCGTACATTTTCTTTACATACTGTTCGAGTGCCAATAAGACAAAGAACCGTTCGAAGTAATGAAAATATTACTGCCGTTCAGACTTGTGTTGCTGAAGACCGCAATTCTTCGAAATGAAGCTGGTGACACCGTTAATGTCAATGGAAAGCGGTATACACCCAGCGAAATAATTATAAAGGCAATATATTTTTTTCTCGGTACTCTCAATGCACTGGGTTTTTGGTGTAGAATTTTAATGCATAAATTAGGTATATTATGTCAGAGAATGTAACCATTCGATCTCTTTGACAAGTTAAATGGAAAGTGACGTTGTTTTTTCTGTTTGTGGTGCGAAATATATATAAAGGAACCATGAAAAAGAAACCGAATTCGAACAGTAGTAAATAGGAACTTAAACAGAAGTGAGTTTTATTTGATTGTTATTTTATTGTTTTAAAATTAACGTAGGTAAAATTAAAAAAATTTAATTTATAACGATTACCTGAAGCAAAGTACCTAAATAACTAAGAAAAGGGAAGAATTTTAAAGATTATCACGATGAAGGGCTGTCCAATTGGAAAATTTCGAGGCGATTGAAAAGATTTAGCTGTGTCATTGACAATTTAATAAAATAGGGTGGCCAATATTGAAACACAAAACTACCAGGAAGGACACCACTGATAAGTAGCAGCGCCAAAAGAGAAATCAAAAGGGTTACTGTTAAAGAAAACTTCGGCGATAAGGAAATTATTGCCGAATTGAGCTTAGGAGTTGGGTTGCGTCGTGTTCAACAAATAATGAAACGCGACTTGCAACTGCCATATGGGAAATAGTATGCAAAACTTGGTCAAATGCCAAGACACGGATTAGACAGCTTTAAATTCTCTGAAATATTCTTATTTTTGGATGATCGGTGATATTTTGCGATGGACAAATTTAAATTTGTATGGCCCTGATAGCTCGGACAAATATTGGCGTTCCAGAGATTTTTCCAAAATTATGCGTCAGGGGCGAAATTTTGGCGGTGGCTCCCTTATGGTTTGGACACGTATGAGTTATAGAAGAACCAATCCAATATGTTTCGTTTCCACAAAAATCGACTCCGAGTATTATATTAGAATATTGGATGTCGTCTTAGTTAACTCCGGAGAGGAAATTTGTGTTTAATTCGCCATGAAGAAGTCATATTCATAGTATTTTTGCTGAAAAGTATTTAATTTTGAAAGGACTAATACAATATAAAATAAAAACTTGAAAATTAATCACAACATTTGGAAAAACCAAAAAGTGGTGTTGCCTTTATATTTATTTCGCAGGGTGTAGATCGATGATAACCAACTTTTTATTAATGAAATTTGAAGCAGTTGATCTTAACAATATCTGGTTAAAACAAGACGGTGCTACGTACCACACAGAACGTGCAACAACCGAATTATTGCGAGAAAAGTTTGGAGCTTCGATTATTTCAAGAAATTGTGACGTTGAATGGTCTCCAAGAAGTTGTGATTTAACACCATTCGACTATTTCTTGTGGGTTGTTTGAAGACAATTTTCTTTAGCAATAAACCAGACTCTCTTCAAGCTTTACAAGTCAATATTGAAAGTGCTATTCATGAAATACGACTTGATTTAGTGGAAAAATTCTCGAAAATTGGGTTCATCGAATTCGTTCCTTCAAAAGGAGACGTGGAGGCCGTGTGAAAGACTTTTTATTCAGAACTTAATTGTATCGATTGTACTTCACACTAAATATAAAACATTTGAATTTCCTTAACAATTAGTGTGTTTTTTCAAAGAAATCATATCACTCAAATTGGAAAACCCTTGATATTAGAATGTTCCAATCTTGCATACAAACCAGGAACATACGTTGTTGATTTATACATTCTGTCGGCTTGGTCGTCTGTGCCCGTGCTATGAAGTTGGTTATAATTTTATCTGGGAAACTATTTCATTTAAGATTTTCCACCTTTTTTCCCTTACAGGCTGAAAAATATCGGCCCCTCTAACATATTTTCCCCAACATATTCTGAAGGAACTATGTGTATATTTGGAACACACTTCAAACTTTCATATGTTTGCAAGTCCCAAACTTACTTGTATTTAAATGCAAACAGTAACATGTCTACTGACAAACATGTATGATTTTACGTGGAAACTTCTGCGTTCTTCATCCCAAACATTAATATAAAGGGGTTTTCAACAGAGACGTTACAAAAGTAAATCGATGGGGACAGCAAACGACGCCAAATTTTTTCCGCTTTTTTGACATTTCTCTTCAGTAAGGTTTGCCATTTCATCATGGAAAGATATACGAGCCAACAACGAGTCGGAATTATTAAAATCTACTACCGGAATTTGGAGTCAGTCGCCTCAACTTTAAGAGCGCTACGTCCAATTTATGGTCTTCAGCGACGAGGCTCATTTCTGGCTGAATTGATTCGTCAATAATCAAAATATGCGTTATTGGTCAGACAGCAATCCACACGTAATCCATGAGTCATCATTGCATCCCGAAAAAATTACAGTTTGGTGCGGTTTATGGGCCGGCGGCGTCATTGGGCCGTACTTCGTCCGTGATGATCAAGACCGGCACATTACTGTGAATGCGAATCGCTACCGTTCAATGATAACCGAATATTTTTGGCCCAATTGGATAATATGGACTTGGAGGGCATGTGGTTCCAACAGGACGGCGCCACAAGCCACACAGCGAATGCCACAATCAATTTATTCGAAACCAAGTTTGGTGAACGTGTTATCTCACGAAATGGCCGCCTCGGTCGTGCGATTTGACGCCGTTAGATTATTTCCTGTGGGGCTACGTCAAGTCTATGGTCTATGCCAACAAGCCAGCGACGATTGATGAACTTCGTACGAATATCGAACGTGAAAGTGAAAGTGGAAACCGTTAAAAATTGGGTTCAGCTTCTGGACTTCTGCAAGCGTGCCCGTGGTGGCCATGCAAACGAAATCAAGTTCCATACATAATGGCATCGAACGTACTTTCACAGGAATAAAGAATTTCAATGGTATCTAAAACCGGTTTTGTTTTATTTAAAAAAACTTTTGTAGCGCTCTTATTGAAAAACCCGATACTTACGTGGAAGCATTCGCGTGTTTCCCCAAACCTGCATATACTTACGCGAAAACATGTGTGTATTTTTTCCCAAACATAATAATATTTAGAAACGAATTATTCTTTGATTTCAATATATGTAAATGTATGTATTATCTACATAAAGAGTTACGCTCATCGCTGATTCACTGACTCTGTCACACTTTTGAGTCACACTTTTTGAACACTTATATATATACACACAAAAAAATCGAAAAAAACGAAAAACAAACGAAAAAAAACGGAAAAAAATTAAAAAAAAAATAACAAGCCTGTGTTAGATAACACGGGCGCATAGGTCAGACGTAGAATACGTTAGTCATTTTGCAATTAAAATATATGAATTAAATATAATTTTTGATAAATGATTTAAATCTATCTAATATATACGCATACAGCTGATAGCTAGTTATTAAGTTTTTGTAACATAAGTAGGCGTTTGCATGTATTAAAGTTAATTAATTTTAGATAGGATAAGTTATGTGTGATAAGTACACACACACACATTTACACGCTGCTCGATAAATAAACAAAGCACAGCAAAGCCAAAATCATTTGATTTCACAACAACAACAAAAACAACATCGGCATTTACAAACCAACAACAACAGCGGCATGTACAAAAAAA
Source organism: Phaonia tiefii (assembly GCA_963931995.1). Lineage (NCBI taxonomy): Eukaryota > Metazoa > Arthropoda > Insecta > Diptera > Muscidae > Phaonia > Phaonia tiefii. The sequence continues at coordinate 59,855,040 of OZ008368.1, read as the reverse complement.
GTCTAAAATAGCATACTCTTAAATATTTATTTCCTTAACTACATAAAACTTTTATATATGGACATATAATTTTTTTAATGTAATTCGAAACAAAACATATTACCAAAACTGAGTAACATATAAAAATTGCTAAAATATGTTTTAATATTTAAGTAAAAGTGGGTGAAAGTTGACAAACATTTTCTCAAAATGTTGTGCTCCAGATCAACACCCCTACCTTACCGTATAACGTATTCTACGTTAAAACGAAAAAAACGAAAACAAAAATGAAAAAAAACGAAAAAACTAAAAAACAAAAACGAAAAATCGGAAAAAACCAAAAAAAAGCAAAAAAAAAAAAAAATACAGCAGACAGTTGTCCGAGGCCTTAGGCCACAGACTGTCCCTGCAGGCTGTGTCAGACACAGCCATTAAGTTTAACGTAGAATACGCCATCCGATAAGACAGAAAACATATATAACAATAAATGATAAATAACATAAGCAAATGAATTTATTTATTTGATAGTTACTTTTGATAATATACATAAGCTTATGGTAGGAAAAATAGGATAAATATGTTTTTAAATTAAAAGAGTAAGGATAAATGATAAATACCTGACGCAAATCAATTTGATTTATATTTTTTATAATTATATATCCATGTTAAATTCAAATTCACATCTAACATTTTGTTTCACTTAAATACATAAGTAAATATACGAAATTTCAATATTTCATCAATTTTTCAAGATTTCAAGTTAGAGTCTCTCATTATCCCTCATTTACTCTCTTGCTCTCGAGAGAGCATAGACAGTGCAATAAACACAGATGTATTTGTATCACAAACATAAATATATGTGGGTCGCAAACACATATATTATAACATATTAACCATTGTGTCTCAAACATGTAATATTGAATAGCAAACACAATGTGTTTGGACGCAAGTATATTACATTTGCGACACACTTTATTTATGCATCCAATTCTTTTTTCTTAAATTTCAAGTGAAATCTTTGGATTCATGTAGTGTTCTTGGTTTTTGAATGATTGAATTATTACTTCAGTATATGTTATTTAGTAAAGCACGTTCTGGCGTATACTTGTTGACACAAATCCATCCGTCGAACTGTGTGGTTATCACTTTAAATAATTTGAATTAGTAACAAATCCCTACGTCCCGGCATATTAACCAGTTTCGTCAATCCGTTGCAATATTTGCAACATAATTTTAGGTAGCCAACTGATAATGCTGCCTTCACTTGCTTTAAAAGAAACATTTGTTCTATAGTGACGCATCCCACTGTTCAATGAGTATGCAACATTTGTTTGTTAATAATTTTATGTTTATGTCATAGTTGTTTATTTACCATAACCATGAGGCAACCCTGGCAAGTATCTGAATACATATTTGCATTATTCACTGGCAAATGTTTATTCAGTTGAAGAGTAAAACATGTTATATTAATTTTTGTATAACAAATTAAAAAAAAAATATGTTATGAGAGAGAAAAAAAATTAATTACCTGTATAATTTACGGCTGGCATAATGAAAGTCATTATGTGGCATGTCAACAGTTTATAAGTTATTATATTTTTCATACTTTCCCACACGCATACGCGAATGCCGGCATACGAGTGTATGCAATACCAGGCCAGTTCCATAGTCACTGACTCATTCAACACTTGACACATTTTAACATGCCGTTGATGAGAAGGATATATTGAATGTTTGCTGGTTTGTTTGTCTGCATGTTGGTAAAATACAAAGTACATGAAATATTAATAAAGTTTAAACTGTTTTAAAACATTAAATAATCAGTAGAAGTAATTAAATGTCATGGTGTGATTCATCAAAAAGCGACATGGTAAGTCTGAAGCCTAGGGTGACCTAAAATACACTGAATTCTAAATGACTCCTTTGTTGGCATGGAATATAAAGAATTCACAAAGCAAGGGTGGTACAAACCTAAATATCCGTAGCCAAGTCGACTGGTGTTATAAAAATGTAAACAGCTTTAACAAAGTCGGCTTGCACAACTGTCATCACAAGGATTTATTCTGTGTTGAAATTGCTGTGTCTATTCTCTTCGTGATATCAAGCATAACAAGATTGAAAGGCTAGACGATGCTAAATATGATGCTTCACAAACACCGCAACGATCGTTCATCGAATGTGAGTTCGAATGCAATCCGCGGCATTTGCATTTTTCCCACGAACCGCAAAAACAGGATATGTTAGCCTTAAAGGAATTACAACTTCAAGACTAGTAAATGCTTATACTTATAAAATAAATTTGTATAGCTGGGGTTATCAGAAATATCATATTTAAATTTTAATATTAATAAATTGGTATTATTCAAATCTAGCAATGTACGTGAATCTTTTGATATAATTTATATTATCATATTTTTAGGTCTTTAAAATATCGCAGTTTATGATGTTATTTGTATTTGAAAAAATATCTGTTTTCATATCTCATTTAATTCTAATAAATCCATCTTTCCTATCTTGCGTTGCAACTGTCTATAGTGTCGCCATACACAATTTAGTTTTTTCTTCATATGCCAAGAAAGTTTCCTCAATATACAACGGATTATTATGCAATTTGCGACAAAAGTGTCGTTTAGTTGTTGCTTTTTTGTTAAAAACACTTGCAGCAAAATTCAACGATTTCTAATATTCTCCAAACGTTTTTCTAAGCGAGCATAAATAATTCTTTTGCATTTATTTTAAAGCTGTTGAACTAATGGCCACCCTAAAAATGGCATAATAAAACCCGCCAGGTGCCATCGGCAAAGAATTCACTTTAATGACTGTTGACTGCCTCATTACCGGAGTAATTGTTTACAGAATAACATTTTGTATTGAGTTTAATGTAAAGGTCATTAAAGGCAAATATCAATGCAGCAAAGAAATTTAAGGCACAGCGCTTAGAAAGTATGGGACCCGAGTTGCAACAGTAAAGAAGAGAAATTCTATGCTTTACTTCAAAGAAAATATTATCGCTATATTTACTGTTTGGTTAGGTAGAAGTATCTGATAATTTGTTTCTAATTTTTCGACCTTTATTTTAATTATTCTTGACTAATTTTCCAAGCTTAAGGTCGCTTCTGATTTTATAAAACTTTTTGTTTTTCTCTTATTAATATTAAAAACTATCCTGCAGAAGATTTCCAAAGGAAATCGATATATCGAGATAGAAAAGAGAAAAACAAAAAGTTTTATAAAATCCGAAGTGACCTCAAGGATATTTCGATTTCCTTTGGAAATCTTCTTCAGGATAGCTTTTAATATTAATTCATTATTAAGAAGAATAATTTAAGAAAAGAAGATTTCCAAAGGAATTCGAAATATCGCTTGAGAAAAGAGAAAAACAAAAAGTTTTATAAAATCAGTAGTGACCTCAAGGATATTTCGATTTCCTTTGGAAATCTTCTTCAGTATAGCTTTTAATATTAATTCATTATTAAGAAGAATAATTTAAGAAAAGAAGATTTCCAAAGGAAATCGAAATATCGCGAGAGAAAAGAGAAAAACAAAAAGTTTTATAAAATCAGAAGTGAAGCTTGGAAAATTAGTCAAGAATAAGTAGAAGTATCTGTTTTTATTGGCTCACCATATTCCTTGTGAACCATAGTGTTGCCGCGCTACGTTATGTTCCATGAAGTTCTTTGCTGCAGGAAAATTATTGGCTATGTGTAAAGTGGCGGTGTAGCTGTCGGTAGTACAATGGTAGTGTGCGCGGCTCTTGTATATGAGAACGTGCGTTCGATCGCTGCTCTGGCCGCCTGAAATTTCTTTCAGCGGCCTCTTCTTAGTGACGGCGACACTATCGAGTATTTAGCCAATCAACTACCGTTCGGAAACGATATGAATCTACAGGTGTCATCAGTGAGTGTAAAACGAGAACGAACAAAGCTCACTGGCTGTGAGACACTCTCCCTAAGCCCTAATTTTTTTTTTGTAAAGGAGCGCTTGAGTTAAGGTTGTTCGTGGTATCCCCTGAAAATACTAAAAAATTAAAAAAAGTTTATTCCCTCATAAATCAACTTATTCTATGCAAAAGACCTCCTAGGTCATGGTCCAACACGAGGAGGCGTTGACTTTTGCATGATTCGGTACTCACTTATATTGGAAGAGGCGATAATATTTGAAGGAGATCCGTTTTTGGTAACATGTGATGTGGTTGCGTACTGACTACTAATGGCAAGAAATGGAATATGACGAGGATATTGGATATATATAATTAAAGGATGTGTAAGGGTAAATTGTTATACAAAAACTTCGTCGGCTTACACTAAAGTGCATAAGCTTTATAAAAACAATGCGTAAACTTTGCGACTGAACAAAGGTCAAGTGATCACGAGATGTATATCCGGCTCACAAACAAAGATGTAGAACCCCCATGAAAACGAGGACTAAAACCTTCATACGAACATACTTGCGCATCTTTGGTATAATTCTTATCAGAAATAGAGAGAGAGGGAACATTTTTCACAACATAGCAAAGAAACTTTGGAGGTGTGATCGGCGGCCATTGGAAAGCAGAGTCGTGAGCTTGTACAATAGTTACTGTAAACCAAATGAGAAATGTGAAGGCGATATGTAAAACTCTTACACTCAAACTTCAGTTCTGTTGCAAACTGGATTTTTCCAATTTGAGTGATATGATTTCTTTAAAAAAAACTCACTAATTGTTAAGGAAATTCAGATGTTTTTTATTTAATGTGAAGTACAATCGACTCAATCAAGGTCTGAATAAAACGTCTTTCAAATGGCCTCCACGTCTCCTTTTGAAGGAACGAATTCGATGAACCCAATTTTTGAGCACATCTGCCAGTAAATCAATTCGTTGGTCCTGAATAGCAGGCTCAATATTGACCTGTAATGTCACAATTTTTTGAAATAATCGAATCTCCAAAGTTTTCTCGCAATAATTCCGTTGTTGCACGTGCTGTGTGGCACATAGCCCCGTCCTGTTGGAACCAGATGTCGTCAAGATTAACTTCTTCCAATTTCGGCCATAAAAGATGGGTTATCATCGATCTATACCGCTCTCCATTGAGAGTAACGGTGTTACCAGCTTCATTTCAAAAGAGGTACTGACCGATGATTTCACTTGACCAAAAACCACATTACTTCGAGCGGTTCTTTGTCTTATTGGCACTTGAATATTATGTGAAGAAAACGTACACTCGTAATTTGCAACAACTCGATGAATAGCGAGGACAGGTTGACGAATATTACGACCATAAAATGGCAAAAGCGCACAAAAAGTTGCAATTGGAGAACGATTATTTTGATAACAAAATTTAAAAATTTTTAAACATTGTCCTTGCGTATATCTCTCCATAATAAAATTGTAAACATTACTGAATACAATGAATAAAAAATAACAGATCAGGATATACCACAAATGGCCGAAACGTCACTTAGAAATCAAATCACAGAAATTAGAAACCTCAGATATCATCATGTGGGATAATAAGGATTGTGCGATTGTATCATTTGTGGAACTGTTACAGTGATATTTTATATGATTTGTTATTTATATGGACGATACTTTCCGCCACATATATCTATGTCTGGAAAGTGAACAGTTGAGTTACAGTGGGCGGGCAACCATTTTACACATTTGCTAAACTATTTTCCAAAATAGATCCTATAATGAAATTTTGGTAGGCATAATGGACGTGTCTGGGTTTACTGATCATATCAATTGTATTGGGGTGAAACCCACACTTTCTGTCGACTATGCAATACTTGTTACTGCTGTATCTCCTAAATATCATGACTAACAGCCTGTTTGATTATCTGGAACGAAAAGCTCAACGAACAAAATTCAGTTACTTACATTCGACTCAAATTGGGTTCCTCTAAGTCGAAATTTCCGTTGGCCTGACTGAATGTTTGTTCGCAACTGACAGTAAATTCCAAACAGAGAAACCAAAATTTGTACTGAAGTTTTAAAAAATTTTATGTTTTCACTCGACCTGAGACGACTAGATTGTGGAACTCAAATCAACTTTATTTCATCTAAAAGACGAACGAAAGATTTCGTTCGAGTTAGAGAAACAGGTTGTAAGTATTCGAATGATTTGGAACATTTCTAAAACTCTTCTTCCTCCCCTCATACGATGTAATTGGAATAAGGTTTGCTATACCTATTGGGGATTTTTTCTTTTTGGGTATCCGTGTTTCGTTCCGTATATACTATGTATTTTTCTATGAAAGGTCTGAGGTTTACTGAATATGTTGTTGTTAACATTTATACTCCCTCATATTTAATACGAGTAAATTTAATTTTGCATTTATTTGATAACTAAACCACCAATTTCCTTCTTGCATTATGTACAAATGGCGATAAAGAAAATATAAGGTTTGCAAGTTACAACCAGCAATGAGATTCCATTCGGTACAAAATAAACATAACATACCCTCACACTGATTCCTGTTTCCAGTACATTGTTATTTTAATTGAGTTACAAATGGATATGATATGGCTTTGTGGTGACAATTAGAGACGACATCTGAGTGCTTAAGACAAAATGGGGCTAAAGGATTCTACTTACTCGAAATTGCCATTAACAAATTAGTTTTGATTTCATTATACTGAAAATTCTCGAAGTTATTTCAAGTGAGAAATACCCCCAAGAAAATTGTGTTCAATAAAGGATATATGAGCCATTCAGAATCCAAACGGATTAACCCTACTTTCCAAAAATTTTGATATAATAATGTCTGTTGGTTTTTAGATTTTGAATTTCACTATATGGCAAATACAGCCCTGTAAAAAATGTATAATGTTAGCGTAAATTTAAATAGTAAATCAAGCATATTGCGATATCCCCTTGTCTTTATTTATACGAAATTCAACATATCAATCAACTAACAATACACTGAAAGAAAAACCTTTCATAGCATCAATGAATTGGTTACATTAATCGGTTTACATTGATGCAATGGAAACTTTCTTTGATGCTATGAAATGTTACATTACTTTAATGAACTCCTTCATTGCTGCAGTTTTTTGAATTTGTGGGCCGTCATTACTGCTAAGAAACCTTTTACATTGATGGAATGAAGTATGTTTTTCATTTAAATATGTTAAACTATAGAAAAAAATTGCAGACATTTATCGACATTGTAAATTAGAAAAAATTTTTTGTCGGCCGCCATTTTTTCCATATAATTTACATGATTGTTTGGCAAGGAAGAGATAAATCAAGTGCTGGACGGGAGCTTGAACTTAGATGACAGGATGAGAAGACTGGAACCGATTGAGGAGGTGAAGAAGGTGAAAGAGCAGGCACAATGAAGACAGGAACAGATTAAACATATGATGGAATGAGCAGGAACTGGGAAGGCAAATAAACAGGAGCATGAGATTGGGATGAGTAGGAACTATAATAACAGGAAACAATGATAATTTGAAGGACAGATAAATCAAGTGCTGGGTAGGAGCAGGAACTTTGATGACAGGATGACAGGAACCGATTGGGGAGATGAAGAAGCGAAAGGAACAGGAACGATGAAGACAAGAACAAATTAAACATTTGACGGGATGAACAGGAAATGAAAAATGAAGAAGACGAATAAACAGGAACGATAAAGACAGGACAGGTATAAGCACGAACTTGGATGCAATAAGCGTGAGCAGGAACGATATGAAAATTTTGATCCCCAAGTAGGATTCAAAGGTACGATCTGGCAACCTCAGTTCAATGAACATTATTAAACATTAATTTACGTCTTATTAATTCAATAGAGTCAGAAATAGAAAATAAATGGTATAATTCATTAAAAGTTTTACAAAGGCTATAGAGGGGATTGTGACCGTCGGTGGTGCAATAGGTAGTGTGCGCGCCTCTTGTACAGGAGATCCTGGGTTCGATCCCTGCTCCAACCACCTTAAAATTTCTTTCGACGACGGTCACCTCGCTTAGTGACGGCGACACTATCAAGTATATAGCCATGAAAAAGCTTCTCAAAATACCGTTCGGAATCGGTGTAAAACTGTGGGTCCCAATCAGTGAGTGAAAACTGGAAAGCGCACAGCTCAGTGATTGTGAGAAGTTCTCCCCGGTCCCTTCATGGGATGTAATGGGAAACCATTTATTTATTTTATAGAGGGGATTTAAGGCCTCATAATTATGTTTAACTAAAGGTAAATTTAACGGAACGAAATGTCTTGAAGCACGAGTAGGAACATTAAAGTGTAATTTAGATGGCAAAAGCGGTGAGTTAATTTCTCCATTAATTAGTTTTACTATAAAGCTGATTCCTAACATAATTCTCCTGCGTTCAAGAGTTGGTAGATCAATCAAAGCAAGGCGGTTAACATAGGGGGGTAAAAGAGTGTCAGAATCCCAGCCAAGATTTCTCAAAGCGAAGAGCAGAAACTGTTTCTGTACTGATTCAATTCTATCAATATGGCACCTATAGTTTGGGGACCAAACTATCGACCCATATTCGAGTATCGGCCTTACAATACTAGTGTATAAACGTTTCGATAGATAAAGATCACTAAACTCCCTGCACCAACGTTTTATAAAACCTAATAAACTTGACGATTTACCCACACAAGAATCAATATGCAAATTAAATGTCAATTTAGAATCAAAGATTACCCCTAAATCACAGAACGAAAAAACATACCTACATATTTAATTACACCTAATCATAAAGAATGTGAAATTCATAGCATCTCCTAATAGTATTTGCAAAAGAATTGTTACATATATAAATATTTGTTATTTCTTATGCCTTTCTTATGAGAGTCATCGATCAGCTTGTATACCTTGTAAACCTGTTCATATATGTAAACCTGTTCATAGTTACTATCAATGAAACCTATTCATACCAACAATGAAACTTGTTCATACTATCAATGAAACCTATTCGTACCAACAATGAGACTTGTTCGTACCATCAATGAAATATGTTTGTACCGTCAATGAAACGTGTTATGTTCATACAATCAATGAAACATATTCAGACCTTCAATGAAACATGTTCATACCACCAATGAAACATGTTCATTGCATTAATGAAACATGCTCATAGCATCAATGAAACATGTTAATACCATTAATGTAGCATGTTCATTACATCAATGACCATATTTCATTACATCAATGAAACGGTTTATAATATCAATGTAACATATTTCTTTAATACAATGATAATGTTTCATTGCGGTTAGAGAGTTTACATTAATTTCAGGTCTATGAAATATTTTTCGTTTAATGTAACATTGTTCATAGCATTAATGAAGCCCGACATTGGCTCTTTTCATTGATGCAATGTAAGAATTCATTAATGGTATGAAGGTTTTTCATTCAGTGTATAGGAGAAAACACAAACAAATCTCTGCACGATTTATATTGTAAAGGTATATCCGAAGGTGTAGTTGTCGTTGTAGGAAACAACAACATATATTTTGTTCACACGAGCTGCTTCAGATACATATTAAACATAACAGCTGTTACCTATATCGTTATATAAAGAAATAATCGTACTAAACTTTCGTGACAAACTTTATACCTCTTTTACTTTTATTGACTATTTTACAAACTCCTGAGGTCAGACGTCTTAAAAGTATAATTAAACAAAAAACTTAAACAAATTTCAACATATTCTTGAAACTGGCTCTATCCTTCGCCTTTTCTTGCAAGTTGGTAACACCAAGGATACGGAAGGATTCTTCTGCCTGGCCTTCCCAGCCGAGTCTTGGTCGTCCTCCTTCCTGCTTCCAATGGGTACGTTATCGAAAACCTGTCGCGCTGGCTCATCTTCATCCATTCTGATAACATGGCGTAGCCAACGGTATTGGCCTAATTTGATTCGTCAGAATATAGATTATATACCTTTTGGTTCCAGCGACGTCGGTTCTCGCCGTTTTCGCTAACAGGACCATCTATATTAGGGAGAATTTTTCTTTCGTATACTCCCAGGTGTTTTTCATCCGCTTGCCATATGACCCTAGTTGCGGAGCCATATGTCAAGACAGATAAAACGAGAGTCTGATATAGCTGGACTTTTGTCCGTCAAGAGAGGGCTTTGTTCCTAAACTGCTTGCTGACCCCAAAATAGTATTATTTATTTGCAAGCACAAATTCTCCTATTTATCTCCAGGCTGACGTTGTTGTCCTTGTTCACGGCGGATCCAAGGTTGACAAATTCATCTACCACTTCAAAATAAAATCGGTTGTCAACGTTCAAGTGCGGACGAAGACGAGAGATTTGTCTAGTCGTTGACACCATCAATTTTATCTTACCCTCATTACCAGCAAGACGCACCTTAGCCGATTCTTTTTCGATTCTTGAAAATACAGCGGTAACCTCTCGCAAGTTTCGTCTAACGATGTCTATGTCATATGGATTTTCGTGTTAATGGTCTTGTTCGTATTTACGGCAGCCTTTCTCATTATTATCTCCATTAAGATGTTGAAGAGATTGTGAACGAAAGTGTGTCGCCTTGTCTAAGTCCTCGCTTGGTACAGAAAGGTTCAGTGAGGTCTTTCCTTACTTTCACTGCTGATTTGGTGTTGGTCAGCGTCATTCGACAGAGGCGGATCAGTTTAGCCGGAATACCAAGCTCAGTCATAGCTTCGTACAATTTTCCGTGTATGGGGTTATCGAAAGCAGCTTTTAATCTACAAAAAGGTGGTATATATCGATTTGCTTTCATTGGACTTTTCCAGGACGTGGAGCAGCGTGAATATTTGGTCAGTTCTTGCCTGGTCTAAAACTACACTGATAAGGTCAAATCTGGTTTTCAATAATTGCCTTTCACATAATACGCTCGACAAGACCTTATACGCGATGGATAAAAGACTGATACCGCGATAGTTGGAACCATAGAGTAAATTTATAGTAGAGCCGCCATTTGTGTCATCTGGCGTTTCCTTTCACACTCTTCGTGATGCGGTCGGTGTGATAGAGAGATGTTTGACGAAAAGTGATATACACCAGGTGGAATTACAATAATTTCTTGCTTTAATTTTTCATGCCATTTTTGTGAAAAACTGTGAAATTTAAATGTGTTTTAAACTTTTTTATTGACTGTTATTGTTAGCATACATTTGTATTGTATTTAACACATTAATTTTAACACACAAAACGAAATGCCGTTGTTGTTATTTTGTTTGTTGTTTTGAACCATTGCCTCTATCTGGTATTAGTAAAGCAATTCTTTTCAACATCAAACGTATACATCACACGAGGACAAATGTCAGAAATTTGGTGAGTGAAAGATTTTCTCTACCCATATTTACTCTATGGTTGGAACAGACACACGGATCACTCTTTTTGAATACAGGACTTAATACACTGATAATACATAATTTGCAGCTAAATTATGTAATCAGCTAGAAAAAGAGTCAGGTTGTCTTATTGACTTGTTTTACTTTGGAATTTCCCTCAGTTCAAGTATGCTTTCATCTCGTTGAAAGTTGAATGTGGGGTGAGGGTATATAAATAGGAATTCGCGAGCATAGTATATTAGCTGTTTCTTATTCTATAAAAATTGCGCTATAATTACACAAGTATACACTTTTGTGTTCTAGAAATTATTGCTACCCAGTGGCGGAGTTCCAAAGGTTTGAAAATCTCCTGATTCTCAGCCAAGAAGGACTTCGAAGGTAATACAGCATAAGTTTACATCATGGTCACAAAACAAAATAAATAAATAACTAAATATTTGTAAATATTTTCTTTAAAATTTTTTCCTTAACCCTGCTGTTAGATTAGAAAAAACTTACGAATCTTAGATTGAGGGACCATTTGGTCCATACTGCAATTTTCATCCAAAATAATAATTTTATCTTATTCTTTGTAACTATTTTGGTTCAAAAATTTCTAAAGCAAGTATTTGACATATCAAAAACATCCGCTAACATATCAAAAACATCTTCTAAATATTTGACATGAATTTACATTCGCTTGGTAATGAAAAAATTTACGAATCTTAGGTTGAGGGACCATTTGGTCCATACTGGAATTTTCATCCAAAATAATAATTTTATCTTATCCTTTGTAACTATTTTGGTTCAATAATTTCTAAAGCAAGTATTTGACATATCAAAAACATCTTCTAAATATTTGACATGAATTTACATTCGCTTGGTAATGAAAAAATGTACTATTGACCAAATGGTCCTCTAATCTAAGATTCGTCATTTTGTATTTTTCTCAGTCCTGAATAAAGTTAGAAAATTTAATTTTCGCACATAACATTGTTTTATTAAAAGACCCCATTAGCAGAAAAATTTAGTCAGTATATATCACCGTTCCAAAGTTACAAGGGAAAACAGAAAAAATTTGGACCAAATGGTCCTAATCTAACAGCAGGGTTAAATAAATACCATTTTAACCACCTGCATTTATTCCCCCCAAAATTTCTTCAAAGATTCTTCCTTCCATGAAACACTACTTGCTTTCGCCGCTACTGGATACATTTGCGTTGCTTCACATCGTGTACTTTTGTGTTTGTGTGAGTGCATTTGCGTCAGTGTGATGCAGTGTCACAGTAGCAGCAGCAGTGGCAACCACGATAGGCACTCACTGTGGCATGACATTCAATTACAATTCTGTTACACATTTTGTTTTTATGCCAACACATTTTATGCTTATACTCTGCTGTTTTCTGGAACGCGTTTCTTGCTTTTGTTTGACAATTTGCAAAATAAATTGTATTTCAGTTTATAAAATTATTATAATATGAAAAGGAAACAAACAACAGAAGGAGCAAAACAAAATTCAAAGAAAATTCAATTTACTCTTCCTAAAAGGCCAAAATGAGTTGATATGGAACGGATGGAACTAACCTCCAAGATTAGCATTACGAATTTGTTTATATAATAAAACTATAAATAAGTTGATCACTTGGATTTGCCGAGAGTAAAAAAAAACAGAAAAGAAAGATGGAAAAAATTAAATTAAGGGGCGGAAGATTATGAACAAACTTAAAGTCAAAGGAAAGGGGAATATAAGATTGAATGTATGAATAAAGGCAAAATTTTCATTTTTTCTTCAAAATTTTTTAGGTTTTTCTTATCGTATTAGGGTTTATTAAATTACATATGAGAAACTGAGAAGATATTAATAATAATAAAAATCCGTTTATAAACTACTGATAACTTATATTTCCAGAGCATTTAAGCCCACAAATAGGTACATATTTGTTCCAGGACAGTCCTGGACAGAACTCACGGGCGATGTGTTAAAATTTTTTTGTTACACGGTACCCTGCTCGATTTCTATGAACATATTAGCAAATGTTACATTGGAAATTAAAAAACAGCGTTGAATTTAAATGAATGATGACGTTACATTTAAATAATATTTGTTCTTAAAATTATTTAAAGACCAGTGAAAGCACATGTGCCATTATTTTCATGCTTAATACTTTTTGTTATATTCTCACAAAAAACAAAGAGAATGCAAAGAAACAGACACATGTACAGTCATACATTGTTATGTTCGTACATCCGCTACACAAGTTCACACAATTTTCGTTGCTCTCTTGCTGTCTCATTTTTATTTACGTATAACCACGCCTTTATTCTCTTTGCACTTTGCATTTAGTCCCTACCCGCGCCTATATACATCCCATGAATTGATTGAGGAGAGCTTCTCACAATCTATGAGATGTACGCTTTCTAGATTGGGACCTAGAGTTTTACACCGTTTCTCAACGGTATTTTGAGACGCTAGTCGCCAGCAATCAGCGAGGTGACCGTCGGCGAAGGAAATTTAAAGTGGTCTGAACAGAGATATTCCAAAAGTAAACTAGCTTTAAATCAGTTAAGCAGAAACCACATCCTGCACATAAAAGTGTAGAGCTATGCTTGGCGCAGAAATACTTGTGTTGGAAAAATGTCTCGTTGGCTATAGTCTCATAATTTACCTCAAAAGTTTAAACTTTTCTTTTTCATTCATCCCCAAAATATACATAATTTCTATTTGTGGCAAGTGGAAAAACCCGTTTACTGTAAACGAAATATGGTTTTAGACCAGGCAAGTCCACGACTGACCAAATATTCACGCTGCGCCAAACCCTGGAACAGACCCACGAAAAGCAAGTCGATACATACCACCTTTTTCTCGACTACAAAGCTGCTTTCGATAGCCCGGGGAAAGCTGCACGAAACTATGACTGAACTTGGTATTCCGGCAAAACTGTTTTGCCTCTGGAGAATGACGCTGACCAACAACAAATCAACAGTGACAGTGGGGAAAGACCTCACCGAGCCATTCTGTACCAAGCGAGGACTTAGACAAGGCGACACACTTCCGTGCAATCTCGTCAACATCTTAATGGAGATAGTAATGACAAAAGCTGCAATAAATACGAACAAGACCATTAACACGAAAAGCCACATGTTGTTGGCGTATGCTGACGACATAGACATCATTAGGCGAAATTTGCGAGAGGTTCCTGCAGTATTTTAAAGAATCGAAAAGGAATCAGCGAAGGTGGGTCTTGCTGTTAACGAGGGCAAGACAAAATTTATGGTGTCAACGACTAGAGAAACCTCACGACATGGTCCGCACTTGAAAGTTGACAACCAATTTAATTTTGAAGTGGTCGATGAAATTGTTGACCTTGGATCCGCCGTGAACATGGACAACAACGTCAGCCTGGAGATACGTATGAGAATTGTGCTTGCAAGTAGATGCTATTTTGGGATCAGCAGGCAGTTTAGGAACAAGGCCCTCTCTCGACGAACAAAATCCAGCTATATCAGACTGTCATTTTACCTGTCTTGACATATGGCTCTGAACTTTGGGTTATATCGCAAGCGAATCAAAAACACCTGAGAGTTTTGAGAGAAAAATTCTCCGTAGAATATATGGTCCTATTAGAGAAAACGGCGAGTACCGACGTCGCTGGGACGCAGAGCTATATACTCTATATTCTGACGTGGACATAGCTAGGCGACTAAAATTAGGCCAATTACGTTGGCTAAGCCATGTTCTCCGAATGGATGAAGACGATAACGTACCCAATGGAAGCAGGAAAAGAGGACGACCAAGACTCCGCTGGAAAGACCCTTAGTGTTACCAACTGGCGAGAAATGGCGAAGGATAGAGCCAGTTGGAAGAATATGTTGAAATTTGTAAAATAGTCAATAAACGTAAAAAAGTAAACGAAATACACTCATCTTGAAGAGAATAATGATAACACCAAATTTAACTTCAGAATCTGTAGACTGGTTTACTGAAAGACTTCAAATGTTTCAAGGGACTTGCTGCATGGATTTCAGCGGTGCCAAAATAACAACATCTACAGCGTCTATGGAGACAATGCTTTCATTAAGCTCCATTGATATATAACCTGGGTACGACACGTCCTTGACAAAAACACGACAATATTCAATAGCAAAGAAAAAAAAGCTGATGGTATTCTCACTAATGGAACAGAGAATCGTCAGCATTCCGGAGGAAATGGTAATGGAAACTGCCAACGAATTATTTCATGGAGAGAGTCATAGGCGGCAGGCTTGCTAGTCGATGGCTAGCAAGAAATCCATTGAAAATCCATTGAAAATTAAGAAAGGGTACTTACTTAAGAAAATGTTCGTTTATAAATTTTTTTCACTTTGGCTTTTCTAAATTTTCTCTTTATTGAGTTCAAAACTACAATATTTACTAAATATTGGATACAGGCTCCACCTAGAAAACTGTCCGTTAAACAAGAAATTTCCCAACATACACTCCGGTTCTCTTATTTAAAGGCACTAAAAATTCCATATTCATCAGCCGGTATCTTTTGCAATTTGCAATCGATTGCAGAATTTTAAAATGCAGAATTTTAACTAAAGAACTTTTTTTATGTCGTAAGGCCTATGAAGGAGGTAGACAATTTATGAGAAGCAGTCACTAATCCAGGCCACTAAGGATGCTTGGAATCAAATTTCGTTAGAGTACATAAATTCTCTTTCTCTCTCAATGAAAACCCGAATATTTTAAATTATAAAAAACAAAGGAGGTTGTACCTATTACTGGTAGTTCTTAAATAAAGTAAAATAAATTAAAAAACAAAATAAACAGTTTTTTGTATTAAAATTAGTTAAATTGCTGTGGATACTTTGAGGATCCAGCGAAATTCTGCCGTTTACCCGTATGTCGAAATTTTTACCTTTTCTTTAAATAATTGCAAATGGGCCATCGTAAGGCTGTTTAAATGGTGTTCTAACGGAATCATCGCGTAAGAAAACGTGTGTGCAATTTGAAAGTTCTGTTTGGACAAAATTATTATTTGATGAATGATTTGATGTGGCAATGGTTTTTATTTGATTCATTGTGTTTCTGAGCTCGTGAACGAATTCGGATGAATAATTAAAAGTTTTGTTATCGAAAATATCGCCTGGTAGCTTTAACGTTGTACCGTACAAAATTTCTGCCGAAGACGCTTTAAATCTGGTTTGAATGTCGTTCTTTATGCGAGCATGATTAGAGGTAAAACGTCGCGCCAGGTGTCATTTTGATAACACTTAATCGATGCTTTCAAAGTTCTATGGTAACGTTTAATTATGCCCTTGGCCTGTGGGTGATATGGGGATGTTTGAATATGTTTGCAACCGAATAAACGATTTAATTCTTTAAACAAATGCGATTCAAATTGTCGACCCTGGTCCGTTGTGATATATTGCCGAACGCCATAGTGTGATATCCAATTGTGAATAAGTGCAACAGCGACAGTTTCGGCAGTCATATTTTCAATTGGAATAGCCACAGGCCAACCTGAAAAACGATCAATGCATGTTAGACAATACCAAAAACCCCTTGACAACGGCATCGGTCCAATGAGATCAATGTTTATGTGTTTGAATCGACCGTCTGGTACTTTGAAATTAGCAAGTACGGATTTGTTGTGTTTGTGAATTTTGCTTTTTTGACAATCAATACATTCACTTGTCCATTTCGAGATATCCGCTTTGATACGCGGCCAAACATAACTTTCGGTAATTAATTTAATTGAAGCCCTTTTGCCTGGATGCGAAAGACTGTGTACAAGATTGAAAATTCGCATTCGCATGCTTTTGAAAATAAAAGGTCTGATTTGCTTTGTGGACGTGTCGCAGAAAATATAAAGATCTGAATGTGGGATGTGAATTTTGTTCAAGTTCAAAGAATTATTTTTTTTCAATGAAGAGTTGTAATTCTTGATCTTTAATTTGAGAATTTGCCAGAAGTTCCATGCTGATATCATAAGTTTTAATTTCTTCGATACGAGACAACATGTCAGCGACAATATTATTTTTGCCGGAAATGTGACGGATGTCAGTTGTGAATTGACTTATGAAGTCAAGTTGATGTGCTTGACTTGGTGAAGCTTTGTCAGGTTTTTGGAGAAAGCCAAAAGTTAACGGTTTATGATCGGTATACACGATACAATCGCGTCCGTCGATCATAAATTTATTATGTTTGATTCCCTGATAAATCGCTAGCAATTCACGATCATAGGTACTGTGTCGCTTTTGAGTGTCTGTCATTCGCTTGGAATAAAAAAATAACAAGCCTGTGTTAGATAACACGGGCGCATAGGTCAGACGTAGAATACGTTAGTCATTTTGCAATTAATAGATTTTGCATTTTGCAAACAATAATAGTCATTTTGCAAACCATAGATTAGCTGCTTTCCAACTACTTCCCAATGTATTCCCAGAAAGCAACTTCCGCATATAAAAACATTGATTGCTTTAGTGAATCTAAGAAAGTGCATATTTACAAAATGCCGTCGCATTTCTCTCCAACCAACACAATAATTAACGCCATCAAAATTGCATGTGTAAACTCAGATTTATAGGCAGCTTTCGTTTTCTCTAAATTTCCTCTTTTATTTTCTGCTCACTATATCAATGGCGTTTTTCCTCAACACATTTCTGTGAATACATTGGGAAGTAGTTGGAAAGCAGCTAATCTATTGTGCTGCCATATCACAAAAGTAATTCCTATTGCTGTACATCTAATAAAGATGTCGCTACAATGTGGCGATAACCCAAATAAGTTTGGAAACCACTGATCTAAACGATTGGAATAGTTTTGAACAAGATTTATTAATTTATTTTTTAGTTTGTGTGCTCGAAGACTGTATGCCATATGTTTAAGGATGAAACTATATCTAATTTAACGTATTACATTATAGCGACATCTTCATTTGAAGTACAGCTACAGCAATACATTTTATGATATGGCAGCACAATAGATTAGCTGCTTTCCAACTACTTCCCAATGTATTCACAGAAATGTGTTTAGGAAAAACGCCATTGATATAGTGAGCGTATACATCGCCAATCCTTTGTATTAATGTACATACACACACATTTACACGCTGCTCGCAGAAGTAAACAAACGACAGCAAAGATCTGTAAACTTTCAAGCACACACAAGTGTCCACGCTCCCCTCCCTTCATTTTATGTTCCCCTCCACACGAACTAATAACCGACCGATCCAACAAAACGAAATGTACACACACACACATTTACACGCTGCTCGATAAATAAACAAAGCACAGCAAAGCCAAAATCATTTGATTTCACAAGAACAACAAAAACAACAGCGGCATTTACAAACCAACAACAACAGCGGCATGTACAAAAAAGTCTAAAATATCATGCTCTTAAATATTTATTTCCTTAACTACATAAAACTTTTATATATAGACATATAATTTTTTTAATGTAATTCGAAACAAAACATATTACCAAAACTGAGTAACATATAAAAATTGCTAAAATATGTTTTAATATTTAAGTAAAAGTGGGTGAAAGTTGACAAACATTTTCTCTTGTGCTCCAGATCAACACCCCTACCTTACCGTATAACGTATTCTACGTTAAAACTCAACGGTTGAAGTTGTTCGTTATGAATTTGATGTAAGACTGCTCCTACAGAAAAATTGCTAGCGTCTACATGTAACGCTAAAGTGGAATGCGGCATTAACGATATCAATTTTGCATTGTTCAAACGCATTGAGCGCATCATCATTCCAAACAACTTTTAAATTGTCTTTTTTCTTGTTGCCCTTGATTAACGATTTCAGTTTGCCTTGAATTTGAGCGGCATTGGGTAGAAAACGACGATAAAAATTCAAAAGTGCCAAGTAGCGGCGAAGTTCATGTGCTTGAATTTTAAAATGACTTAAATTTTTTCCTCAGTTGGTTTAACGCCATTTTTTGAAACAACATGACCAAGAAAAGTGGGTGTTTCTTGACCGAAACTACATTTGGCTAGGTTAATTTTGATGTTATGCTCTCGTAAACGTTGGAGGACTATTCGCAAATGATTGCGGTGTTCATCGATATCTTTAGATGCTATGCAAATGTCGTCAATGTAAACGTCGATGAAATCGAGATCGTGAAAAATACTGTTCATGAAACGTTGAAATGTTTGTGCAGCATTTTTGAGACCAAATGTCATGACATTAAATTCGAAAAGACCGAAAGGTGTTATAATTGCTATTTTTTCTTTATCTTCATCAGCAATTGGAATTTGGTTATAAGCGCTATTGAGATCGATTTTTGAGAATAATTGTTTTTCCGGAAATAAGTGTGTGAAATCTTGGATGTGTGGTAATGGGTACCGAGCAGGTATCGTGATGGCATTTAAGCAACGATAGTCACCTCAAAAACGCCATTGACCGTTCTTTTTTGGTACAATGTGTAATGGGCTTCCGTTTTTGCTAGTTTTAGCTTTTCAGGATTTAAACGACGTGCACGTGAAAACATGGGTTGACACGTGAAAAAATGGGTTGACTGGTTGTAATAAGGTACAACTACTTGGTTTCAAATTATCACATTTATTGAATGTTGGGGGTAAAGTCAGATCTTTGAATTCGGCAATTAAATCGTTGAAGTTTGATTTTTTATCAACTGAACTAACTCATTGATATTGTGTGAATTGTAAATTGCATCTAGTGTGCAAATTTGTTTTTGCATCGATCAATCGTTTATTTTTTACGTCTACAAACAATCCGTATTCACTGAGAAAATCAGCACCTAGAATGGGCTTAGAAACATTCGCAATAAGAAATGTCGATACAAAATTACGACGGAGAGCTAAATTGACATTGCATGTGAGAAAACCGAAAGTTTCAATAGGTGTACCATTAGCGGCAAAAAGTTTATAAACTTCTGGTTTTTTTAAGTTAGGATATACATTTTTTGGCAAAATTGATAAATTGGCGCCAGTGTCGACCAAATACTTGCGATGATTTGATTGGTCGGTAACGAAAAGACGGCGAGTGAAAGTTGATTCCACCTCGTGTACCGTCGGTGACGAAGTGGTTTTTAGTTTTCCGAATTATTCGATGAATTCTTTTCACGTTTTTTAAACCGAAAAGGTTGTTTACATTTGCGTGCTAATTCGCCGAACCTATAATGAAATCGACAATATGGTCGCTTGCTATTTGATTTCGAACGTGAACGGCTGTTTTCGTTGTTGTTGTTACTGTTGTTGCCGTTCGAAATCGGACTTTTGCTACGACTTGACCTAAAGTCCCTAAAAGATTTTGTAAGTTCGTCGATTTGTACTTTCAATTGTAATAATGATTCATTATTATTGTCCGTTTTGATTTCGGAAATGTGTTCAGGTACAGTTAATTCAACAATTTCATCAGCCAAAGAGGCACACGTATTCAAATCATCATTTGAAATAGCAACAACTGCCCTAACGTTTTCAGGTAGGCGGTCAATCCATAATGATTATATTTCGAATTGTCACGTGTGATTCCAGCGTTAGTAAATTGGGCTTCCATTTGGATGAAAAATAAATCAGGTTCATTGTTGAGGAACGTTGGTGCCCTGATTTTTATTCGACTTATTTCGGGTGAAGGCAAATTGCTAATGGTACTCACGTTTTGTGTTGTTTGCTCCGCTGTTGAATTTTCAGGCATGTTAAAAAGATTCCATGAAGAGCGGTTAAAATCCTTGGTATCCAATTTGGCTTCTGTTTCGATCGCTTCCCCACTCAAATTATTGTATGAATTTCGAAAAATTGGCCAAAATTGTTGTGAACTCTCCTGCTCTGAACTGAAAATGTTCAAGGAACGTTTCCTTTTTTGTTGCTGTTGTGGGTTGCAATTACAGCGTAATTATTTGACGAAGGAGATTATGTAGCTTCTTCTTTATTCGAGGCAGACACAGTAGAGTTTGGCGTTGAATTTTCTGTTGTAGTACCTGAATATGGTGCTTCTGAAACGCCTCGAACATCAACCATCAATGTGGGGTTTTGTTCGGTTGTTTGACGTTTTTTGTTTTAAAACAATTTAAATTGATTTTGTGAATGTTCATGTTGTTATTCTTAATTCCTTAATTCATATGAACGGAATGAACTTCTTATTTTGTCCTCCAATGACAGAAATGTATTTGTTTGTCGGGGTCACCAATGTGGATTCTTTGAGGATCCAGCGAAATTAAATATTCCTTTGTAGTATGTATGTAGGGTTCATACGCAGAAAGAAAGTAAAAAGATCCGTAATATGAACTACCTAAGTCGTTGTCTGGACAACAACTCGTCTCACATACTGACTTTACTTCTTCATTTCTTTTTTCTATTTTAGTGATGTTTAGTACATTTCATTACATTTCCTTGTTTGAAGTTTTCAAGGTCAAACAAGGACATTGGAAGAGATCATAAAAAAACAATAATAACAATAATTCTCTCTCTGCTTTACATTCGTTGTTTTGCTTTACATGAATTACAGTGCAATCAATCTAGATACGACCAATGAGCTACAGTGCAGGTCGCCACAGTGCCTTTATTCAAGTGAAGCAAAAAAATAGCACATTTTCACTTTTTTTTTATAAATTGCTCAAAAAGAGTTCTTTAGTTAAGAAACCACTATTGTCGTTAATGCCGGAATTTACATTTGAACAGTTCGATACCATTCTCGCCCGAATCGAAGGAGTATTAAACTCCCGTCCAATCTCCGCTATGTCGGAAGATCCCACTGACCTGACATCGTTAACTCCAGGGCACTTTCTTAAAGGTGCACCCATGTTGTCACTACCCGAGCCAAACTCCCAAAACTTATCACTTCTAATCAACCGATGGTTGAAGCTCAAAGCGCTCCAGCCCGAATTCGCTATTCGATGGAAAGAGGATTACCTCAAAGCTCTTCACAATCACTATAAATGGAAAAATTCCGTTCCCAACCTCAATATTGGCGATTTAGTTGTCGTAATGGACGACTTGTGGCAGTGTGCGCGGCTCTTGTGCATGAGGACGTGGGTTCGATCCCTACTCAGACCACCTAAAATTTCTTTCGACGGCGGTCACCTCGCTTAGTGACGGCTACACTATCGCTTCTCAAAATACCGTTCGGAACCGGTGTAAAACTGTAGGCTCCAATCAGTGAGTGTAAAACTACAACGCGCACAGCTCACTGGTTGTGAGAAGCTCTCCCTAATCCGCTCGTGGGATGTAACGGGAAACCATTTATTTATTTTTTTTATGGACGACTTACTGCCACCCAGTGAATGGCGTCTGGGAAGAATCGAAAAAAGTCATCAAGGATCTGACCATAGAGTACGAATAGCAGATGTACGAACCTCAATTGGCATAATCACGCGGCCTATTGTCAAGCTTTGCTAATGACCATAGAAGTTTGATACAAAATTAAGAAAACCAGCTAAATTCATCATCTAGTCTCTCAGCTGTAGCTCTCGACGCGATCGGTTGTGTTTTAAGCGTGTACGCATAAAGCGATATTTGAAAAACAAATATATATATATAATTGGAAATATTAGTGTGTGTGTAAATCAAGGAGAATGTCTCAGTTAGAAGTGCCGGATAATACTTGTAATCAGTGCAACGAGCCAATAACAACGACAAATTATGTTCTCTGTCAGCACTGCAACAAAAAATACCATTTCAGTCCCTGCACTGTTGTATCCGAAAATACGTATAGTTGTATGGGCATTGGGAAAAAAGCAGATTGGAAATGCCACCAATGTAAACCGCGAAGCAGATCTCCCAACAACATATGTATGTCAGTCGCAGTCAACGAAAGCATACCACAAATGCAGAATAAGACTCAACGAGAGGACGATGACGCAGAGGACGAGTGCAGCAAACGTTATAAGAACGCACATGATTCTATGTCATCTAATAATCTGAGTGCAAAAACCCCGCAATCTGATATTACTGAAATAAAGTCAGGCATGGTCGACCTAAAAAGCACTATGCAGCAAATTGCCCAAAATATGATTGCTTTGAATGCGTCGAATAATACTATAAAAGAACAACTGGCCGACGCTATTAATAAAATTAATCAGAACATGGCAAATCTGAATGTGCAAGTTAAAGATCTGGAAGAAAGGGATAAAGAAAAAACCAAACAAATATCCGAAATGGAGAAACGAATCCAGCGTCTTGAACAACAAGCAATTAACAAAAACATTGAAATATATAATGTGAACGACACAGAAGTAGCAGCAACGAATGTCATAAAAACCATTTCAGCGTCGGTAGGCATTGAGCTGCGTGATACTGACATCAGCAGCGCACATCGCATCAGAAAAAACAACAAAATTATTGTAGAATTTTCGTCTGCTCAGAAAAAGAAAGAGTTAATGAGCAAGATGAAAGGGCATAGAATTGATGCGTGTGTAATAAGCAGAGAAACCAACCCTACACACAACTACATTTACGTCAACGATGAACTTACACCAAATAATAGACGCCTTTTATGGATGGCGAAAACTAAAGCGAAAGAGTGTAAATGGAAGTTTGTTTGGGTACGAAATGGACAAATTTATTCACGCAAAAATGAAAATTCATCGCCAATTGTTATCTGTAATTCTTCTGATATTGAATCCATAACATTCACAAATTAAAACCTTATTCTTAACACATTAAATTACCTCGTAAACTTTTATACATTATATTTTTTTCTCTTTTTTTAATTAAAAAATGAACAATTTTAACAAAATAATAAACAATTTCGATGAAATCGATAAAACTTTGCTAAGTTATCCCACGTCCTTTATACACATGAACATCCGCTCCTTACGAAAAAATTTCATACCTTTGATAACACACGTAAAAAACATCACAAATAAAATATGCCTAATAATTCTAACTGAAACAAATATAACAGATGCCGAAAACAATCTTTACAACATACATGGTTACAGAGCCACCTTTTTAAATAGAGAAGGCAGAGGAGGTGGAATAGCAGTGTACATTAACGAGAACACCAACTACGAAACAATAACAATAAACGCATCATCATTTGAATCTGCCCAAATAAATATAAACACAAACAACAACAAAATTGTCACCGTTCTACCCGTCTACCGTCCGCCAAATCAAAACATAAAAACCTTCATAGATGAGTTAGACGAATGCATAAACAATATCAACAAGAAGCAAGATGCAATATTAGTGGGAGATATGAATGTTGACATAAAGAGAGATAATGCAATAACAACAAAATACTTGGATATGCTGTCGTCCCATGGACTGCAGTGCATGGTGACGGAGACAACGAGAGAAGATGTTTACAACCACTCGCACACATGTATAGACCACATATTTATGCGGTGTAACATAGCGACAGCAACCGCACACTCCGCCGTGGTCACAACAACAATATCGGATCACTATTCTCTTTTTGGCTGCATCGAAGAAAGCAAAACAGAAAAGACCATCGAAGATGAGCAGGGTACGGATTTTAGTGCAAAAATAAATAATGTAAAAGTTAACCGTCTAATAAGTGAAGTAAACTGGAATGAAGTTATAAATAGATCAGGCAACACAAATGAACTTTTTGATAATATACATAACATTTTTACAGAAATTTATGAGAAATCAAAGGAAACACCGAATGTGAAATTTAAAAAAAGAAAACCATATCCGTGGCTTAGCACGGATTTATTGAGGTATTGCGATATCCGGGATAAACTCCATAAAAAGTGGCAAAATAATAAAAGCAATGTAATTAATGAAAAAATATACAAATCATATAACAATAAATTAAATAAAAAAATTATAAATGCAAAAAATACATACAATATCCGGCAATTTCAAATAAACAGAAACAACATAATAGGAACGTGGCAACTAATAAACGATATAACTGGTAGAAAGTCCAGTAATATAGATAAAACAATCAAAAGGAACTTTCCACATGAAAATACTCCGAATCTAACCGAAAGTTTCGCCGAAAAATTCAAAGAAAATGTTCAAAATATAATACACACATGCAATATAAAAACAAATGCAAATCCACAAACTAATACGCAAAATACAATGTACCTGACTTATGCTAATGAAGGGGAAATATATACAATACTCAAAAATCTAAATACTAGAAAAAGTCCCGGAGCTGATGGGATTAGAGCTATAGACTTAAAAAACAATGCGAATTGTTTAACTCAAATAATAACAAAGCTAATTAACAGCAGCCTAAGCGAGTCAAAAATACCACAGTTATTAAAAACCTCTATTATCCGGCCAATTTATAAAAATGGAAGCAAATCGGATTTCAATAATTACAGGCCAATTTCGATTCTTCCAGTTGCGGAAAAAGTGCTAGAAGAAGTATTGGTGAGGAGATTGAACGACTTTCTGTCTAAATATAAGGTAATAAGTCAAAATCAGTACGGGTTCCAAAAAGGAAAGAATATAAACCAACTTCTAGGATCGTTCTCGAACTACGTAAATCAAAGTCTAAGCAATAAACTCCACTGTCTTGTCTTGTATATAGACTTTAGTAAAGCTTTCGACACCCTACCACATGAAAAGCTAATTGAAACACTGGAAAGGAATGGAATACGAGGCACGTGCCTAGAATGGTTCAAAGACTACCTACGGTGTAGAACATTTCGAGTCAAGATTGAAAACTATCAAAGTGAAAATACCAATATAACACACGGAGTTCCACAAGGTTCCAAGCTTGGGCCGCTGCTTTACTTAATATATGCCAACGCAATGATAAACCAAGTTAAAGAAAGTAAAGTATTTGCATATGCAGACGATACTGCAATAGTCGTATCTCACGGATGTATTCATACTGCTATAAGAATTATGCAAAACGAACTAAACAATATATCCAGATGGTGCCATGACAGCGGACTGATAATAAATGCAAACAAAACTAAAATAATGCACATAAGATCGCGACATACCCATCCGACAGATATTACAGTGACCTTTCACAACACTGATTGCCTGCACAACAAATATGTTAACAACAACTCTCCTAATAATGATGCCTGCTCTACGAAAATAGAAGTGGTTAGTACATATAAATACCTAGGAATACATATAGATGTACACTTCAAGTGGAAAACGCACATCGAGAAACTACAGAAAAAGCTACGTCAATCAACCTTTGCGTTATATCACTTAAGCAAATGCTCTCCGTACAACGTTCTGAAGCAGGCTTACTTCTCGCTGGCGGAATCCTATTTACGGCACGGGATAACGGCATGGGGCACAGCGACATACTGCAGGACACTGCAATTAACGCAAAATAGACTCCTTAAATTATTATATAAAAACCAACAACATAAAACAAACTACATAGACCAAAACATAAACATCCACACAAGTAACAATATCGAAACGATCAACACAGCCAACCAAAATAATAACGCACACCAAAATCGCTACCAAACATCGCACAATGATACCGATATATACAAGTATCTCCAAATTCTGAATATTGAGGGAATATACAAAACCTCAATAGTAAACGAATTTTACAACGATCCAAACTTGCTTGAATGCATTGATCACCAGCAGAACACAAGAAGAAGGGCACAAGGACGATATAAAGTACCGAGCTTCCGAAATGATTATGGAAAGAAGTCATTAGCCGTAACTCTACCAACAACTCTTAATAATATGCCAACATACCTATTAAGCATACATAATAAGATAAGTAGAAAGAAATTAATCAAAAAACACTTCCTAAATTAAATTAAATTAAATCTTTCAAATTAAAATTAACAAAACAAAAATTGAATTAATTAGATTTTATATTGAAATATTTTTTATGAAATACATATGTATACAGCTGAGCTGAAATAAGCATAATAGTATGAACATTGTTTTACACAACTACTTGTTATCCTGCAGACAAGCCGAAATGGCTTCGCGGGAATATGAATTAAGATGAAATGTAAGAAATTATTTTTTGTTCAATAAAGCTCAAAATCTTGAAAAAAAAAAAAAAAAAAAAAAAAAAAAAAAAATTACCACCACAATCTTTTGGCTAGAATTCCACAGTAGTGGAGAACACATTTTTGCTAACTATTTCCGTGTTTTTATGTTTTTCCAGATCAAACTCAATCCGACGATCATCACAATCTGACGTATTTAAACGTATGCTATGCAAAGCATACCACGCATTGCGATTCTGCAAAAAATTTCTCGCTATGAACTCCAAGGAGAGGAACCAAGTTGTACGAATATATGAATATTGTATCAACTGTCTAGCAAGGAGCCATACTTTCAGGAAATGTCGTTCGGGGAATACCTGTCATCGATGCCGGCATTACCACCACACACTTTTGCATGCAACAACACGTCCGCGAATAACGCCCCCTAATCAGCAGGGCCAGAACGTACAAACACGTCAAAGAGTCCAAAGATCGAAAGGAAAACCATCTCAAAAGAAAACGCCTCCAAAGACACCAACTAACTCCGAAGAACGGCCCATACCTGACCAGCAAATATTGTCCGAAGCTATAAAATCGTTGGCTACAGTTCTCTGCGCGTCGCAAGTTCCGGCTTCAACATCGACCCGGCGGCATGTCTAATCCTACTATTAGACTTACGATATTGCTCTCCGAAACACGATTATGTTGCTTAAAATATAAATGAATTACTATTCAACTACTATTGTATCATAATTAGCCTACATAAAATCTAAATTAACTACTATTGATGTTACAACACAATGAAAATTTACTAGTTCTACTACTATTTGTTTGAATTTTCGGATTGTTATATTCGTAGTTTTAGTACTTCAAAATTGTACTTTGTACAAAAATCAGAACTAAGTTAAGTTATCGTGAATTGTTACACTATGGATAAAGAATAGATAAAATAAGAAGTTTCCTGTGGAGTAAAATCACAAACCTCTGTCAATTTTACAACATCCACAACTTAGTGAGCATCAGTCTCTGAATAAATACTCTGAACATCTTGAATACTAATTGATTTGGTTCGTTTCCTTTTACTCTCACTTTCCCTACTCTAAACCCTATATCAAATTGCTTAATTTCTTATATTAATGAGAAATTATTCAAGGTGATAAAAGTTTCTATTTCTCTAGCTTTGGCACCCACACTCACTCAAGAGTTTTCAAATAAATACAGTCCACTACTCTCTACCTGACAAAAGTTGTGATACCAAACCAACACAGATCAAGAGATTCACCAGTGATAATCTCTCATTTAATCAACACAGATGTCTAGCTTCCATTTCCATTTTAAAATTCTGCAATCGGTTACAAATTGCCAAAGATATAGGCTGCTGAATATGGAATTGTTAGTGCCTTTAAATAAGTGAACCGGAGAGTATGTTAGTTTAGACACCAACCAAAGCAAAAGTCCCAATACAGTTGATAATACTGGGATGTAGCATAATAGTGTTAAAAAAAATTGGTTGAATATTGTAAATATGAATGAGTATTTGATTTTCACTTTCCTTCACCATTTTCTATAGTGAAAGTTGAACTCCACACGTGGAGTTGTTATTAGGCTACAGAAATATTAAACGTAGTAAACTGAGCAGAACTGGAATAAAAATTTAGGCACAATAACGCAAATGGAAATAAAACTTTTTGTATGGAACAACAAAAAAAAAAAAATAAATGGTTTCCCATTACATCCCATGAAGGGACCGGGGAGAACTTCTCACAACCACTGAGCTGTGCGCTTTGCAGTTTTCACTCACTGATTGGGACCTACAGTTTTACACCGATTCCGAACGATATTTTGAGAAGCTTTTTCATGGCTATATACTCGATAGTGTCGCCGTCACTAAGCGAGGTGACCGACGCCGAAAGAAATTTGAAGGTGGTCAGAGCAGGGTTTGAACCCAGGATCTCATGTACAAAAGCCGCGCACACTAACCATTGCACCACAACAACTTTTTCTATTGAAGAGCCGCCCTAGGGGATACTAATCGAACCCTAAATCATGAATTACCGATTAGCTAAGTGCAACGTGAATAATATACTTTCAAAATAGAGTTTTCTTTAGTTGCTACAGTTTCGGTTTATCCTCTTTGGACACTTTAGCTAATGAAATCTCCTCTTACTATTCATCACATCTTTTGTTGAACATTTTAAACTTTTCATTAAGGACGAAATATATTGAAAGTTTTTTTTTTTATTACCACTTTTAGAATTTAAATTGTATGTAACTTTATTCGTCTTCATCGATCATGTGATGATAATATTTGCCCACTTAAAGCCAATAAACTATACATCATGAAACATCGAATACTAACACATGTGTTTACTAAAATGACTTCACAGACATACTCTCACTACTCATACACACGCAAACAAACAGACCAAACATCGACTTGAACAACTTTTCTAAAAGTCTTTTAGAAAGTTTAACATCTTAAGGACCATCTTCATCTGGAAACAAACAGAAAAAGGAGGCGGCATCTTGAATGCATTTTGTGAAACTTTGCAAATATCTTTTGTAGGTTTTTGTTAGGAAACAACTAACAAACAGGACATACCAACAAATATACCAAGCCTAAGTGTAAAATACTTTTTGTATAACTTTATCGTTGTATATGGCAAATTTGAAAATAAGTATTTAGTTGCAGATAAAAGTGGAAGGCAAGTGGGTTTCTTTGGAGTTGTCAACAAGCTAGTTGAGAATATGATATACCTTCTTGGAAATGTATGTATGGAGGCATAGGATGTTAAAGCTGGTAATTTTGCATAAACGTTTATGTAGTACGAGGTTGCCGTTTATATTTCGGGTTCTGGCAAAATTAGTGCTGCCAGATGCAAATTGCAAAGCATTGGATGCATTGCAAAGTTTGAAATTTTGTAGCTTAAACATACATAAAACATTTTCACTTACAATCAATATTTTTTGTATTACTGTGTGTTGAAAAATTCATCTCGGTCAAGAAATTTAATTAACCCGTGAAAATTTCGTGCGATGCATTTTTACGGTTTTCGTAGAGGATTATCGAGATAAGAGTTTTTCAATCAACGTCTTTCGGCTTTTGGTGATAAAGCACCATTAAAAAAGCTACTGTAAATCGCTGGTAACTAGAGTTCAGTCTCGGGCGTCGTTCGCTCCAGAATGAATTTCTTGAAGGTAGTCAAACTTCGGTCGTTTTCTCGGAAACCATATGACATACCGTGACATTGAGGCATCTTTAAGTATTAGTATTTCAAGCACTAATAAGATACTGCATGTTCATTTGGTCGTGACAAAGAGTTGTTCTCGTTGGATCCCACATAATTTGATGAATGATAAAAAAAAGCTCGTGTCCATTGGAGTAAATAAATGTTGAAGAAATACAATCGCCAAAGCGCAGTGTCTAACATCGTCACAGATGACAGATAATGGACCTATGCATATGAGTCTGAAACAAAACAGCAATGGACCATATGGTTCTTTCAAGCCGAGCTAAATCCAACAAAAGTTATTCTTGGAGAAGCACATCGAAGCAAAGGATCCATTTTTTCGGAATAGTCGATCAACCGGTCGGGCCAAAGGTTGGTTAATAGTCTATAGTTATCTACTTAACTGGAGAAAATGGCCGAGTTCGTCTAAGCTCACTACATCCCAGTATGAAAATCTTAGGGAGTATAATGATATATTCTTGGGAGGAGATAGTGTAGAAGAAAAAAGATTGTTATCCTGGTGATGTACAAGTCGATGAGAATGGTGCTACCATAAGGCTCCACTCCCTTCTAAATCACACTTAAAAAAGAATTCTTCAAACTCTATACCCGAATTTGAAAGGAATTAGTGAAACCCAATTTAGAAAATGGAGAATAGGACGAATCGACTGATCAATAAATTTTCAACCTCAAGTGGGAAAATGGTGAAGAATCACAAAATTTGTATGAAAAGCCTGTGTTCATGATTTCAGTTGTTCCTCTTAAATTGGTTACAATAGAAAGTAACAGTATTCTATGGAAAAATTAGAGACCATGTTCAAAGAGATATTGAAGGCCAGTGAAACTTAAATTTGCAAACCAAACCAGAACAAATGTTGAAAAAGATTATGAGGATATATGTGCACAGATAATCAATCTAATTAATATAGAAATAAAGGGTTTTCCTATTTGAGTAATATGATTTCTAAGTGACGTTTCGGCCATTTCTGATATGCTATTATCTGTCATTTTTTTTCATTGTATTCACTAATGTCTAGAATTTCATTCTGGAGAGATATACCCAAGAACAGTGTATAAAAATTATTCAGTTTTTTATCAAAAAATAATCATTCTCCAATTGCAACTTTTCGTGGGCTTTTGCCATTTTATGGTCGTAATAATCGTCCACCGGTGCTCGCTATTGGTCGAATTGTGGCAAATTACGAGCGTACATTTTCTTTCCATAATGTCTAAGTGCCAGTAAGACAAAGAACCGCTCGAAGTAGCGAAAATATTGCTACCGTTCAAGCCATTGTTGCTGAAGACCGCAATTTGTCGATTCTAAGACCTTGTCAACAATTAGGACTGTCTCAAACCACAACCAACTTTTTATGGCCAGAATTGAAAGAAGTTGATGTTCACAACATCTGGCTCCAATAACACGGGGCTACGTTCCACAGAGCACGTGCAACAACCGAATTATTGGAAGAACAGTTTGGAGATTCGAATATTTCACGAAATTGTGACATTGAATTGTGATTTAGTTGTGATTTAACACCATAACACTATTTTTTCTGGGCTTATTTGAAGTCATTGGTCTTTGTCAATAAACCAGACTCTCTTCAAGCTTTACAGTCAATGTTGAATGTGCTATTCATGACGACGTGATATAGTGGAAAAAGTGCATGAAAATTGGGTTAATCGAATACGTTCCTGCAAAGGCGATTCAATTGTACTTCACAAAACATAAAATATTTATATCTAAATTTCTTTAAAATCATATCAATCAAATTAGAAAACCATTTACAATTCAATGACAGCTTGAAAATTGAAATTAAGTATGCTCTGCCGTGGCCGTCAGTGGTGCAATGGTTAACGTGCGCGCTTCTTGTAAATGAGATCCTGGGTTCGGTCCCTGCTCAGACCACCCTAAAAAAAAATTTTCTTTCGGCGGCGGTCACCTTGCATAGTGAAGGCGACAATATCGAGTATTTAGGCATGAAAAAGCTTCTCAAAATACAGTTCGAAATCGGTGTAAAATCTGTAGGTCCCAATCCGTGATCATAAAACTAGAAAGCGCACAGCTCATTGGTTGTGGGAAGCTCTCCCCAATTCCTTCACAGGATGTAATGGGAAACCATTTATTTATTTTATGCTCTGCTATGCACTATGGTTGATGGGAAAGTGGTCAATATTTTGACGGATCAGAAATTGTCTAGATGCTGTAATAAACGCAATGCAACACCAAATCAAACGAACGATCTTCCATATATTAGATCTCTAAAACCCAATGAAAATCACTGCAAATTTGGACTCTTCGATGTTGAATAAGATTTATGGAGTGCTTTCTCCATATAGCCTATAACATGAAGTTTAAGAAGTCGAGCGTATCTAAGGAATTTAAAGATTTGTGTGGAAACATAAAAAAATATATCCAAAGAGCAATAAGAAGAAGATTAGGAATGTGTGTTGACATGGTAAGACCTGATACTGCGAACTGAAACGCTGGAAATGTTTCCCGAAATTTTTTCGAAATTATAAAGAAATTGGTGTAATTTTAAATATTCACCCTGATCTTCTTAAGCAATTTTACTGCATTTTACAAATATGCACTTGCATCCGGTAGGGAAGTAAATGTTAACACATTCAAAATATACTGCCATGATACAGCAGATATATTTAGTAGCCAATATGGATGGTATAAAAAGCCCCCGACAGTACATAACGTGTTAATGCATGGCGCATAAATTAGTAATCATTTTAGAGTGGCAGTAAAAACCTTATCTGAAGAAGCCCAAGAGGCATCAAATAAAGTTTTCAAAGCAGCCAGGCTAAACAATAGCAGAAATTTTTCAAGAATATTAAATAATGAAGATGTAGTCCACTATCTTCTCGTGTCTTTCGATCCTGTAATAAGAAATATTCGTATTAAAACAGAAAAACGAACGGAAGATATGATACAAGAAGTTATTGAGCTCTTAATTTAGTCACACCTACTTATTAATTCATAGATAATAACAATAAAACTAAATACGTAAATAAAATTTTATCGGTTTGCATTAATAAATTTTGAAAAATTATGAATTTTTTCGCAGCATGGGCAACCATATTTTACAGGGTATATCAGAAATTGTGTCCTCCGTCTACACACCAAATTTATACAGTTTCCGTTGAAGAGTAACAAAGTTATAGATTTTTGGACGGAATACACCACTGTACCATGTTGGTGCCTCCCATACACAAGTTGTTCAGCTGGCTGGTTTAACCACACTTTCTGAAATTTGGTACTAGACAAAATTTAGTCAAATGCCACTCTTTTGTTGAAACTGAATGACTTTACCACACCCATTCTCGTCCCTCCCATACAAAAGTTGGGCATATGCCCGGATGATCGGCACGATAACTCTCGTAAACCACAACCGATCTTAACAAAATTGTCACCGATCAACATTTGCTCTAAGGCTACTGTGTAATAAAAAATAAACAACTTCGACATTAAAATTTTTGTACCGATCAATATTTGCTCCAAGGCTACTGTGTAATAAAAAATAAACAACTTCGACATATAAATATTGGGCGGACAATTGGCTGGTAATCACGTTAAATCCCCAAAGACACTTACGATCCTTCAGGCAGAAAAATAATGACCTGTCTAATATATTCTCCCAAACATATTCTGCAGGAACCATTTATATGTTTGGATCACACTTCAAACATTCATATGTTTGCAAGTCCAAAACTCACTTGTATTTAAATGTAAACATTTGCATGTTTACTGGCAAATATGAATGCTTTTACGTGGAAACATACACGTTCTTCTTCCCAAAATATGCATATATTTACGTGGAAGCATTCGCCTGTTTCCCCCAAACTTACTTATACTTACGTGGAAGCATATCCGTATTACCTCCCAAACATAATAATATTTAGAATCGAATTATTCTTTGATTTCAATATAAAGGGTTTTCCAATAAGGACTAGACAACTTTTTTTTTTAAATAAAACGCAACCCTTTTGTGAAATTTCCGAAACTTTTTGATCGACTTGAAACACGATCAAAACATTCATGAATGGAACTCGACTTTGTTCATATAGACAGCGAGGGCACGTCGCCAGCGGTCGATTTGTTGGACCAAATTTTCGATGACTCGGTCACACATTTCGGCCGTAACGGCCGCTTTTTCGCGTTCAATGTTGGCTCTGAGTTCTTCCAACGTCGTCGGCTTGTTGGCATAGACCAATGATTTGACGTAGCCCCTAAGAAAAAAGTCTATAGGCGTTAAATCGTACGAACGAGGCGGCCAATTGACTGGTCCATTTCTTGAGATACCACGTTCACCAAACTTACTCTACAATAAATCGGTTGCAACGTGTGCTGTGTGGCTGATGGGACCGTTCTGTTGAAACTGCATGTCGTCCAAGTCCACGGTTTCCAATTCGGGTCAAAAATAATCAGTAATCATGGCGCGATAACGATCGCCATTCACAATAACGTGACGATCGTTACTGTGGACGAAAACAAATGGCCCAATGACGCCGTCGGCACTAACACCGCACCAAAGAGTTATTTTTTGTGGATGAAGGAAGTGGTCATTCATGAAGCACATGTGGAATTTTAACAAACCAATAACGTATATTTTGCTTATTGACGAACCCATTGATCCAAAAATGAGCTTTATCACTGAAGCTGAGTTTACGATGAAATTCATCATCTTGGCGCATCTTCTCGAGAGCCCAATCGGATAACGTACGTCGCGTCAAATGGTGCATCGGCTTCAATTCTTGAGTCAGCTTGATCTTGTATCGATGTAATCAAGATGTTCACGTAAAATTCGCCATAAAGTGGTCTTGGCGATACCCAGTTCTTGAGAACGTCGCGGAATCAATTGATTTGGATCATTTGCTACGGACGCCTGAACGGCAGTATTACTTCTTCACAGCAGCATCAAACAATTAATACGTAGACTCACATTTTTGCCCTAAACTTGTAATAGCTTGTCTACTAGAGCGAGAATAACTACCGAAAGTTGGAGTTAACGCCCTTAAAGTTCACAAACCATTTAAGCGTCCGAGCCTACCTATATTCTTTTTTCACTGATCAAGCGCTGATCACACTTCAGCTGCAATTTACACGCAAATTCAGCAATATTTGTGACTCACTAACTGAGAGAATAATGTAAAAATACAGATACACACTTACAAGATAGACTCTCTCGTTGTCCCTCTTTTATTCGCTTGCTCTCGAGAGAAAATAAACAGTGCAACAAACACAGCTGTATATATATTATAATATATTAATAACTGTGTCTCAAACATGTTATGTTTAATAGCAAACACAATGTGTTTGAACATAAGTATATTATATTCCAAACTCCAAACACACTTTATGTTTGCATCCAAACAACAAACAAATACAGACTTTAAGTTGATTAAGTTGGATATTGAATAAAATTTAGCGTAATCCCACTCTAATATTGAATATTGGCACATTTGCCACCATCATTCGTTCAACTTACCCGTAAATACATGTGGTTTATTAATAGAACTCGGTCGAAATGGATGACTCAGTGTGAGGGTATGTTTAAGTTGAAGATGAAGTTTTTTTGATTTTATATGTTGACAATTTTTATTCTCTATGACAATGTCTACAATTTTTCCGCAGAGAGTGAAACAAAATTCCGATCGAATTGCAAAATAGGAGCCTGACAAAATGATCACTTTTTTGCAAAAATGACAAAGAGGCCCCAATTTTTTGGGGGCCCATAAAAAAAAGTCCCTGACTTTGGGCAAAACTGGGAGGCACGGGTCTTTTTTTTGTCTTTTATCACGTGGTGGTGTCCGTATATGGTTATATTTCCATGAGTAAAAAAATTACACACAGTGAAATTAAATAATTTCCGGAAAATTTTTCACTTTTGCGGATACCTAAACTCTATCTAAACGGTATTAAGAGTCATTCCTAGGAAGTTCATATGTTCTAAAGAGTTGTTTACTGAGATCTTGGGTACATTTCTGTGGTTAACTGTTTCCTTGAATCTTGAATGGTTTGTTACCAATGGACCTGAACAGGGGAAAAAAGGTAAAAATCTAAATTTTTAAATTTTTTTTCCGATTTTGACCTTGAAGATGAAGTTTTTTTTTAATTGTATAAGTTGACAATTTTTGTTCTTTGTGGCAAGAGCTACAACTTTCCCTCAGAAAGTAAATCAAATATCCGAACGGTTTGCAAGGTATGAACCTGACAAAATGATCACTTTTTTGCAAAAATGACACCGAGGCCCCAAATCTTTGGAGGCCCATAATAAAAAAAATTGTATGATTTTGCACAAAACTGGGAGACATGGTTTTTTTTCTTTTGGTCGTAGTGGTGTCCGTATATGGTTATATTTTTTCGTGTTGCACTGTGTTATTCAATCTATGATTTGTATACCCTCCACTGTAAGTGATAGAGGGTATATATCAGTTTGTCATTCTGATTGTAACATATAGAAATAAGGCTTTGCGACCCCACAAAGTAAATATATTCTTGATTTTTAACAACCGGAGACGACAAAGCCATGTCCGTCTGTCCGTCTGTCCGTCTGTTGAAAACATTCTCACGACTTCAATCGGCGATAACGCGGTTTGGTTTTTGACCAGAATGTTCCACGTATTCCTGAGCAGTTTGGTATTGAAAATCAGCGAAATTGGTCAATTGGAAAAAATTTTATGATTGGAAACGTAAAAAAACTCATAAAATTTTCACATTCATTTATGTAGTTTTATGCTAAACTACTGCTTTTGCCGTGTGGTGAATTTCCACGTTGAAAATCTTTGTTGTTCTTTATAATAGGTAAGTACTTTAGAATGTTTAGATGTACATACTTTCATGTGTTCATACATTTATATGAATTTTGTCACACTTCATCTAAGGTCGCTGTGGCCTGATGGGTAAAGGGTTGCCCGTTGGAGTCTGAGAGTTGTTGGTTCAACCCTCGTCCCAGCTTGTTTTTTTTTTTTTTTAACAGCTCTTCAAAAAATGCTTTTTTATTTTTAAAAAATGCTTTTTTATTTTACTTGTGAATTAGTAACTTATTTTTATTTTTTTTAAAAAAGTAAATTTTCTTAAAAAAAGTACATTTCTTAAGTACATTTCAAAGTACATTTCAAAGTACATTAAGTACATTTCAAAGTACGTTTCTTAAGTACATTTCATTAAGTACATTTCTTAAGCACATTTCTTAAGTACATTTCTTAAGTACATTTCTTTCTTAAGTACATTTCTTAAGTACATTTCTTCTTAAGTACTTTTCTTAAGTACATTTCTTCTTAAGTACATTTCTTCTTAAGTCCTTAAGAAATGTACATTTCTTAAGTACATTTCTTAAGTACATTTCAAAGTACATTTCAAAGTACATTAAGTACATTTCAAAGTACATTTCAAAGTACATTTCAAAGTACATTTTCTTAAGTACATTTTCAATGTGAGCATTTGAGCATTGTGAGCAATGCATTCGTGAGCATTGTGAGCATTTGCGAGCATCCTGCATTTGTGAGCATTTGTGAACAAGTAATTGTATTTGTGAACAAGTAACTTACTTTTATTTTTTTAAAAAAGTAAATTTTCTTAAAAAAGGTCATTTTTAAAATTTAATATTTTGCTGGTAACACTAAGGTGGAGGGTATCAAAGATTCGGCACAGCCGAATTTAACACTTTTACTTGTTAATATTTAATAATATCAAAACTTTTTAAATACCGGTCCCATCTGCGGGAACCATGTATTATTAATATTAATGTGAGTTAACAAATCCACTAGAGTCCAACGCAGTATGTCAAGAATATTTTAGTTGTAAATATTGGAAAAATTTTAACTGCGTTATTAAATTGTCAAGTTCACTGTTGGTTTTATGTGAGTAAATTTCATACACCATGCGAAATAACGCTGCGAAAAATCAGTCGACTTTAAATGAAAGTTGTTGTATACATTTTTGAAAAAAGTAAAAACACAAGATTTTTTTCCTCCAGACGACTTGGTTCCTGACACAAATACAAAAATACCTCATAACATTTAAACCTCTATAATCAAATACTTAACCATTTACACCTGGGTGCAGTTAATATTTTTCGACAATTAGCAATGGTTTGACACACAAGAAATGGTATTCAGGTCATTTTGTCATTTCTGTACCAAACTTCTGTATTTATCCAGAACAAATATATATAATCAAATACGCAGAACCGATCCAAAGCCTAATTGATACTGAATTTCCACCCAATGGGCTTTCCACATCGCATAGTTTGTTTGAGCAATAAATTGACCCATTGAACATCCATGTCTGTTCATTGCTCTGACTAACTGTCTTACTGGCTATCTGTCAATGGCAAATGTTAAATGATGTAAAACTGGAAAAATGCATAGGTCCTCTCTATCACATGCTTAGTTTGCTGAGTCAATCATTTGTAAAATTTATGTTGCTTTCAATGGGCCAAGTAACAACGTCTGTAAGGTGGAACGCATGGCTGGGCAGGTGGTATGAGTTGGTTTGCCAGTCAGGCAGGTGGATCTGAAAGTCTGTCGTGATTGTAAATGAACTTGTTCACACATGGGCTCAAATGCTGTGAAGTTTTCATACATACGATAGATTTCAAGTGGATGTGTGTGTGTGCAGTAAATGGTGATAAATATAAATGGCACTGATTCCAGCTCACTGAACATCTAGACTACTACCATATAAAGGACATGTTGCACATGCAATTTAGTTGGAATGTAGTTGAACTCTATAGTTAGGGATTTAAACAAATGCGTTCGTTTCTCCTTTGTATTAACATGTGAAAATGATTTAGATATTTTGCGTATTCCATAGGTGCGCTAGCTGATCAGAGGTCAATTGGTCTAACTGAACAAAATATAAAGTAGAGAAAATTGGAAGTGCAGTTTGGAGGTTTTCTGTATAATAATGTGAAACTGGTTTGACTGTTTACTTTAACATTTAGATGATAATAAAAAGGGGGAGAACAATATGGAAAATAATGTGAAGATATTAAGACGTTTAACATATAATAGTGTTGAAATCTCAAACGTGTGTCTGCATTTATCAAAATAAAAATTAAATGTTATTCCATTTAAATTCTACGGACAAAAATAAGAAAAGTTTAACTTCGGATGAATCCAAAGGCCTTTGGACTTTAATTATATTTATATTTTACCGCAGACTTAAGAAACGACATCATCCGTTATTGTACGATACGAGGCGGATCAATAATTCCTTGACTTTTCGTACTTCCCTCGTAGTTATATTAAATGCAACACTGCTCCCATCAAGTACCACCTGTTAGTAGACTACTGTCAAATATTGAGCAAGTTCCGTCATTTAGTTTGCGTTTAACAGCTGTTCAAAACATACAACCTCGTGCAATTTTTTTAAAATGGAAAAAAGTGAATTTCAAGTGCTCATGAAACATTATTTTTTGCGAAAAAAAACGTTAATCAAACCAAGGAAAAGCTTTATAAATACTATGGGGACACTGCACCATCGATTTCAATGGTAAAAAATTGGTTCACTGACTTTCGTTGTGGTCGCACAAGTACAAATGACGCTGAACGTTCTGTACGGCCAATTGAGGTCAGTACACTCGAAAATGTCGAATAAAAATCCACGATATGGTGGTGGCCGATCAAAGAGTAGAAGTGCGTGAGATAGTTGATGTCATAGCCATTTCATATATGGCAGTGTGCCAAAATTCCATGAATTGGACTACGAATTGGTACCACATCCGCCATATTCTCCGAATTTTGCCCTCAGTGAGTATTTTCTATTTCCAAACCTAAAGAAATGGCTCGGTGGAAAGAGATTTAGCTCCAACGATGAAATTATTGATCAAACAAAGGCCTATTTTATGGACCTCGAAAAATCCTATTTTTTGGAAGGGATACAAAAATTTGGAGAAACGTTGGACTAAGTGTTTTGAGCTCAAAGGAGATTATGTTGAACAATAAATTTTTTTTGCAAAAAAGATTGTGTTTCGTTCAAAAAGTCACGGACTTAGTGATCCGCCCTCGTATTTCAATTGAGTAGTTTTTGTTTTTTTTTTTTTGGGAGAGGTAGCTTTATAAATTTAAGTTTGGAGTTTTTTTTTTGAGAGATTTGAAAATTTATGATTTTTTGTGAGGGACTTGAAAATTGATTGAAACAAAAAGGTCGGAGCTGGAAACAATTGTATTAAACAAAAATTAGGGAAATTTTTAGCAATTCAAATTGGTAATTTTTAAAAAGGGCATCTGCAAACAAGTCCATTCAATTTTATACAAATTTCTTTGGGTCTTCCAATCAAGAGGCTTTATTTTTACACCCAGAGAACTAATCGATTGAAAAGAGGTTGTAGCAACCACAAAGTCGGCTGTTATCACCGAATTGCGGTTGCCACAACCGAATTGAGGTTGTCGCTACCGAACTTAATTGTCACAACAGAAATTCGGTTGAAGCAACCTCGTTTCATTATTGATTCGGTTGTGACAACTGAATCTTGAACTATATTCGTTTTGTCAACCAATTTTTTTTTAATTTGCATACAGCAACCGAAATTGGTACCAAATTCAGTTTGAGTAACCGAATGTGGCAGCAATTCAGGTGCAACAACCGAATTTGGCATTAAATCGGTTGTCACCCCCCGAATTTGGTATCAATTCGGTTGTTACTATCAAATTTGGTATCAATTCTGTTGTTACTACCGAATTTGGTATTAGTTCGGTCGCACTACCCAAATTCGGTTGCTGTAACTAAATTTCTCATGAGTTCTGTAGGTACAACAGAATTTCGATTTCAATTCGGTTGCCACAACATAATTCAATGTATTTAAAATTTGACGTTTAAAATTATATAAACAAATATTTTATTTTAAAGAAGTTAAAGAATGTATAAGTGTTCTCGTTCCCGTGTTGTTGGTGGTTATTAAGAAAGGTAAGTGAAATTATTGCTATTGTGGATTTTGTGTTAAATCGTCTTATTTTGCAGGGAATATCCAAGCCGATTTCAAGAGTTTTGAAGCTTTTCTAGTTGGGTCGTTTGAGATATGCTGGAATATTATATGTAGGAAACGGTTTAGGACATTAATTAACAGATACGACACCCCAGAATTGGTGCGGTGACCCATGATGGCAGGGCAATCAAAAAAGGTCGATAGTGACATGTAAAATAAATGTGTTATTCTAAAGACTATCCGATATAAATAAATTTATTTTCTCGCTCTCTAATGTTTTTCATAAGAATACTGGATAATAAATCATTAGTTAATAATAAAAAAAATTCAAAATTAATTTCTGACACTACATATGTACATTCGGTTGTGACGACCTCTAATGAGATTTTGTCAACCTATAATGAGGTTGTGATGGTCTCTAATGAAGTTGTGTCAACCTCTAATGAGGTTGTGTCAACCTCTAATGAGGTTGTGGTAACCTGTAATTATGTTGAGTCAACCTCTAATGAAAGTCTGAATTCGGTTACGGCTAATTCTGCTGTCTCAACCGAAATTTTCTGTGAGTGTATATTTATTTAAAGACTGTAAAATATACAATTTCCAATTCTTGGTGGATCTGCCGATTATTTTGAACAACGTTCGATTTCTGAGCCGTAGTGGACCTGCCAATTATGTTGTCCAACGTGCACTGTCTGTGCCGTAGTTGGAGATTTTTTAAGTTGATTTAATAATTAGTTTAATTTTAAAGTCTTAAAAACTTGCAGCTGATACAGTTCTTGCCTTCAACATTCTATCAAATATCTGTAGTTATTTTGTTATTATTGTTCATGTTTTTTAAGAACCTTAATTTTTCAATTCACTTTTTTCATCATAACCCCGGCGATAACTAGTGCCAACTAACCATTGATTTATAAGAATCTTTAATATGTTGGTTTTTTAGTTGTTTCAGCTTAAGGTCATAAGAGTAAAAATAAAACACTTCAAGCAGTCCTTTTTACAATTTCGTTAATATTTCCCAATATTTCGACCAATTTCGTTGATAATTTTTAAGGATCTAATAAAACAAGAATAAATACAATGTATTCATAAACAGTAGTGAACAGTTCAAACAGGAATCAACATGAACAAATATATTGTTTTCCCCGAAGGGAGAACGATTAATTTTAATTACATTTTGGGATAACACAGAGCGCGTCCAAGTTTTTCCGCAGGCTTATGTCAACTGAGTTGTTCTTCTTGTGAATTTATCAATTGTGTGGCTTTACACTTGTGCACATTGATCTGTATCTCGTTTGAAATTAAGCCTTTTCTCCGATGGAACGTCAATTATATGCAGCATTTCCTTTTCTTTAATATGTCAATAATCAAAACCAGTCAGCGATCGTTTCAACGGATTTGGAAAAATAAGTTTGTAAGTAATGATTTTGAAACATTATAGAATACTTTAATTTTTTATGTTTTCTGTTTGAAATATTGACTATCGGTCAGTATCATAACTCCGCGAACCAAACTGAGCCGCTTTAAGCTTTAACAACTTTGGGGAATGTTTGAAATAATACAGACTCGAGGCGGACTTTGAATTTGGACGGAAAATCACTTTTCTGACGAAGCGCATTATCAACGCGGTGGAAGCGTCCAGAAACAAAATTGATACATCTGAAGATCAGAAAATCCGCACGTCATTCCCAGGAGGTCGATAAATCAATAAAGATTGACAGTTTAGCGTGGATTTGGGAGTGGTGGTATCATTGGCACATTTTTTCGCAAAATGCTGCTGGAAGTGCCATTTCAA
The DNA here is from genome assembly GCA_963931995.1 of Phaonia tiefii. Lineage (NCBI taxonomy): Eukaryota > Metazoa > Arthropoda > Insecta > Diptera > Muscidae > Phaonia > Phaonia tiefii. The sequence continues at coordinate 59,811,973 of OZ008368.1, read as the reverse complement.
TCAACGGTGAACGCTACAGAGCCACGGATGCCGCACCATGTTACGCAGGATGCAGTGCAGTCGTAAGCAATAAAGCCTTATGACCTAATTTCTCATCCAATTGAGGAATAAGGCCTTATGCTTTTATCTCCACAGACGAAGTGAAAGAATGATTATAGTAATGACATTATTGCACCTTTGACATTTTTTCGCAATATTTATCTAGTGTACTTGATTTCGTTTATTTGGAAAAAAATTGATTGGAAATTGATTTGGAAAAATTGAAATGTGAAATGTTTACACATTTTTCAATATGAAGGACATTCGTTACAGGAATATGAAAACTGAGATATTGTGATTGTTGTGATAATTGTGTTAGACTATCAAGAAGACATGTTCAGATTAAGTATGAAATAAAATATACGTTAGATGGCCCCCACATCTCTGATGGCAGGCCAGTAGACTTTGCATGAAATTTTCTATGACTTTTTCGCAGAAATGCGGCTGCATCTCACCGATGATGCGTTGGATCCCGTCTTTGAGCTCAGGAATTGTTTCTGGTTTATTCATATAAACCCGAGATTTCGCATCGCATTATCTTGGTGGCTTTTTGACATCAGAATTTCTTGACATAATTCGTTCTGGAAATTATTGCAGCAATAAATCGATTGTTTCATGTGTGGTGTGGTCATCTATAAAAAAGTAAGGCCCAATCATGTCGCCTGACCAGAGTCCGCACCAGACAGTTTTTCGCTGTGGCTGCATTTGTTTCTCCTGAAATGCATGAGGATTTTCTGAGCCCTAAAGTCGACAATTTTGGTATTCACGAAGCGCTTGATCGGAGAAGATGACTTTTTTTAAAAATTGGCATTGGCTTTACTTTGCTCCATTACCCATTGAACGAATTGCAGCCGCTTTCCGGGTTTTCTGGTTTGAGCTCCTTGGTAAGCGGATTTTTGTACACATGAGCGCGTAGTAAAATTTGAAGTTATTGAGAATGGTGACGAATTGATGTTTTCGGGTTTTCCGCGACACTGTCGTTTACGGGAGTCTTTCTGTGCATAACCGACCCAGTTTCTTCAAATCGTTTGACCACATCTTGGAGGGTTATCACATTAGGTACACTTTCTCGAATGAAAATTCTTCGAAGTTTGCGAGCGGTCTCAGCAAAGCTTTCCAAATTTTTGTAATATTTTTTCACAATTATAACCCGTTGTTCTTTCGTAAAGCGCTCCTCTTCTTTAAACACAGCGACAGAAATCTCATCTCCAATTCTACAAAGAAAATCAAAAGCAGAACCAATGGACATGGATCAGAACCCCCCTTCTTCAAGGACAGGGACGGAAATCTCATCGCAAATGTGTAGAACTTGTTGGGAATATGGAGAGATTATTTCTCCGCGATACCGGTACCCGAGATATCCAATGACGATGAAGCAATCGAACGCTATTTGGACGACGACGTCGATTGTCCCCTCCAAGACAAGGTGACAACAGCTATTGCCCGGCTTAAGAACAACAAAGCCGCAGGAGCCGACGTATTACCGGGGGAGCTGTTTAAGGCAGGCGGTGATGAGCGGATAATGTGCATGCATCAGCTCATTTGCAAAATTTGGTTAGATTGAAGTCTCAGCGTTCTATGCCCCATATTTAAAAATGTTGGCCCGAGTCTCTGTGCCAACTACCGTCGAATAAGCCTTTCATCCATAGCATTTACAATCCTATCAATTATAATGTGCCAAAGACTAAAACCAATTATCGTTGACCTGATTGGACCATACGAGTGTTGGTTTTGGACTGGAAAATCGACAATAGACTAGATTTTCACGCTACACCCAATCCTGGAGAAGACCCACGAAAAACAAATCGACACCTATCAACTATTTGTCGACTACCCGGCTGTACTCAATCTACGAAGCAATTCTTGAGCTTGGTATTGCTGAAAAACTCATACGTCTTTGCAGGATAACTTTGACGAACACCAAATCCGCAGTGAAAAATCTTGCCGAACCTTTTTAAACTGAGCGAGGCCTCACGAGGACTCTTTAACATCTTAATGGCGATTATTATGAGAAAAACTGCAGTCAGCATGAATAAAACCATCAGCAGCAAAAGCCACATGCTGCTCGCGTATGGTGATGATATAGATATTGTTGGGCACATAATGAGGGAAGTTACTGCGTTATTTTCGAGAATTGAGAAGCGGTCAGCAAAAGTAGGTCTGACGGTAAATTCGGACAAGGAAAAATTAATGGTTTCAACGAGCAGGGCCTCCAGGCGATTATACCTAAGCGTGAACGTCGATAACCGTTATAATTTCAAGCTGGTGGATGAATTTATAAACCTTGGATCTGCCTAGGAAGACCAAGACGCCGCTGGAGGGATCACGTTGACGAATCCCTGTTTACACTTGGTATTATCAACTGGAGAGATAAAGCAAAAGATCGAGCTGGTTGGCGAATATGTTATCTTCGTTTTGTAAGGTTGTTCGAGACATGATAAGTAAGTAAGTAGGAGCTTCAGACTTGTAAATATATTAATATTTAGAGCGAGTTCCAAATATAGACATGGTTACTGGTGAATGTAGTAGTTTTGCCCAAATGCATGTAATTGTTCAGATTGTACCCATGTGTTTAGTTGTCATTTAGAAATTTATTTATTAGTGGCTGCAATTTTTTCTTTAGATATTTCCATTACAAGATTTGTGCGAATGAATAACGCCATTTTCAAAAACTGGTTTCAAATTATGTAAAAATCATTTGTCCAACAAAAGTTTTTAAAATTGTTTTCTTGTTCGTTTCTGCACAGTACACAATCACAAAATTGGTGGCGTCCGTTGGACAATATTTTTCTGTTTTTTGCTCGGTCAACTAAATTCTAATTTGGATTTTGAAATTGTATTTGTTGTGTTTTGCATTTAAATTGAAGTTTTGTTGAATTTTAAAAGACACAAATATTATATAATGTATCAAGTAAAAGAGGCGGAATGCCCCTATTAAGACTGGAGGGACGTTTTAGGAAAATTTAGATGCTGATATGAATAAAGATATAGACGATGCGTAAAGGAAACGCCCTGCAAAAACTTCTGAGCAAGACCAAAGAGGAAGAGTGAAATATTGTATAACATTACGAGTCATGCCGAAGGATGATTAAAGATTTAACGATATAAAGAGCAAACAAATATTAGGACACATATAAATTTAAAGTTGTGGCAACACTATATACATCAGGCAGTAAATTAATTTCACAACGCTAAGTATCTTGACAAATGAAAACATCTATATCATTCGTCCCACCATCCATAATGTACGAGTATACCACTGTGTACTTCAGCAATGTCTTCATAAATTTCTCCGTACTTATTTTAATACCCTACAACATTTCTATGCACGTTTACTACTTCCTTATGCACGTATTCTATTCCAGTAAAGAAATCGTAGAAATGAAGACGGTTAATTTAATTCTTCTTCCTTTATCTTTCTTGTGAACAGAAAAAAGAATGTAAAGCTGCAAAAGATTTAGGTGTTTCAGGATATGTTTGTGCAACGACATGACATTTGGGGTTCGTTTCCGTTCTTGGCTTCGTTTAACTGACAAACGAAATGCACAGGTAAACAAGAAGACCGGATATCCGTTGCAATATTGTAGAATATTTTTATTCGTTACAATTGTAGATGTGATATTTAATGTAAATCCTGGCAAAGGGAAATTAAAATACGACATAAAAAAATTGTCTATTTAAATTTTATGACATTAATATTATATTGAGAATTTTTACAAAATGTTATGTTCGTTTGTATTGAAATCATAAACTAATTTATGGAATTATCAAGCTCAGGTATAAAATCTTTTTACTTTTTATGATATTCTCAATACAAATTGACCGTCACACAGTAGTGTCTTAGTTATAAAATAAGTAGATCTGAAAAGGCCGCTCAATACTGAAAAGGGTTTCATTCTGTCTAATAACTGACATCTTGGAAATATTCTTATATCAACATTTTTTGTTATCTTTGTATTTGCATTCTTGGGCTTCTTTAGAAATTCCTACAATTGGTAGACACTGATACTGAAGTAAATTTTTACTACGAGCCAAATTCGTATATAGTTGGTGGGAGTACGTTTCTTCTCAGGATAAAATTGGGCTGAAAATTTGGAAGTTCTTGATGCATCCTTATCAAACTTTTAGCCATTACCCATATCCTTACAGTTTATATCACTAAGGATAACAATCAACCTCTTTCTAACTTTATTGTTAACACCAGTAGTTTGGGCTGTCGCCTCACCAGTTTCAAAAATGTCCTGGGTATAGCTTCAACATGAGTATTTCCATATATTTTGAGCATCAGCTTCTTGAAAAATTCAACTCTTTTAATTTTTTTTCGCATATTTAAGTTTTTAAGAATGATTCCCGTAAATCCTACCGAAAAGTACAACTTCAAACCAACTGAAATGGATCAGGGACCCCGTTTTTGTAGCGACAAGGATGAGAATCTTGTCACAGATGTATAGAGTATGTTGGTAATATGGAGAGATCTCGTCTCTCTTTTACTTGTCCCAAGAGACTACAATATATATGATGGTGTTGAGTATATACAGGACGACAGTGTCGACTGCCCCCTTCTAGCCAAAACGACGTTAGAACTGCAATTTCTCAGCTCAAGAACAACAATGCCGCTGGTCCTAATGGAGTACCGACTGAGCTGTTTGCAGATGTAACGGGTTTTTCAATAAGAGCGCTACAAAAGTTGTTTTAAATAAAACAAAACCGGTTTTAGATACCAATGAAATTCTTTATTCCTGTTAAAGTACGTTCGATGCCATTATGAATGGAACTCGATTTCTTTTGCATGGCCACCACGGGCACGCTTGCAGAAGTCCAGACGCTGAACCCAATCGTCGACGGTTTTGAAGCATAAATTTACCGATACTGCTGCAATTTCACGTTCGATATTCGTACGAAGTTCATCAATCGTTGCTGGCTTGATGGCATAGACCATAGACTTGACGTAGTCCCACAGCCAATTTACTGGGCCATTTCGTGGGATAATACGTTCACCAAACTTGGTTTCCAATAGATTGATTGTGGCATTCGCTGTGTAGCTTGTGGGGCCGTCCTGTAGGAACCACATGTCCTCCAAGTCCATATTATCCAATTGGGGCGAAAAATATTCTGTTATCGTTGAACTGTAGCGATTTGCATTCACAGTAATTTGCCGGTCTTGATCATCACGGAAGAACTACGGCCAAATGACGCCGTCGGCCCATAAACCGCACCAAACCGTAATTTTTTCGGGATGCAATGATGACTCATGGATTACGTGTGGATTGCTATCTGACCAATAACGCATATTTTGCTTATTGACGAAGCCAATCGGCCAGAAATGAGCCTCATCGCTGATTGTTGAGGCCTCTTAAAGTTGGCCTCTTAAAGTTGAGGCCACTGACTCCAAATTTCGGTAGTAAATTTTAATAATTTCAACTCGTTGGTGGCTCGTATATCTTTCTATGATGAAATGGCAAACCTTACTGAAGAGAAATGTCAAAAGAGCGGTAAAAAATATGGCGTCGTATGCTGCCCCTATCGATTTACTTTTGTAGCGTCTCTGTTGAAAAACCCTTACATTAGGGAGGCAATGAAAAAACAACTTTGGATGTTTAAGAAACTTGTTCCTTAGGATTCTGGTTCCTTATGGTCTAAAACTGACTTGGTGAAATTTTGAGCCGACTTGGACAACTCTAAGCCGTGCCGCATTTTAGTCAAAATTTTCGGATTTTGGCACTTTGGGTGAAAATTCGTATACACTAGAAAATATTCATTCCTCGGTGTATTTGAAAAAAAATTGCGACATGGATTTAACTTACCCCAAGTATAAACAGGATAAAGTTTGAGTAAAATCCGACCACTCTAAGGGTTCCAAATTTTAATTTTAAATAATTGGCAAATTTTTAACAAAAACGAAAATTTAGGTTTTTCGGTTTTTTTTTTCAAAAATTGTATCTAAATGAAAAATATATTTAACTTGGATTCCAATACCTACTAGCATGTCTATGTGCTTCCAATAAGCTATAACACGATATATTCATGCAACGGTTTCATGGTGTTATCGTGCGGCAAAGTAGGCTATCTCGAGGAAAAATTGCCAAGATGGCCTTATATGGGTACCACATTATAAAAATTTCAAATTATAAGTTAGAAACATAAGCTATGTGCTCAAACCGATTCTATAAAATCTGATGTGACAGTAGGTTACGCCTGGGGTTTATTAAAATTCGAAAATATTTTTCCTCCATACATATCATTGCCACCCTAATGTACATACATATATCAACTCATATGCAAAATCTGGCTATTCAAAATCCACTTGTCGTGGCATACACCTCTTATCTATCGCATACAAGGTCGTCTCGGGCGTAATGTGGAAAAGACTAAAGCGGTTTGTGGAAAACCTAGTCGAACCTTATCACTATGGCTTTAGGTCTGGAAAGTCAGCTGTCCGCCAGATATTCACATTGCAACAAATCATGGAGAACACCCACGAAAAAGAAATCGACACCTCTTTGTAGACTATAAGGTTGCTTCTGATACGTCGATGCGGGGACAGCGTACCAAGGTATGTCGGAGCTGGTTATACGAAGACGGATACGAAGTCTTCAGTAAAGATTGGTAAAGATCTCATCGAACCCTTTAATACGAGGCGAAGCTTTGGGCAGGGCGACTCACAATCAAGCGATCACTTCAACATATTAATTGAGAACATCGTTAGAAAAGCTGCGGTCAACATGATCACCACAGTTGCCATCGGTGTTGCGGTGGTAGTGTGCGCGACTCTTGTACACGAGTACGTGGGTTCGATCCCTGTTCATGGCACCCACAATTTCTTTCGACGACGGTCACCTCACTTAGTGACGGCGACAATATTGAGTATTTAGCCATGAAGAACATCATGAAAACCGCCCCAATCAGTGAGTGTACAACAGCCATCGGCACTCCATACCACTTGTGTGGACATTGAATTCACACCGACACTTACGCTCTTTAGAAAACCACGCTCTTTTGCTTCGTTTTTTTGAATGTGCACAGAACAAAATTTTTCTTTCGTTTAGTCGTCCGCAAGACAGCGATGAAACAACATCATGTGCGCTGGTTGTGTATTTGTTTGTCTTGCGTGCGGCAAAAAACAAGAACTCGTATGTTTTTTTCAGTGCACAATATTTTCTCTCACCAACACACACTAATTTTTATTTTTGCCGACCGCTGGTGTACAAACAGAACGCACACAACTCTCTGGTTGTGGAAAGCTCTCATCAATTCCTTGATGGGATGTAATGGGAAACCCATTTTCTGTTCAGCACGAATAAAACTACCGGCAGCAAAAATCACATGCTGCTCCCGTATGTTGATGACTTAGACATCATTGGGCAAAATATGCTAGAAGAGAATTGAGAATGTATCAGCACTTGTGTGTTTGGCAGTAAACGAGGACGAGCAGAACATCCACCCGATTGGATGAAAGGGTGAACGTTGATAACCGTTTTAGTTTTGAGGAAGTGGACGGATTTGTTTACCTCGTATCTTTCATGAACAGAAGCAATAACGTCTGTCCGGAAATCGAGCGGAGAATTGAGCTTGCAATAGGTGCTTTTTCGGGCTAAGCAAGCGCTTCAGGTATAAGATTCAAATACATCAGACGCTCAGACAACCTGTATTACTGAATGGCGTAGAGTCCTGAGATATCATATCTTCTGAATACTGATGACCCATCACTGGGAGTCTTGGAGAGAAAAATGCTCATTAAAATATATGCTCCTAAAAATTAAGCGGCGATTATCGACGACGGACGAACCACGAGCTATGTAATCTGTATCCCGGCATCGAAGTAGTTATGCACATCAAAATAGCGGGTTTACGCTGGCAGTACGAAAGGTATCCGAAGATGTACCCGAAGGACATGGAAAAATAGTTCGAACAAGATCTCGCTGGTAAGAGCGGTTGGAATATTGCCTGTGAGAGCTTGGTGTTACCAAGCTGTTTTAGCCCATTTAAGTAAAGAGAAGTGTAATACGTTGTCATTAACTAATATCCTTTGTAACAACCCGTCAATTTTTTGGTTCCAGTCTATCCAAGTTGAAAACATGACTCAAATATAGCGTGTTAGCAAGTCTGAATTTTCTAAAACACCAACAAAAGCAACCACTTGAGGTGTCAGGGGACACCTGGTTGGAGCGCAGTTTCTTTCGCTATATATTATGTACAAGTTAGTTCCAACACGCCTAAGGCGTCCGTTGAAAAATACAATAATTTAAATGGATCTTTAAGAAAAGATACTTTTTGTAAAATTATTAACTTTTTTTAAGAATTTTTGTATAGAACGTATTTTTTTAAAAAAGTATATTTTAAGTCCTTTTTATGTATTATATTTTCTCAAAAAAACCTTTTTTAAAGAGAGGTACTTTCTATATCAAAAGCTATTTTTTTAAGAAAAGGTACTATTTTTAAGAAGAAGTACTTTTTTTTAAGAAAAAGGCATAAAAGTAGAAATGAGAATAGTTTTTAGAATTGACTTTTTTCAAGAATAGGTACATTTTTAGGTGTAGGTACTTATCTCAAGAACATTTAGTTTGTTTCACAAAAAAGGCACTCGTTACAGAAAAGGTAGTTTTTTAAGAAACTGCAATTTGTTGTACGAAAAGGTTCTTGTTTCAGAAAATGTACTTATTTAAAAAAAATTGACTTTACTTACTTAAATTACTTTTTTTTAAGAAAATGTACTATTTTTAAGTAGAAGTACTTCTTGTAAGAAAAAGCCATAAGAGTCCGAATTTTTTTTCAAAGAAGTACTTTTTTTTAAAAACAGGTACTATTTAAAGAAGTTGTACTCTTTTTAGGAAAACGGTATTTTTTAAAGAAAATTTAATCATTTCCAGAAAGGCTACTTATCTCAAGAAACGAAAGCGTATTATTTTATTTTTAAGAAATGGTACTTTCAAGAAATGGAATTTTTGTAAGAAAATGTATTTTTTTAAGAGAAAGAGTTTTTTTTTGAAAAAATGTTTTTTTTTAAATTTTTGAGAAAAGGTACTCTTTAAAGAAAATGTAGTTTTTTAAGAAAAGGCAAGTTAATGTAAGAAAACTTACTTTTTTTTTAAAAAAGGTACTTATTTAAAAAAAAAAATACTTTACTTACTTACTTAAATTACTTTTTTTGAAGGAAACGTACTATATTTAAGAAGAAGTACTTTCTGTAAAAAAATCCATGAGTATAAATTTTTTACAAAGAAGTAGTTTTTTAAAGAGCAGGTACATTTTAAAGAAGTGGTACTCGTTTTAGGAAAAGGATATTTTTTTAAGAATATGAACTTATTTTCGGAAAGGCTACTTATCCCAAGAAAAGCAATGGTATTATTTCTTTTTTAAGAAAAGGTACTTTTAAGAAATTGAACTTTTGTAAGAAAATATATTTTTTTAAGAGATGGTATTTTTTTGAAGAAATGAGAGTTTTTTTTAGATTTGGTCTTTTTCAAGTGTACGTAAATTTTAAGAGTAAGTACTTATCTCAAGAAAAGTTATTTTGTTTCACAAAAAGGTACTTTTTAAAGAAAATATAGTTTTTTGAGAAAAGGCAATTTATTGTAAGAAAATTTACTTTTTTAAGAAAGGATAAGCAAAGGTACTTTTTGTATGGAAACTTAATTTTTGTAAGGAAAGGTACATTTTTAAGATAATAAATTTACTTTTTTTAAGAAAAGGCACTTATTTAAGAAAGTGTTATTATTTTAAACTTCTTTCACTTTGGCTTTTCTACATTTACTTTTTATTGTATTCAATACTACAATATATACCAAATATTTGTTACAGGCTCCAGCTAGAAATCTTCCCATTAAACAAGAAATTTCGCAACATATGTTAGTCTAGACACAAACCAAAGCAAAAGTACCCAATATAGTTGATAGTACTGGGTTGTAGTGTTAAAAAAAGTTGTTTAATTTTTATTCAGTTAATCACCATCCCGCAACGTGGGATAGAGAACTTAGTTCCAAAACTTCGTTCGTCGCTTTCTGTTGGAGACGGGACATTTTTGCAACTTTAAGCGGCTCTACCATCCATAACATCCATTTTTCATTTTTTTCACGCCACAATGCATCTGTGGTGAAGTACAACAGATGCGAGATGTTACACAACTGGTTCTTTGCAATCGACTATTTTGCTGGATAATTATATTTACGGTAAAACTTTAAAAATCACTATTAATTTAATTTGAAACTATTTGTTTTTTTATTCCATGTAATACTAACTTTAAATTGTATAAATAATAGCAAATTCATATGGAATATTCAATTTAATTTTTTCTATTACACATTTGTGTATAAAGCTTGTGAATGAGTTTTTTTCAACTATTATTCACTCATTTTCGTGTTATTTTCCTCATCTATCTGAATAACTGTAAAGGGTTCCATTTGCTTTTTCATATTTTTTCAACTGCCTCAAATAAATACACGTGTGTATTACTCATTTCATGTGAACACATATTCATTCCTTTTCCTTTTTCTCAAAAAATTATGCATCGCATATATATCCTTTCAAAGGATACGGAGAAAAAAGTATACGTATTTTGATGAAATAATTTTAATTACATGTGCAACGTCGTTGTAAGCTTATGTTAATTACATGCAAGATAAAATACTGAGCGAGAGAAAGAGTGTGTGGTGCCTTCGTGCGGGAAGGTTGTTTTATCTTCAACGACTGGGTGTTTAAGGAAGGTGTGATGGTGAATAAATAATACTGAGTTGAACCACTTTTCACTTTCAGCAAGGGCACGCATACGTTTCCCTAACCGTCCCGTGGTGGCTCCATCTATATCTCGATTCTTCCGCAAGTTACTATGTATTTCAAACTGTTTCCAGAGCATATTTTTTTCATGGTGCCAAAAAAATAATGAAAATGAAACATCATATAAAAAACTAAAGAAGTACTGCCACCAAATTCTTCCTACGGTACCTTAATTAAATGTATACATATTTTTCCATTGCATCTCATTAACTTCTTTCTCACTATCACTGAGCTATGCGCTTTGTTCCTCTACATCCACTCATTTTAACGGGGTTTGAGCAGGTGGAAGTGGCTTCTTCTGAAGGTTTGGTAACCTAAACGGTTTGGTAAGGACCTTACCAACTTTCGCTGTGACGTTGGTGTTCGCCATTGTCACCCTGAAAAGGCGTATGAGTTTTGAAGTAATACCAAGCTCAGACATTACTTTGTAGATTTTCTTCCATATCGTTTTAGTTTTTCACACATTATATTTTATAGAACTTTATACGTTATGGTTACAAGGCTTATTCCACTTTAGTTGGCACAGAAACTTGGGTCACCTGTTTCAAATATTAGTACACTAAGACTCCATTCGCCGGGCATGCGGTCTCCAACCAAATTTTGCTAATAAGCTGATGCATGCATAATATGCATGCGTAAACCGCGCCGCCGGTAATCCATCTATTTTACGTCTAGTCTTTACAGAAGGCGGGCGCTGAATCATGTCCATTAATTCCGTTTTTGACATTTTGGTTAAATTTTGGTGCCTCATTCTTCCTACTGTATGTCTCATCTTTCTCGCTCTCGCGCTTTCTCCACTACAAATAAAGATACGGTTTACTTCCTTTCTTTTCTCCCTATACCGCTGAGTCGCAGCTCTCGTTGCATCGGACTGAAGCAATACCATACGTGCAGCGTTCTTTTCGTTATGTGGTTTTTTAAAACCAAGTACAGTTGTTGCGACAGTTTTTATAGAGTCGGAAATGGGCTTCCACTGAGCTTCAGGATCGTCGAGGGAAGGGGGTGGGTTCTGTGCCAAAAGTTGCGAGAGTTTCCTTGAGTAGCCTGTAGCTACCTCTGGTAATTGCAGCTTTCTGATGTCCAGCTTCCTCTGCATCTGGTTTCGTACGATTTTCGCTCTATTTAATCTTGTGCGAACCTTTGCTGCTACCAGGTAATGATCAAAATCGATGTTAGCTCCTCTGATCACTCGTACGTCCGTTACCCTGAATGAGCGAAATAGAGCATACACCACGTAATCAATTTGATTCTTCTTTCGATACCAAAGTAGCTTTGTGGATGTATTTATGCTTGTCCCACTAGTGACCAGGTTTTTTTCCGCGACATAGGCAAACAGTCCCATACCGTTGCCGGAATTGTCTGCATGTAGACTGGAATTGACAATAGTTGAATGAAACACATTCTCACTGCCTACTATAGCATTCAAAACTCCTAGTACAGTCATAATGTCGTGGTCAGGGCAGCGGTCATATGTTTCCTTTAGGCGCACAAGCAATATGCCCTTGGCAGCATCTCTATCTTCTGTCGGATTTCGGATTTCAGATCAGATTAGGGAAATGTACAAATATTTCGCTTGTTTGCGGTCACAGAACTGAAGCTAGAGACTAGATTTCACAGTCTTTTGTCAGCAACAAATCCGCAAGCACATCCATTATTATCTCATGGCAATTGTAGCATATGTCGCATTTTATTCCTTGTGCAGCCACAATCTCTCCATCGCATTTCCTGTGCAATAATGTCAGCCTCATAACTTTCGAGGACATCTGTCAATTGGCCACTTGCGCCGGATCTATATAGAGTTCTAACATTTCAAGTACATATCCCTAAATCGTGGTCCTAATAACGTTTGCGGGGTCGTGAACAGCCTTGTACTACTTCGTTAAATTATTTTACTTACCAAAAATAAAGACCTAAATTTTGTTGTACTATTGATTTTCTAATCATCTATATATAACGGGTTTTTCAACAGAGACGCTACAAAAGTAAATCGATAGGGACAGCAAACGACGCTGTATTTTTTCCCGGTCTTTTGACATTTCTCTTCAGTAAGGTTTGCCCTTTCATCATGGAAAGATATACGAGCCAACAACGAGTCGAAATTATTAAAAAATACTACCGAAATTTGGAGTCAGTGGCTTCAACTTTAAGAGCGCTACGTCCAATTTATAGTATTCATCGATGAGGCTCATTTCTGGCTGAATGGCTTCGTCAATAAGCAAAATATGCGTTATTGGTGAGACAGCAATCCACACGTAATCCATGAGTCATCATTGCATCCCGAAAAAATTACGGTTTGGTGCGGTTTATGGGCAGGCGGCGTCATTGGGCCGTACTTCTTCCGTGATGATCAAGACCGGCACATTACTGTGAATGCGAATCGCTACCGTTCAATGATAATCGAATATTTTTGGCCCCAATTGGATAATATGGACTTGGAGGACATGTGGTTCCAACAGGACGGCGCCACAAGCCACACAGCGAATGCCACAATCAATTTATTGGAAACCAAGTTTGGTGAACGTGTTATCTCACGAAATGGCCCAGCCGATTGGCCCCTCGGTCGTGCGATTAGACGCCGTTACATTATTTCCTGTGGGGCTGCGTCAAGTTTATGGTCTATGCCAACAAGCCAGCGACGATTGATGAACTTCGTACGAGTATCGAACGTGAAATTGCAGCATTATCGGCCGATTTATGCTTGAAACCCGTCGAAAATTGGGTTCAGCGACTGGACTTCTGCAAGCGTGCCCCTGGTGGGCATGCAAAAAAAATCGCAAAAGCGCTCTTATTGAAAAACCCGTTATATATAACTGTTGTAAACGAATGATGATGATTTGCTCCTTTCATGTCGTTTTAATATGAGTATAGTTTATTTTCTGACAATCAAATATATTTAAATTTTATAGTATTTATATTCCTCAAGGGTCGTCCAGGTGGAAAGAATGAGGACTAGGCAACTACTTCACTTGCCGAGAGACTGGTTATCCAAAATGATAGGAACACTGACGAGACATTGTCTTGTAGGAAAACACGCCCTAAGATTGGGACATAGAAACTCCACTCTCTGTAGATGCTGCATGGAAGAGGACGAGGAAACGACAAAACACCTTCTATTGGATTGGCCTGCTCTGGCAGGACTGAGAAGTACGATATTCGGATCACATCTAGTTAGCACCGTAGCCCTACAGGATATTCCCGTAGGTCTTATAGACATATTTATTGAAAGGGCAAATTGGCTAGACGACTAGTTAATAGTTGCCTAAGTGTGCTGGACAACGTGCTAGACAGCGTGCTGTCTTGCAGCCTTTTAATCCAACCATCCAACTATTCCTGAAGCACATCTGTTAGTGTTTGCTAATAACAAATTCTGCCCTCAATTCCCTGTCTCGAATCCATTTGAGTTTCTGCCACTCCATTACAAAGACACCCTACAACTATTTTACATAATAAAACCCTAAGAAAAACAACGAAGAGCAATAACTTCCTTTGGGTATAAAACAGTTGCATATGAATTCTCCTCATCTGTGTATTTTTTGTACGCGATTCTTGTTAAACCTCACACAGACATAAGGTCTCTTGGTACATACCACAAAACCCTCCCAACACCAACATTTTACCTGGCAGCAACATGTTACGCAGTAGCAACCGAAAACTAAGAGGAAACAAAAATATACTGCAACTTTTTGTTAACAATTTCGTTTGTAGGAGTAACCAAGACGCATGTTTAACATGCAACTGCAGTAAAAACAAAATGATATGAATACGACTGTGAGCTGCGACTGTATTCGCCTACGAGGCTCCATTGCCGGCTGGCCAAATGCAGGAGAGGTTTTGTAAAATTGTTGCTGCTGAAAATTAATTATTTTGTTTTATAAATAGTTTACATTCTGTTGCTTTTCCCATATTTTTATATCGAGTTTTATTTTTATTTTAAATAAATAAAACCAGGAGTGATATTCTGTGACGATGAAATTGCCCTAGGAAAATCGTGTAATTTGTGAAAACGATCTTGTATATCAAGATGCCGGGGGCAGACTAGGCAATTATAAAATATGTCTTCTTAAGCACTTCACTGAAAATGTACAATATTAGGGAACCAACTTAAGCAGAAATAGCCAATATATGATTTTTCAGTTTGGAAGCTCGACTATGATAAAAAGTCAGAGAGTTTTGTTTCTTGGTGCTCTAAAGATTTTGCTGAGTAAATACCACGTATTGCTAGGCAGTGAAAACTGTCTGAAAGCCCAAGTGCAATAAAGATTGTTGCTAGCCGAATGATGAAGGTATCATATAGCAAATGGATGTAGTGCAGTGAGTTGGCATTAAATACAACACGGGGATTATTTGGAAAATATACCGAAAATATAAAATTGTTCAACGGAGGTAAATGGCAAAGACTAATGTGATGTTCATTGGACAAGGAACTTTGAAATTACACTGGTGGAAACCGAAAAAAGAAATTTATTTTGTTGCGGTAATGAAAATTTTGTATGTACATACAAAAACATCCGTGCCACAGAGTAGGGGAAAATCTTATAGTACAAAAAATTACTCAACCTAATTTTGGTGCGCTGTTAAGCCAGCTTTGAATTTTAAGTTATGTTTAGACAACCTGATATACTGTAATGAAATATATAATAAAACGGGAAATGCTTCAATTGCACTACATTTATTTTAAAACTTTATTCGACATTTGGTATGCAAAAAATTGTTCATGTTACCTGATGTGTATAATTAATAATAATTTCGTATTCCACATGGTGTATGATTAATATTAAATCGCCTAAGAATATAGGTGTTATATGCAAACACAATACAGAACCAATTTCTGGTTGTGTCTCATAACGTAATTCGTTATAAAGTATTAAAGTATATATTATAGTGCATATGACTGACTATACAAGGGAGGAAAATCTGATAATTCATTTTATTTCATTTATCTAGGTCTATTGCAACAGTTTCCTACGTTCCTTGAAATGTATGCTTAATATTTATTTTGTAGTGCACACAGCGTATGATGGATACTTAATTGCCTCAGAACATAACTTAGTAATTTCTATGTATAACAGAATTCCTCTATAGTGTCCGAGTTTATTTATTTTCTATATTTTAGGAAACATATATATATGGACTATGGTCTGTAATCACAGTATACATACCACTTCCGATAATGGAATAAGACTGATAGACTTCGCCGCTTCAAAGAACATGGTAGTTAGTAGTACACGATTCCAACATAACAATATACACAAGGTGACTTGATTATCCCCTGATCAGAGAACGAAGAAACAGATTGATCACTTGGCAATTGATAGCAGGCACACTTCTAGTGTAATGGAAGTACGCGTGATTAGAGGTGCCAATATCGAGACGGACCATTACCTGCTGGCTGCGAAAGTTCGCACTAGACTGAGCAGGGCGAACAACGTACGAAGCTGAACACGGCAAAGCTGGATAGCTACAAGCTGCAAGTGCCGGAGATATCAAAGTCCTATCAACAAAAGCTCACTCTGCTGCTAGAGCAGAATACTCCCCTGTCTGAGGGCCCAGCAGCGCAGTGGAAGCATATCTCCCATTCTTTGTAAACCGCTGCAATGACTGAATTTGGTTATCAAAAACCGCAGAAGGTTAAGCCGTGGTACGACGAAGAATGCCGCATTGCTACTGATGATAACCCATAAGGGTCTCGAGGACGTAGAAGCGCAGTGGAAGCACACCTTTCATTCTTTGGAAACCGGTGCAATGGCTGAACTGGGCTATGAAAAACTGCAGAAGGATAAGCCATGGTACGACGAAGAATGTCCCATTACAACTGATGAAATGGATGCTGCACGTATGGCAGCGAAACAGCCAGTTACTACGCATGCTGCGAGTGAGCGGTAGAAGAGGCTGAGAAGGGAGGAAAGGCAACTATTTAGGCGGAAAAGTGGCTGTGGGTGCAGAAAGAGAGAGTGAAAGATGGGTAATGAATCCCGAAAATTATTTTCAGAAGGTAAGAAGATCAAATAAATGGCCAAATAATGGGCTGCCCTCCTGCAAAGATGAGAACGGGAATCTGGCGACTGATAAGTAGTGTGTGCTCAAAATGTGGAGATACCACTTTTCAGCACTACTCCACCCAGATTCTTCCACTGAAGATCAGGAGGTAATGATAGCGGAAAATAGTGTAGATTTAACCGACCCCCCCCCCCCCCCACCCATACAAGATTAGATCGGCGATCTTTCCCTTAAGAATAATAAATAAAGAATAATCCGCTGGTGCGGATGGGCTACCCGCTGAACTTTTTAAGGCAGGTGGCGAAGGACTGCTAGCTTACATGCATCGACTTATATGCGGTATATGGCTGGGGGAATCTATGCCCGACGATTGGAATCTCAGTATATTATGTCCTGTATACAAAAAGGGTGATCCGTGTGTCTATTCCAACCATCGCGGCATCAGTCTTTTATGCATCGCGTTTAAGATCTTGTCGAGCGTATTATGTGGAAGACTAAAACCAATTATTGAAAACCTAATTGGACCCTATCAGTGTGGTTTTAAAATCGTGGCCAAATATTCACGCTACGCCAAATCCTGGAAAAGACCCACGAAAAGTAAATCGATACATACCACCTTTTTGCCGATAACAAAGCTGCTATCGGTAGCCCCATACGGGGAAAACTGTTCGACGCAATGTCGGAACTAGGCATTCCGGCAAAACTGATCCGTCTCTGTTGAGTGACGCTGACCTCCACCAAATCAGCAGTGGAGATGAGGAAAGACCTCACCGAACCATTCTGTACGAAGAGAGGACTGAGAGAAGGCGACACACTTTCGTGCAATCTCTTAAACATTTTAATGGAGATAATAATGAGAAATTCTGCAGTAAATACGAACAAGACTAATAACACGAAAATCCATATGTCGCTGGCGTATGCTGACGACATAGACATCATTGGGCGAAATTTGCGAGAGGTTACTGCATTATTTGCAAGAATCCAAAAATAATCAGCGTTGGAGGGTCTTGCTGTTAATGAGGGCAAGACAAATTTGATGCTGTCAAACACTAGAGAAACCTGTCGACTGGGTCCACACTTAAACGTCGACAATCGATTTAATTTTGAAGTGGTAGATGAATTTATCTAACTTGGATCATGCCGTGGACAAAGATAACAACGTCAGCCTGGAGATAAATAGTAGAATCGTACTGGCAAATAGATGATATTTGCGGCTCAGCAAGCAATTTAAGAATAAAGCTCTCTCTCTCTCGACAGACAAAAGTCCTGCTATACCAGAGTCTCATTTTACCTCTCCGGCATAAGGCTACGAAACTTGGATCATATCGCAAGCATATGAAAAACTCCTGGGAGTATTAGAGAGAAACATTCTCCGTAAAATATATGGTCCTCATGAAGAAAACGGCGAGTGCCGACGTAATTGGAACCAGAAGCTATATAATTTGATTTCCGTCGAGAACATAGCTATGCGAATCAAGTTGGGTCCATTGCGTTGGTTAGGCCATATTATCAGAATGGTTGAAGATGAGCCAGCGCGAAAGGACGATCATGACGGGGCGTAGCGAAATAAGTCCCCATGAAATAACTCCCATGAAATAACTCCCAACGAAATAATTCCCACCAAAAATGAAATAACTTCCCCTAACGAAAAAATGAAGTAAGTCCCACAAAAAATGAAAAAACTCCCAATAGCAAAGTGAAATAAGTCCCAAGACTTCTCCTACAGCACTTGTTATATGGGCCTTGTACAAACGGTAATTTTTTTTGGGAGTTAATTCATAGTCATAACATTGGGAGTTATTTCATTATGAAATAACTCCCACCAGGAAAAATGAATTAACTCCCAAAAATATCGTAATAAGTCCTACTAAAGTGGGAGTTATTTCATGTGAAATAAATCCCACTTTTGAATGGACATTTTTTGGGACTTATTTTAATTTAACTCCCAACGAAATAATTCCCACCAAAAATGAAATAACTCCCAATAACGAAAAAATTAAATAAGTCCCACAAAAAATTAAAAAACTCCCAATACCAAAGTGAAATAAGTCCCATTGAAATAAGTCCCAAGTAATAACTCCCAATTAAAATATAATTAATTCATTTTTATTGTGGTGGATTTACAGGAAAACTTGCATTGTGTCGTTGACCAGGTCACGACAAACTGGACACTTGTAGTGCTCTTCGTCGTTTGCAAGACAATCTGCTTGCAATTTTAAGAGGCATTCACTGCAAATTTTCAAATGCTTACATGGAAGCAAAAGAATGTTGGGCTCACGAACTAGGCATACGACGCAAAGTAATAAAGCTTTAGCAGGCGCTTTACTAGCATCATCATTTGGGTCGCTTTCCTCTTCGTCCTCCTCTTCCAAATATGAAATGTCTTCGAAAAGGTCATCATCTGGTTCCATTTCGGTCACAGTTTCGTTTTTTGGAAATACCATCCGATTGATAAACGTGGATGCGGTGATGCGGCCTGCACGTAGTTCCTCACTCGCAGTTGCGATTTTGTGAGCTTTGTCAACGCACTCACCACTATTCGCCAATAGCTCAAAGACCCTGGACTTCGAAAATTCTTCCTTTTGCAACATTTTAACAAATTTGAAGAAATTGCCATGTTTTGGAATTTGTTTGCGTAAGAAGCCATTGTATGCTTCTACAGCAGAGGTCGTCCGAGTTGTTAATCCAAAAACTGAGATAGCCTCTGGTCCAACCTGTAAAAGGAGTGATTAATATTTGGTTTATATGTATATATGTATATTAGGGCGGGTCGATTTATTTTTCGACAATTTCCCTATGATTTCCTTATTCTATGGGTTATTCCATGAAAATTTGCCAAAGGAACCATACCTCTATCGTTAAAATCGAGTCCGCTACTTTTTGTTGGTAGTTTTTTTCCCAAATTGACGTTCGTATGAAATATTACCTACACGTTCACATCCATAACTCAAAAAATATCGATCGGGTGTGTAAGTGTAAAAACATTGCTAACTATTATAGTTAATAGTTATATTATTATTCTATAAAAAACATATTTAATTCTTTTAGTGACGGTTTAAAAAATGGATTCAGAGCCTGGTTCATCGCAAAATCCAACAGATACCCAACGCAGTAGTTTGCAACATTTGGTCTCTCATGATGTTTTTTCTTTTGGCGTGGCCTGTGAATTACCTGATATTAATCTGTCAACTAAACGAGATATATTGAAGTACTATTTTTTCTTGGCCGAACGTTCAAAAGCCCAAAGCAAAATGTTTTCGTATAAAACATTTACTCCCCAAGTAGCAGACAGATTGTTAGAAATTTGGAATCAACTTAATATTGAACTTATACTCAAAGGTAGCATCATTAGAAATTTGAATAATTTGCTTGACGCATATAGTAATGCAGATAAGCAACGAGTAAAACGCGCAACAGAATTCAAAAAATTCGTAGAATCAACAAACCAATTATTCAACATTGGAAAATGTAAATGCAACTTGAAAGAAAACGACTGCTCATGTGGATCTATCCCAGAAAACTTAAAAGATTTCATGCGCGATCAATATAATGACAGAATACAAACGATACCGGAACACGATAGTGGAAGTGAAGAGACGATACCAACGACTATACCAACAATCCCAGTGAGCAACGATCCTACATACGAACCACATTATGACGAAATGGAAGTTGATGTGAGAGGAGGTTCAGAATTAGTTCTACCACCACAAACATACACTCCCAGATACAATACTAAAAACTATGCAATGATGTGTGACAGATTTTTGTGTGCATGATAGAATGGGATCAGCATTGGCAACAGCTCTGATGGAAGACCTGGGCGTAAAAGATGCTCATGGCAATCTTGTCATCATGGATAAAAGTAAACTTCGTAGAGAAAGAGAAAAATGGAGACAAGACGCACTTCGTAAGCGGTATGATGGCTCGAATTTGATATCATTTTCATTCGACGGCAGGAAAAATGATGCTCTAACTGTAGAAAAAATTGATGAGAAGTTGCATCCAAGGATGGTTAAAGAACCTCATCTAGTTGTTTTGAGGGAACCAAAATCTCAATTGATAGGCTACACAAAACTAGAAAGTGAAACTGCGGCAAGCAAAGTCAACAAATTGATCGAATTCTTTTAAGAAAAACAATTATCTCCCGATTCATTAATTGCCATATGCGCTGATGGTGAACCAACAAATACTGGCGTACACGGTGGAATTTTGCGACTATTCGAAAAACAGTTAAAGAGACCACTGCACTGGTTTGTGTGTCTTCTGCACTTTAACGAGCTTCCGTTTAGACATTTGTTTGACACTTTAGACAAATCAACCACCATTGGACCACGATCAACTACCGGAAAGTTGAGCTCAAAAATTGCTGATTGTGAAAATCTTCCGGTATGTAATTTTTATAGCTGATTCTTTACCATTTTTCATTCTATTTTTTAGCTTTTATGTTTTCTTTTCAGGTGGTAACCGATTTTGAGGAAATCGCTTTGGAAAATATGCCTCCTGGTGATTTAAATCCAGAAGAATTATCTACCGATTCGAGGTACTTGATGTTAATGGCCAATGCAATTTCTAATGGTGTGGTTCCTGCGGATTTGTCTCACATAAAACCAGGGCCAATTGCACATTCTCGTTGGCTGACCAAAGCCAATAGATTATTACGGTTGTATGCGACAACTAATAATCCAACTGAAAATTTAAAAATTCTGGCTAACTATATAATAAAAGTATACACGCCAATGTATTTCAATGTTAAGTATTATGGCTCTGCCGCATACGGTAGTACATTACTTTTTAAATTTATTACTTGGACACGGTTTTTACCACCGGATTTACTTGGAGTTGTAAATACAGTAATTCAAGATAATCCATATTTTGCACACTCAGAAAATATCTTGCTATCTATGTTGTTTGATGATAGAATGGAAAAACGAAACATTGCTATAAAGAAGATTTTACATTACCGAAGAGATATTGTCGACCCAACGGAACTTAGAGTGTATAAAAAATCTCTTATAAACTTTAGTTGTACGGAATATACAAATATGATTGACTTAAATGACGATACCATTTTATTCGAACCACCGTTTACGCAAAGTTATTCGTATGAACATTTGGAGGGATATTTAAATTACGAAGTGCCACCGTTCGATGATTCACAAAATCCTTTACACATTCAAGGAACGGAAAGACATGTCCAATTGCTGGCTGCCACTGCTAAACGAGTTGCAGGAAAGAATGAAGAAGGCGCTATGGCGACGACATTAGAGAGCCGTACGAAAACACCCAGACTTGAAAGCAAACAAGACTTTCAGAAAAAATAATGTTTTTTTTTCACATTTTGTCTTTTACTACACTCAAATTGAATATTTTTTTTTGATAATAGGTTGATAGATACTTTATTATCTCTTAATTTGAATTTTTGTAGAAAAAAAAATAAAAAGGGAAAAAAAATCAAAAAGTTGGTTTTATGTGTTATTTTGTTTTAGCAATATCGCATGAATTAATCAACCGAATTCGATAAATTTGGGCTTAAACTCTTCGTTTTGAATTGTAAATTGAACTAAATAATGGACAAAATCATGAAAAAAATGGAAAAATGGTCCAAAATTTGGACAAAAATGCCCGTAACTTTTGAACTTTTTACCAACAAAAAGTAGGGGACTCGATTTTAACGATAGAGGTATGGTTCCTTCGGCAAATTTTCCTGGAATAACCCTTAGAATAATACAGAAATCATAGGGAAATTGGTGAATTTTTTCACTCCCTACAAATCGACCCGCCCTAATGTATATGTAGTAGCACCCATACTTTTCTCAACCATTGGCCTTCAAAATATGCTAAGAAAGAAGCGAAATTGAAATGGTGATCGAAGCTTTCTATATCCTCCTGAATTTTCTTAAAGGATTCCAAAATATGGGAAGCGGGCAAAAGCGGTAGAGTCAAAATCTTATGATAATTGAATGACGCCTGTTTATTCTGCCGGATGTATGAGGCAAGTTCCTCATTGGTTGTTGGTATCCGGCGGCGTACAGCTTGGCAAAAATGAAACCAACAACCAGATAGTTTCGAATTAGGAAACTCCGTCCTTATGGCTTTCGGAAGCCCCGCTTCATAATCGGTCATGAATGTAGCACCGTCCAAATTTAATGAATTTTGCTTCACATATTGGAAGAAATGTGAATAACATTTGTTCGATTTCTTATTCACTAAAACGTAAAAAAGTGGAAATATCTGTAAAATTATTATATACAAATTGATTTAATTAAGATTTCAAATAAGTTAATTGTAGTGTTATGCCGTGACTGGTGACCGGTCATAACGCCCAACGGTCATAAGGCCCAAATTTTATTTTGGGCCTTATGACTCTTCCGAGGGCGGGTATAACACCCAAATTGGTTTTGGGCCTTATGACCGGTCCGAGGGTGGTCATAACGCCCAACAGATGAAAAGACACAAAGCCCAAAGTTATTGGACTTCTCCCACAGCACTTTTTATATGGGCCTTGTACAAACGGTCATAACGCCAAAATTTTTTTGGGGCCTTATGACCGCATTTCGGATGGCCGTATGGCCCAAAACCAAATTAGGCGTTATGACCACCTTAAGGGCTGACATAAGACCCAAAAAATATTTTGAGCCTTATGACCGTTGGGCGTTATGACCGGTCATCGCCGTAAATACATACCATTTCGCAATATTCCACGTGCACCAACAGTAGTTGCTTAAAACAGCCAATGGGCACTATCGAAAATATTCCGTCAATTAGTATAGTTCGATTAAACTTGTCGGGAATATTCTCTTTCACCGTTTTAATTACTTTATCCGAACCAAAAACACAATAAGAATATTCCTTCGAACTAAACCAAATTTTATAAAACGACGACTTGTCAGGATTATCATGAAGGGTAAAACCAAATTGTTCCATAATATCCCTTTTCGTAAATGCTTCAGCGACATCCTCTGCAGATTTTGGGAAAGTGACATATACTGTCGCAGCCAAATATTGAAGGCCGCGTTGAACTTTTCCGAAGTTAATGTTTTTAGAAGCAGTCTGGTTTCTAAAAAAAACTAAGCGAATTGTTACTAATTACTGTAATGTATGGTAATATAAAAACATAAATATTTAATAATTTTTTACCTCGATCACCCGCGCGATTTTTAAAATGTCAATTTATCAAATAATACATTTATTGGAATATTAAACTTACCCGGCGCATACGGCTTCAAACTTGTCACGAATACGGCTTAAGGTATTTGGAGCATTCCCAATATTACCTAGGTCCACCCAAATCCTTTTTATTGCATTTAACACGTTCAACTCGTTGTAAAAATCTTCTTAATTTGCATGGTTGTGGTTAATGAATCCATCGATTCTAATACACTCATTCCTTTCCACCTTGACCCGAGCTTTACAATCGGATTTATAACAAACATAATATTCTTTTTCGCCTTTTTTACTTTTTTTACGTATAATTGCTTTTCGGAAGGAAAATATTACAATTTGCTATTTCTGCGCTTTCCAGCAATTATTTCATTATTTACTTCCATTTTTTTTCCACTTTTCAACTTACTACTTCAAAAGTCAATTCACAAATGTCACTCCAGTTTTATGAATGAATAAGATCAGACTAAAAATTGTCGATTATTGCGTTTAAACTGTTATTTAAACATCATGGGCCGCAGTAAATCTTCTCCCAATTCATAAAAATCATCAGTTTTTGAAAATGAAATAATACCCACTAATAATGAAATAACTCCCACTTATTAGTGGGACTTATTTCATTGTCATAACATTATGAAATAACTCCCACCAGGAAAAATTAAATAACTCCCAAAAAAAAACGAGATAAGTCCTATTAAAGTGGGAGTTATTTCATATGAAATAACTCCCACCTTTGTATGGAAAGTTTTTGGGACTTATTTCATTTTTCTGGTGGGAGTTGTTTCATGTGGGAGTTATTTCGCTACGCCGACCAATACTTCCATGGAAAGACCAGGCTTAAGAATCCAAACATCGGTTGTGATTTTTGGATATGTCGGGAAAAAATATACTGTAAAAATTATCCGATGTCAATTGTCAGTGGCGACTAAAAACTATTGCTTAGTACTAAATTTCATTATGATCTGTTGAGCTATCGCAACGGCTGTCCGATATTCGGACGCTACTAGAAAAAGAGTGAGAAATTTGGCAATTTCAGAAGTTGCATGCCACAGTATATTTTCTTGCACTCAATAGTACTTTATTTTGAGGCAGGGTGTATAATATATTAGCTATAATGTCGATCAGATATCGAAACGTTTGCATGTAGGTTCCAAAAATCTGCAATTTGTTCAAGATATGTATCTAATACTTCACAGAACAATTAGAATGTAATCGCGTAGCTAGGTAAACATTCTGTAATCGCGTAGCTAGGTAAACATCCTGCTCTGACCACCTTAAAAAAAAAAAATAATAAAAATTCTTTCGGCGGCGGTCACCTCGCATAGTGACGGCGACACTATCGAGTATATAGCCATGAAAAAGCTTCTCAAAATACCGTTCGGAATCGGTGTAAAACTGTAGGTCCCAATCGGTGAGTGAAAACCGGAAAGCGCATAGCTCAGTGATTGCGAGAAGCTCTCCCCGGTCCCTTCATGGGATGTAATGGGAAACCATTTATTTTTTTTTTTAGGTAAACATTTTACAAAAAATCAATATTGTCGACTACATGTGTCGATTTTAGTATGTAATGGTCGATATTCACCATTACCATGATATCGTATGTCAAATACTGTTTATGAATAACATTTATATAAAGTGGTATATAACTGAGCGTATGATTGATATTTATAAATCGTACTCAAATCAGCGAATGATTAATATTTAATATCTTAGCAACATAATAAAAGGAACCATTCTGGAAAACTAATAAGTTTTACAAGATATTTGTTAAACATTTTGAAACTGCAGTTAAAAAATATATATTTTTTACTTACATGTATTTTAAATTTAAGCTAATTTGCAAATTGGAGTAGAATATCTCAGTTTTTTTAAGGAAAGACATCAAGTATTTCCACTGGTATTCATACAATTCTCATAAAAAATTAAAAATATATATTGTGCTTCCACTATTGCTGAGTTGTATTTTTTCCACTACTAGCTAATTTGTTGCAAGATTTTGTTGCATAATTAACAGTTGCATTTTATCTACTCCAATTTATTGCAAAGATGAGTCAGCTATAACATATTTTCCATTATTTAAGACACGGGGGTATATTATTAAACTAATTAAATAAACTGTCAACATATTGCACAGTCTATTTGAAAGTTATTAATTTAAAATGACAGTTGTCGCATTACTCGTAACAAACTAATATGAAATCTACGCTAGCGATATGATACAAGTGTTAAACTGCAACAGGATAGGAAGCATATGTTGGAAAGGATGAGTGTTGGTTTAAGTGTCATGATAAATATGAGTATTTTTTTAATGGAAACCTAGAAGCATGAGGTTACATTTTAGCATGACAACATTTATATAAAAAATACATCGAAAATAAAAAAAAACAAAGTGTACTTAAATATTACTCGATTAGTGTTTTTCTTCTTGGGCAAAATAAAAATGTTTTATATGCAATTTATATAAATTGTAATTATAAAGATATAGATTGTATAAATTGTAATTATAAAGATATTTTATATCCCCCGTAGGCTTTTGTTGTCTGTTTTATAAACAATTTTCGAAATAGATGCAATTTTATTGTGATGTAGATTATAAAGTTATTTCATTTGAAATCAATCATACGTAGCGTTATGCACTGCATTATATATTAATTATACGCTTTATGAAACCACTTTTGTATATGGGAAATATTGAACATATCTCTGTTAAAAAAGTCATAAAGATAATCAATTAATACTACAGATTGTATATGTTTGAAAATTTAATTTAAATTTTTTCGATTTAATTAACCACCATTTAATACAAACTGGATATCTTTTTATAGTCCGTAGTGAAATAATATCAATCATACGATTCGTTAAATACAAAATAAATATAAATTATACGCATAAGAAAAGATAAGAATTTGTTTACATTTTATGACATGCGTAGACATATTTAAAACAAATACACTGTTTGATATCTCTCAAATTGTGCCATTTATTTTAGTGCTCTACACAGTAAATTACAAATCGATTGAGTGTGATTATACTACGATGAGTGTTTAGTTGATTTATTACATATCTTTCAACAGCTGAACACCCTTTATGGATTATGCTGGTATCGTAGCAAAAAGATCATTGCTCTAAGGTTTAATTTGTAAAGTTTATGATTGTAATCAAAAAAAGAAATTATAAAAATAGGCAGAAAATATTAGTTTTTACTACAGTGTCGAAAATTGTATCCACATTAATGATTTTAGATGACAATTTTTAAATTAAAGCTGAATACTAATTAAAACTCTCATATAAAAACTTCTAGACAAAAATTTCAATATACAATACTTGTGTCATTATAAATTAAAACTATATAGTTCTGGTCAGAATTAAGTATAATAGAATCAGTGGGTTCTATCAAACAGCTATTCGAATTCCTAGCTGCACATTTGATACACGACAGTATTCGAAGGAGATTGAGCTATTATTAAAACAGTTTTAAATTGAAAAACTGACAGTAAATTTGATTATATTGCCACCTATGACTTTTGAAATAGGTTTATATGCAGTTAGTTTTGATTTGACTTTTACTTGCATTCAAATTCCGGCAGAAAAATACTGGCATAAAAAAGCTGTATAAAAAGACTCGTTAGCCTAGAGACTTTGTTGGAACTGAAACACACATACACACTCTTTATATCCATAGAGTAATGACATCTTGATACGCAATTTAACTCAGTAAATTTACGAAGATTGTTGCATTCCATATGGACGTTGCATGTTGGAAATTATTGCTTTAATAAAACCAGATACGGGCAATGTCTCAAACCAACCACCACTAAATCAGCAGCGGCATTTCCTTTTGTACGTCCAAATTTTTGTGTAAATACACCACAAACATATCGTTACAAAAAAAAAGATAACAAAAAAATTCAAGATACGTTTTAGTTTCACAGTTTTTCATCAAAACAACTTCAGATAATGTAAGTCAAAATCTGTTGTAGTTCCAGCTGGTGTAAATCAGTTTAGATGAAACAACTCTCTATCGCACCGACCGCACCACGAAGAGTGTGAAACGAAACGTCAAATGAGAAAGATGACAGCTATGACTAAAATATTGTGCTCTGTTAGTAATTTTTGAAATAAATAGGAAACGTTCGTTAAACCAGAACTTTAAATCATGCAAATATATTATTCACTAAAACCTTTGAATTATAAAGTAAAGTGTTATTCGAGTTACATTATTTTACATACTCTGCAAGCGTATGTCAGACCCATAGAACGGTAGGTATTTTATGACTTCGGGTAAGAAAGATGAGCTCAATATTGGCTGGCCTATATATAGTATACTTCCCCCGCCCATCTGTCCAAAGTTAGTAAGCTATCGTGGAAATTATGCCTCAGGGTATGCAATAGTTTTTCCAAGCACCTTTTCAATAATCACAAATATCCCTTTCAGAACAAGGTACCATAGAGGTCAAGGTGCAAAGTTCGGGCGTGATTCGTCTGCATAACTGAATGAATAATGTTATCAGCCAGGGGACCAGGCGGTCGGCAAGAGCCTACAGTTCAGCTTTAGGTAACATGTTGGACTCGGGATACTCAATTGGTGTGAAGTTGACGCTGACCGGAAAAATAAATAAATGGTTTCCCATTACATCCCACGAGGGGATTAGGGAGAGCTTCTCACAACCAGTGAGCTGTGCGCGTTCTAGTGTTACACTCACTGATTGGTACCTACAGTTTTACACCGGTTCCGAAAGGTATTTTGAGAAGATTTTTAATGGCTAAATACCCGATAGTGTCGGCATCACTAAGCGAGGTGACCGCCGTCGAAAGAAATTTAAGGTGGACAGAGTAGGGATCGAAACCACGTCCTCATGCACAAGAGCCGCGCACACTCCATTGCACCACCGACGGTTTCGGAAACAAAAGAGAAAAATTTGACGAAACTGCTCAATTTGATCATCATGTAAGTGAAAGTGTCACATGTGTCATATCACAAATTTAAGCATACAATTTGTAACGGTCTCCCTAGGTATTAGGTAGGTCCCTGTAAAAAAATACTTGTGGAAGTTTTTGTCAAAAAGAAAAAGGAATCTGTTTTGGTAAAAAGGAAAGATTGTTTTACGAAATTTTGTTTTAAAAAATTAGAAAATATTAAAAAAGATACTCGTTCGTACTTTTGGAAAGTTTAACTGATATTGACACGATATATTTCTGGAAATTTTATTGTGAGACTGATGGGATTTACCACTCTTGGCTGATAACATCTTACGGGAATTGAGTAGGGAGGGCCAGTCTCAAGTCGTTGTGGAGAGCAACTTCGAATAAGAGTGGTGAGCTGGAAGGATCGGAGAACATACTTGGAGCCCGTCCAAGGACAGCCCCGTTATTATTGTGCGCCAGCAGTAGCAAAATTGGTGAACATTTTGAAAAATCAATTCCGTGGGTGATATACCCATAATAGTTTGATGACAAGACGGGCGGGTATTGACCTGGCAGACGAGCATCCACCTTTCTCACTCCACATCTTTTTTTTCCTTGAACTATCATATAATCCCAAATGAATTCACCAATTAAGCAGCTACCTAAATTTAAATTCTAGGTAGTGAATCGATATATTTACTAGGACCAAGAACACCCCTCCAGTTCCGATTGTGCACTGCTGGTGACGTAGGTTGCGTATCTCAGAAGAAATTGATCCACCTAGTTATTTTGAAATCTGAATGACGATTGTGCACATTCTTGTACTTACCTTTCATACCTTCAAATAAATAAACACAAATTATCCAGCCTGAAATTTTTGGCAAGCTTAAAAATCTTCGGCTGATCAATAAGTCCGTGACGTTTTGAATGAAACACAGATTTTTTTGCAAAAAGAAAAGTGTTTTTCAACATAATCTCCTTTTAGCTCAGTACGCCCCAATTTTTGTATCCCTTCCAAAAAATAGGATTTTTCGAGGTCCATAAAATAGGCATTTGTTTGACCAATAATTTCATTGTTTGAGCTAAATCTCTTTCCACCAAGCCATTTCTTTAGGTTCGGAAATAGGAAATAGTCATTGGGGGCTAAATTTGGAGAACATGGCGGATGAGGTACCATTTCGTAGCCCAATCCATGAAATTTTGCCACTGAGACTGCACAGGTATGCACCCGTGCCATTATCTTAATAAAAAAAGAACTTTTTGTTGGCCATAAGGTGTCGTTTTTTTAAATCCTCGTTAGATCGGTCCAATGAATTGCATACTATTCGCCGTTATTGGTTTTCCCTTTGAATGTAATCGATGTAGACTATCCGTTGTGCATCCCAAAAAACTGTTGGCCGACAAATTTACATTGCCCATCTTCGGATCCGATTCACCCGGAGATCCATGATCCATGTTTCATCCACAGGTACAAAACGCCGCAAACACTCCTTCGAATTGCAGTTAAACAACTCCAAACAATCCTTTGAAGTTGTCACACGATTAAGTTTATGGTCGATTGAGAGCAACTGCGGCACCCATCTTGCAGACAGCTTCCTTGAACCCAACTGATCATTTAAAATGGAAACCACACTGCCATATGAAATGCCTATGGCAACAACAATCTCACGCACTTTTACTCATTTTCGACTTTTACTCATTTCGAGATTTTCGGGTGTATTGCCCTCAATTGCCAATCCAGAACGATAGGCGTCATCTCAACTTGTGCGACCACAACAGCAGTCAGTAACGGTTGAATGATTGATGGTTTTTTTGTCGCAAAAAAATAATGCTTAATGAGCACCCGAAATTAACTTTTTTCCATTTTTAAAATTATGCACGAGGTTGTATGTTTTGAACAGCTGTTAAACGCAAAGTAAATGACGGAACTTGCTCAAAATTTGACAGTATTCTATACAAATGACGAGGATTTTTCATATGGACATTTAGCATTGGCTCTAGTTTACGGCAGCTCTGACTTAGTGCTCTCAAATAAATAGGACTGTTTTACGTAGATTGCCAGCCTTTTCATAATTTATGTCACCTAAAGCGCACCACAACCTTGTCATTCATGACCATGAACATCAGCTACTGCTGCTGTTTAAAGTTGGTTTACAGCCCTTCTTGATACCAAATGAGAATGCAATCGAAATTCTCCGCATCACTAATATGTTTGCACAATTTGTTGCACAAAATGTATCGACCAAGCTCATGCTCATGAATGACAAGTCTTTGGTTCGCCAACGTGAGAACCTGTGACATAGGGAAATACTACTGAGAAGGTATGCAATACAAAATTTCCAACTGGGATATTTTTCTATGACCTTGTACGATGATTAACTAATGTGCATCATCATAAGTTATAGCCTGATAATCGTCCTTATTCTTCCAGCTTATTTAATAAAATCGTAATATGTTTTTCACTTATTCAAAAACTTTATCCAAACATATTAAAGTTTATGGCCTAAAGCACCTAACATGTCTTTTTACTGTCTCCTCGAGTGTCGAAGAAACTAAATTTTCTCCGGCCACAGCAAGCGCTAACAACTGCAACTTTGACACGCAATGGCGCTCAGTTGATGACCCTTTACTTAACACTTATCGCCCAAAGGACACTGTGAATACATTTGTTTCGCTGCGCGGCAAAAAGTGGTGCGGACAAAATATTTTCTCACCATCCCGCAGTAAAACTTTTCCACTCAGGGTTTTGGTACTTTTTTTTTTTTTTGGCAATGCTTAAAAGAGTTTAGCTGCAAAAGAATTACTATTCAAATTTTCCGTTTTATTTTCAAAAAAATTTCCCATTTAGGAAAGTTAAGTTTATAACCCTAGCTAGAAATTGTGTTTGGAGGTTTTTCAAAAAGTTTTCTACGCCAAATGCCATTGTAAGATGCCATGTTGCCGCGCAACATGATATAACATAGTTATGCCACTGAAGGAGTTGCAACACACTAGTAATAGCACACTTTATTGTTTCAAGTGATGGCCAGAGAAGGAATAGGCCACAGTAAAGTTTTAAGAGTGTAATGTGCATACACAATTTTATATATTCGCTCCTTGAATCTGCCACATCCCCCTACTAAGGGTGGGGTTTCCGTTACGAAATCTTTGTTTGTAAGGCCATGCGGAAGACAATTCTGACAATGATCCCTACCGCTATAGTCTGAGGCATACAGTGGGAGAACAGTGCCAGCGTTCTCATAATTTAGAAAAAAATTGTTCATAATTTTAAGTCGTTTCTTCTATTAAAAAAAGAGTTTCCTATTACATACCATGGAGTGATCGAGGAGAGCTTCTTAGAACAATTGAGCTGTGTGCTGATTCGAACCGATGGACAGATTTACACCGGTGGCGAACGGTATTTTGAGAAAGTTTTTCTTTATAAAGTACTTGATAGTGTCGCATTACTAGGTGATGTGACCGTCGCGGAAAGAAATTTAAACGTAGCCAGAACAGAGATCGAACCAATGTTATCATGCACAAGAGCCGCGTAAACTAATAATTGCACAACCGACCAACTACAAGTGCGTATGATTAATATATAATACAAATGCGTATGATTAATATTGAAGAGTTTAGCAAATTATTTGTATATTAAGGTAGACAATTATTCATTAGATATTGTAAGGTGGCTTTGTCAAGGGCTGACGTAG
This sequence comes from Phaonia tiefii, assembly GCA_963931995.1. Lineage (NCBI taxonomy): Eukaryota > Metazoa > Arthropoda > Insecta > Diptera > Muscidae > Phaonia > Phaonia tiefii. The sequence goes on along the minus strand of OZ008368.1, from coordinate 59,779,406 downwards.
ACACAGTCACATCCAGATTCTTTCGTTGGGATCCACCAAAATCTTTCGAAAAAGAACAGAATAATTGACCCTTTTTGGGGTTCGAACTCAGATTCTTTATTAACATTTAATTTACAAAGTAATTTGATTTACAGAAATAAAATTAACTTACTCACTCGTTGAGAACAAATCTGTTAGCTTGAGAACACTTGTCTGGATTGACAAGACTCTTCTTGGCTAAACAATACTCTATTGGGGTACGTTGTGGACTGGTCAATTTAAGATGATCGGGAATGTAGTGTTTTGCATATGGGATAATTCGGATTCACTGTGTAGTTTTGGAATGCGGGTTAATGACTTCGTTGTGCTTTCATGTCTGATGAGAACGGTTCGGGATCGACCAGAATTGAAAGGATTGTGTAGGAATAGTACAGGGAAATAGATGGTAAGACGTCCACTATGGGGAATAGTCGGGTAAAGCCGCTATAGTTGGATAGTCAGCCAGAGCTGCTAAAGTCGCAGAGTCAGCTGAAGCCTCTATAATCGAATAGTCTGCCGCAGCTGCTGTAATCGAATAGCTAGCCGAAGCCGCTAGAGTCGAATAGTCAGCTGAAGCCTCTATAATCGAATAGTCAGCCGAAGCCTCTATAAGCGGACAGTTAGCCCAGAGCCGCTACAGTGGAATATTGAGCCGAAGCCGCTATAATCGAATAGTCAGACGAAGTCGCTATAATAGAATAGTCAGCCTAAGCCGCTACAGTCTAATAGTCAGCCAGTCAAATAGTGGCTCGCATAGTCTGCCGGAGCCGCTATAGTTGAATAGGCAGCCGAAGCCGCTATAAGAGAATAGTCAGCCAGAGCCGCTATAATAGAATATTCAGCCTGAGCTGCTACAGTCGAGTAGTCAGCCGAAAGTTAGCCGAAGCCGCTACAGTCGAATAATTAACTGAAGCTGTTATAGTCGAAGAGTCAGGAGAAGCCGCTGTAATCGGGTAGTCAGCCGGAGACGCTATCGTCGAATAGTCAGCCGAAGCCGCTATAATCGAATATTCAGCCGAAACCGCTATAATCGGATAGACAGCAAAGCCGCTATAATCGGATAATCAGCCGGAGCAGCTATAGTCGAATATTTATCTGAAGCCGCTATAGTCGAATAGTCAGCCGAAGCCCCTATAATCGGAAAGTCAGGCGGAGACGCTATAGTCGAATAGTCAGCCGCAGCCGATATATCCGAAGCCACTATAATCGATTAGACAGCCGTGGCCGCTCTAATTGATTAGTCAGCCGAGGCCCTTAAATCGGAATAGACGGAAGAGTCGAATAGTGAACCAAAGCTGCTATAATCGAATAGTCAGCCGAATAATAAGTAAATTTTAAAATAATATTTTCAAAAAGTTACTCTTGCTCTATGCAGAACTAGAGCCCCAGATCCAATGCAATGAGCTTCTCGGGATGTGCGCCCGGAAGCAACAGACAGCTGAGGCTAGTAAGACTTATCACTAAGTACTTTAGTTGCATTGATGCGAATGAGAACTACATCAAAATACTTAGTCTTGTGTAAGCACTGAAACTACTACGTTGCTGCTATATGTATAACGTTGACAGAGGTTATGTGTTTGTCAGTGTGTGTGGTTGTTCGCTAGGGAGACTGATATATTTGCCTGTAAAAGTGGTCGTATGTATGTATTTAAACGTAGGGATGGCCAGCGGGTATGGGTGTGCACTTTTAAATGTGCACTAACGGATTATACAGTTACGTGTTCTCTCCCGCAAATTTCTGTCTTTGGCAAGTAATTGAATTTAATTCCCCTAAAGTCGAGTCTGTTTATAGTTTTATTGCGATCCTCTTTAAGGGTCCATCCAAGTGCTTCTCTAGCAATGTCTGGTGTTAGATGCTTGTGTAAAGGGCACCCCAAATATAAGTGCATGACTTAGTTTAAGAACAAAGCGCATATGTTTTGACCTAGTGGTGATATTTTTTCTTTGCCCAGGAACTGACCCCCTCCGACAACTGACCCCCTTGGCTCTGATCGCAGGTTCTTGTTCTTTTCATGAAATTTACGTTATCATTTTGGCAATGATGTGGGTCTACCCCAAATACGACTCATTAGATCTCGGTTTTGAGCTCATAAATTTATTGCAGTTTATTCGCATATACCCGGAATGTCACAAGAGCCTAAATAAATAAATCGCACAGAGTTTAATCGCACGATTTTGTTAGCCAATTGACATCGTTGTTTCGGGAAATCTGTTCTTTGAGGCCACAAGAACTTTTTTACCTTGTTCCTATAATGACTGAAATTCACACTCACATCATTTCTGTCTTTACTTACAAAGTAGTAAAGCCCAATCTAGCTGCCTGACCAAAATTCGCACCAGCTAGTTGCTCGTTGTGAATACTTTTTTCCATGGATCAAGAAAATATCGTACGTGGTGTTTCGCGGAGTTCGAAATTCTTATGATCGTTGATGAGTTGATGTTCCCGGGCATTGGGTACCACTCTCGTTTGCAGCATGCATGACTTTCGAGAGGCCTGTAGGTACGTTGCCGCAGAGAAGACATGCTGACTATAATTGCCTCACGTTTCTCAAATTTGTTGATCGCTCTCCATATTATTGACACATTAGGCGCACTTCCACTCCCGAAATTTCAGCCAGGTTGGGTAGCGATATCATTGCAATTTTTCCGAATTTTGTAATACAGTTGAATATTTTCAGTTTGAAATCAAATTATTTGCAGTTTGAAATCGTTTTACAAATTGGCATAGAAATGCAATACAGGCCTGATTAATTCGAATCTCTAGTAATCTTGCATTCCACAAAGTAGCTTGATTCCACTTCTTCGATTAATGAACCATCAAATGTTATTCCAACCTGTTCGAATCCGATATCCAATATTTTTAGATTTCTAGGAAAATCGGTTTAACTGTGACTGAGTGTCATTAAATTTGTGTTCATACGTATCCATTCCAATAGCCGAATGGCACTTCCACTTTATTTGCTTCCAATACCTCGTTCAAAAGTAGAAAAACTAACATGATGTACAAGACGCATCCTTGTGTAACCCCGCAGCTGTGGAAAAAGTTTGGCGTTCGTCCTACAAAAATGTACAGCTCCCGAATAATCGATTCTATCTTGTGTGGTACTCCTCGTTGGTTCAGGTGAACCACATTGAGTTTTGGGTATGTACTATCGAAAGCTTGTTTTAATTATACGAAAAGTGGGTGCAATGGTGACTGCTATTTGAGTGATTGGTCTATGATAATCCGGAGTATGGATAAGTGGATTGCATACGAACGACGACATGTGCTCCCCGCTTGCTCTGTACACACAAATTCATCCACTGACAATAACAGCTGTGGGCTTAGAGCCTTTAGCCTTACTTACTTAGAGCCTTACTTTGTCTATTGCACTAAGCAAGGTTATAGTCTTCCAGTATTTGCACAGCGTTCGGCCGCCCTTTTTTGGGGCGAATGTTGGGATTTAATCCATCTAATTTTAATAGCTCCGCTGTAGTGTTAAAGTGGTTGCAAGGCAACCTCAAACCTTAAATTTTTTCAGTGTGTTTTCTGTTTGAATTTCGCATCTAGGGTTTACGACATGGGCAGGCCGACGTAGACGTTCTTTGAGTTTTATCATTTGGAATTGCAGAGTGTGTTGTAAATACAGTGTCCAAAAGACCGGCATTGTTTAAAACTCGTTTTCTGTTTGTTCGAAAAATCAATTTTTCAAGAAACTGGCTGTCGGTTTGTTCGAAAAATCTATTTTTCAAGAAACCGGTTTTTGTTTCTTTTTAACCAAACACCGGTGGAAACGGTTTCTCCAGGTTTTCTGATTTAAATTAAATTAGATTGTATATGCAGCACCTTCAATACATTTCCTTAGCTACCATTTCACATACCTATTCGTATTTAAAGTTAAAAATTTCACAACTCTATTAAATTTGAAAATTACGTTTTAATTTTAAATAAAAATAATATTAGAAAATAAATTTTGAATGCGTGTTTAATGAATGTAACAGTTTTATTCAAACTAACATTAAACTGACTTTAATTGGAAAATCATATTGAAATTTGAAAGAGATTTTCATGTATGAAAATCTTATTTAATTTGAAACATGTATTTGCAAAATTATTTTAGTTTTAAAATTCGGAACAAAGTTATTCTTATTATCATAAACTCATTTTGAAATTTGAATACAATTTTTTTTAAATATTATTTCGAACTTATTGAAGCCTAAAATCATATTTGAAAACGGAAATCATGTTCTTTATTCAAAAATTTCATTAAAATTCGAATATCATTTAATTTATCGTGTTACTAATTTTTTTAAGGATATTAATACAAATTGAGAATAAACCGGTTTAACGACGTTCAATAACCGGTTTCAGGTTTGTTCGAATGATAAGTTTTTTAAAAACCCGGCACACGGTTAATGGCAAAAAAGCCGGTTAACGGGTTTCGCCGGTTTTTCGGTTTCCGTTTTGGACACTCTAGTTGTAAATAATTCATACCACCTCTTTACTTTTTGACCAGGCGACATAATATCTGTGCTCTCATTAAATACACGTTTCATGTACTCTTTCCCGGTCAAGAAATTCGGTCCAGGTTAATTCAAGGTATGTTGTTACTTCCGTTCTGACCAACCATCACTTTGGCAATTTCATTCAGCGTTCCAAAAATCCCTGGTGATGTATTTTTACTGTTCTGTAATAGAACGTAGTGTTTGATGGTAGGTTTGATTGTTGGCATGAATGGCTCCTGAAGATGGTCTTTATTCTATTTTACGATGTTGATTCTAATGCCGTTGCCAGCCATTGGATGTAGATGGGACGTGCCTGCTAATAGCACCACGCCTAGATTTGACGTCCAACAGGGATCACAAAAATTTTTTCTGGTACCGCCAATTTGATTGAGCGTTTGACCATCGTGTGATTCCCATGTGTTCTAGTGCATATTTTTATGCAAACATTTTTTGCTTGTAATTTTTATTATTATATTAATAATTTCTGTAATTTCCAGGATTAACATATTTGACACTGTTTAAGAAACCCCCCCAGGGTGTCAAATTTAATGAATTACTTTTTTTTGATTTGCTTGTAAAAACTCTAGGTTTTCATATGAAACCATTCGAGAGTCTCAACAACATCTGAAAGTCATGTAAAAATGTATTTATGTAAAAAAATTAAATAAAAAATAAATAACAACGCAACGCAGAGGGGAACATTTAAATGCGTTTAACTTAAAAATTTGTTTTGACACACTAGGTGGGTTTTTCTATTCAAGATCACATGTTAAAAGACGAAAGATTTTTGTATAAATAGTAAAGCAAGTGACTAAATTTATGACAAAATACGGAAGTATGTATGTTAAAAATTTGTTTTTTTTCAAAACGATTACAAATCGAAAACTCACATAGTACCATGGTGAGTATGATTAATATTAATGTCTGGTATTCCCCACGTATACTTAATTGTTGTGCAATATCAATCATACGTATGTTAGGGAGGAAATAATAATAATATTACACGATGCAACTACAGTGTTTACTTTAAATTTATAAAACCTCAAAGAACCTAAATTTTGGTAACGTAAATGATGTAAAAGGCCAAATAATATAAATATCATGGTAATGATTTTTCTTCCCATTTGGCTATTTGTTTTTCGATTAAGTTAAAACATGAATTTAAATTTTGCGTCCCGCCATCCGCTTGCATTTCTCCCCACTGTGTGTGAATAGTTTTATATTCTTAGTTTTCAAATTGTTAGTTTTCTTTGTGTTCAAATAGAAAAATGTGTTGCAAATGATCTCCAAGTATTTTTTTGGACTACAATGCTTTCCAAAACGGCGAATGTCTGTACCCTCTCGTTTGCCTCTTCACTGTTTGTGTATTCCCGAATACTGCTCGTTCTTCCTATACTAGACGTCCTTGCAGTCCTCGACTCTTCTATAAACTGTTGCTACTTGAAATAATTTCCTTCTCTATATATAGTATTTTCGGTCATTAGTGCTAGTTTTTGTGGGTTCCTTTTCTCCCATTCTGTTTCTTTACTTTCGACGAGCATACATTCTATAATTTCTTTGTACGTACTCGATTCTTCTGAGTATAGTTTTATTTTATGTTGTTTTTGACTCAAGCCGAAAAGTTGTTCTCGAAAACAGGATACGTGGTTTTGCTGGTGTTGAAAGGTTGTCGTCCTTAGAGTTTTTTTGATGTAGTTTACACAGCAATTAAAAAGTTTAGTATCTCTCATTTGTTGGCAGTGGCGCTGAAGTTTTTTTTTAAACAAATATCAATAATTTCCAAATGAGAATTATAATAGGAAAAATTTCGAAACTGCTGCACGTGAATGAAGTTTAATTATTATAGTTATTAAAATAAAGATCTGGAACTGAGGGCCGGTACTGCGAAGGAATTAGAGCAACTAACATTCTTACTATTATATTTCTTAGATTTTCAATCAGAAGCTAAATTTTGTGGTCTACCGGTTAAATATTTTCTAGCGCTTTGAAATTTACAAAAATTTGGGTATTCAGTGGTTGTGGCTTTAACGGCTGTAAAAATTTATCAGGCCGCACACAAAAAGGAGAGAAGAAGGATGAAGCCTAATCTGAACACAACGATATGGATTTCTCTCTATTCGATAAAAGTAGCAATAACAGCCAACGTCAAATATATACAGCATCAGCCACAACAACAACAGCAGTGTAACAAAAAATTTGCGCTTATTTACAGTTACATTTTTAAGAGATATTTTTAATTCCAATATAAATTTTTTATCTTAAGTTAATTTCTTACTAATTCCTGGAACCTTTAAAGTTCGCATGAAGTTCATTTCTCCACATCTCCATTAACTTTATAGTGGCCATAAAAAATTATATCTTTTTCTGGCAATAAAAAAATAAATGTTAACCAAACTCTGTTAATATCCTTGCAATGTTATTTTTCTCCACTTTTTTGTTAAGTGTTAAAACAAACCAATCGACATCTCACTTTTGTTCATTGTTCACACTTTTCAAATTGTTTTTCATAAAATTTTATTTCAACTCATCTTTCCATTTTCATACGTTTGGCTGGTTATTCTTATTTGCTCACCAAAAATTCCCGCCGTCCACAATATTTCTACCTCATGTTGGTTATTTAAAAATCCATAATACTTCTCACCACATGTGGTTCAATTATTTCACAATACTGTACAACGTTCTCTGACTGAAGAGTAGAGTAGCTGAAGCAGTTGTGTTTCACTGTGAATGTTGGACAGTGGTTGGGAGGGTACAAATTGGAATGCAAGTCAAAACGCCGCATTTTTATAAATGGTATTTACAGAGAATTATGTCATTGTGGTGGCTTAACGGGGTAGAGGCAGCTGATGATAGTGCTTTACAAACATCGAACTAATCATCCAACGAATCTAAATTCGAATCCTACCAGCGACTGATAAAAATTAACGAAATGATTGGAGAACGCTTCCCCAAATCTTGAATCTTGGCTTGTTATTTGAAGACAATTTTAATCGAGAAGTTTCACCACACGCTGAAAAATATCGGCCCAGTAACATATTGCAGGAAACATGTACATGTTTGCAAGCACTTTTTTCATGAAATGAAGATCTGGTACTTTTTTGTTTCTTTGTTGTCGGTCTCGTATTTATTTTTAGCTGTTTTCAACAAAATAGCCACGTTTTGGTTTCAAAAATATATATTATAGCCTACTAATCATTGTGTCTCAAACATGTTATCTTGAATAGCAAACAAAATGTGTTTGGGCACAAGTATAGTATATTTTCGACAAGCCACACACACGTTATATATGGAACACGTTATATATTTGCTAAGTTAAAGATTCTTCCGATAGGGTAATTAATTTTGGAATTCTGCTTTGGAAATGTCGCTCGATTACTAATGAACCAGAGATTTACATGTTCTAAGGAAAGTAATATATGTTAAACGAATTCTGTTGATGTAAAGACGGCCACACATTCAGTCTCTTTTAACTCTTTGAAATTCAAGTGGTCTCATATTTAATCAATTAAATTGATTAATATATTTCTCCCCAAAAATTAATTCCATTTATGATACAATGATACAATTATGGACATAATTTCACCATTGATATGCATAATTGCTGTTAGTTCCTATTATACGGAGCGTAGGACTATCATTTAAATTGTTGATAATAGCAACTATATGCATTGTAATAACGAATTTCCGACTGTCTGAATTTTTTAAGGAACCTCTTCCAGTCGTTCACCAAAATGCCCTGCAGAGGCGACCCTGTAATTTCCAATTGCGGTGAACATGGTCTGGTTGACGTTGGCGACTCAGCCGTGACACCTTCTGCCACAGCCGCGATATTTTAATCTAACGGAGTACTGCGACACTTTCGGGCGCCTCTTTTGTAACATGTTGTGCCAAGGGCCTTAGAGCATGAGGATCACATCTGTGCTCACAAGGCATAACAGCATGTGTATAGATTTTCAACTTTTTAGGAGAGCGTTTTATAATATTGTCCAATATCTTGGGAACTACAAATTGGATTATTCACAAAAATTTATATAGTGTGGAGTAGGATATATACAGCTGGATTCTCGAAAAATTTAATTTGAGCATAACTCGATTTATGCTTTTATGCCTTATGACCACAGACATGTTTCTTCAACTGGCTCGATCTTCAGCATTTCTCCCCTGTTGGTAATACCAAGTTGTCTCTGACAATATTACACCTGGTCTTTTCAGCGAAGTTTTGATCGTCCTATTTTTCGTTGTCCTTCCAGTACGTCTGCGAATAACTCTCGCATCTATTCTACAGACATGCTCTAGCCAGCCTAAACACGATATTTTGATGCTCCTATCTATGTCGGTGTCAGGATATAAATTACACAATCATCGCTCGTACGTCCTGGATACTCGGCGATTTCTGTTTTAGGACCTTATATTTATCGGAGTATTTTTCTTTCGAAGACTCCGAGTGATATTTCATCAGCAAGCGATATGACCCATGATTCAGCGCCATAAAGCAAGGCAGGTCGTATGACAGTCTGTTGTTGCTGGATCTTTGTTTTTCGAGAGAGATCCTTATCTCTAAAGTGCTTGCTCAACCAGTAATAACACCTGTTTGCGATAACAGTTCTCCGCTTGATTTTCACGCTGACGTTATTGCTGCTGCTCATGGCAGATCCGAGGTAAATACCTTTGTTCACTATCTCTTAATTAATACGGTTATCACGGAACACCCTTTCGTCAAATTGGGTGGATGTTTTGTGTGTCGAAACTATTATATTTTTTCGATGACAACAATTTTGTTCTGTTTGCTTTACAGGTATCAAAATAAGGCTGGAAGTTAAAGCCATTGGAAAAATTAAAGTGTCGTCCGTTGGAATGGTAGGTTTAGGGGTTTGGTCTACAATATATGATGCGATGTCTAATGAACCAGCGATTTTTGCGTTCTAAAGCAAGCAGTATATCTTTAACCTTCGCCTTATCAAAGGTTTTTATGTGCATCGTTCATCAATACCCACTAAAGGGTTGCTCTTTTGGTTGATGGTAAACCATGGATTAAATTTAAAAAATTTTAAAAAATCTTTTAAACAGTAAAAATTGTATCATATTTGTGGACAACTCTGAAGAACTTGCTCATTGATATTAAAGAATTAAAACCGAAGTGATCACCCGGGTGGGTATTGGTAAGGCGAAAGCTAAGGATTTCACTTGATGTATAAAAGACATCACATATTTTTTACAAATGTTTGGAAATTCAAATTTTCTCGCATTTAATTTAAAAGCCATCAATGCAACAATATCTTTGTGCAATTTGCAGCAAACTGTTTGATTTTTCCCAAAAACACTTGATTCGATTTATGATAAAATGACGGATTCACTTTGTACCCGGTGTATATACGTGTTATTAATTATTGTTACGTGCAGCGTGTGATCATTATTTAATTATTTTATAATAACAATCATTCGCATTGTGGTAAGGAAATTTGATCAAACGAAATTTGATCGTATTTACATCATAGAAATCAATCTACCAATTAATATTTTGTGAATTTAAAGTGATGAGGTTGTAATTACAACTAAAAAGAAGAAGAAGTGGTTACCAATTACATCTCAAGAATGGATTGTGGAAAACTTCTAACGCTCAGTGAGCTATGCGCTTTCTATATTTACAAGCACTGATTGAGACCAACAGTTTTACACTCGCCTCAAATGGTATTTTCAGAAACTTATTACATTGCTAAATACTCGATAGTGTCGCAGTTACTGAGGATGGTGACCGCCGTAGAAAGAAATGTAAATAGGTCGAGCCACTCCCATTGCACCACCGATGGTATTAACAAATAATGATTTTTTTATGTATATATTGATGTCTGGGGTATTTTTAGTGATTTATTTAAAATATTAGTTGAGGTACTATAAATTGAATTCAAGTGTTAAAAATTTGGGGTGAATATTTTAAATCCGTTTTTTGAATTTTCATTTTAAATCCGAATAAAAAAATTGATCTATTCACCACCTAAAATTCTGAACTTTTTCGAAATTGAATTTTTGAATTTGTTCTTTAACTCGTTATTAAAATAATAGCTTAATTTGTGTAGTTTCGTAACTAAATATATATTAGATATAAAATCTTCCAATGTTCTTGAAATATTTTAGCTTAACCCTAACAGCAAATGTAGCTTCAGCTCGTTGAAACCACTGTGCGTTTCTCTATCGGCTACACACACTCTGGCCCGTGCATTTTTATACACAAATGGGGCAACAACATTGCTGCTGTTGTATGTTGCTCCTGAAGCGGCCTTTATTGAAAGTGTTGTATGGTAAATGTTGCACGTTCAACTGTTCTAGAGGTGGAATATTCATCGGTTGTAGTATGTATATGTGCCGTAGCATTTTTGTTGTTTCACTGTGGCAGATTTCCGTTTTCCCACATTTTAGTGTTCATTATTCTATTTATGATATTTTACCACATAGTGGGTGAATAACTGTGTGCGAGTTAAAGAGTTTATAGATGGCACAACATTTATAAGAGTGAACACACGGAGAAATATACATTGTGCAAAATATTTTTGCTAATATGAGTATTAGCCGCCACATGGACGCTAAACGACTCATCATTACATTTTATTTTATATCCTTGGTAGGAAAATCGAAAATTGCCAGAAAAAATATTAAAAGCGATATTCAGTCAAGGGACGATTAAAACTACACTGGAAGAGAAATTAGTAATTGAGACAAATCTAGTCACTTATAAGTAGAGACTGGAAGGTAAACCTACGAGGAGATACTGGGGTATTAAATGAAAAGGATTCATTTAGTTCCAATGAAGGCGCAGAAAGTAGTTTCCACTTAAAGTGAGCTTTCCAGTTTTGCAAATACTGATTGGGTTTTCCAACTATGGTTTTACAACTACATATTTAAGTTTTTTTGATAGGTATAGGTTTGTTTTTCGTGGATCTTCTCCACGATTTGGAACAGCGTGAGAATCTGGTCAGATGCCGATTTTCCAGGTCTAAGGCCACACTTGTATAGTTCAATCAGGTCAGCGATAATTGGTTTCAGTCTTTCGCACATTATAGTTCATACAAACTTATATGCTATAGATAAAACACTTATTTCACAGAGACTCTGGTCACATTTTCCAAATATGGGACATAGTACACTGAGACTCCAATCGCCTGGCATGCATTCATCAAACAAAATTTTTCTGATGAACTGATGCACTCATCTTATCAGCCCATCGCCGCCAGCCTTAATCCATAGGCTTCTGTGGTTTCGTTGTTCTTAAGCCGGGCAATAGCTATTCTGACAACGTCTTGGTTAGGAGGAGGGCAATCAATGTCGTCGTCCAAATTATGGCCGATTGTCTCATCATCATTGGATATCTCAGGTTTCAGTAGCGCACAGAAATTATCTCTCCAAGTACCCAACATTCTCTGTACATCTGCGATGAGATTTCCAGCACTGTCATCACTGTCACTAACCGAACTTACAGTTTCAAGGGAAGTTTTTGCAAACTTTATTTCGGCTGCTGCCACCGAAGTGTGGTTGTCACAAAAAATTGTAGTTGCCAAAGCTGAATTTAACCCCTATAACTAAAATTCGATTGTAGCAACTCCTGTCATAATTCAACCTGTTGTGACAACGGTATTTACAATTTTATTCGTTTTAGCATGTACATTTTATATAATTTCGTTTGCAACAACGAAATCTGAAATTAATTCGGTGGCATCACAAGAACTTAGGAAAAAATTTGGTTTCTACACCCCAATCTGGCACCAAATAGATTGCAACAAGAAAATTGGGCATCAATGCGGTTGCAACAACCGAATTTGGCATCAGTGCTCTTTCAACAACCGAAGTCATAATAATTTCTGTTGCAGCAAGCAACTTCGGCGTCAATTTCTTTGCAACGGTTGAATTTCGATTGCATCAACCGAATTTCATATGAATTTAGTCGCAGTAACCGAAATCGGAATAATTTCAATTGCACCAACCGACTTCGGCATCAATTTCTTTGCAAGCATTAAGTTTAAATTACAACAACCGAATTTCCCATCAATTCAGTTGCACCAACCGAACTCGGAATAATTTCTGTTACAGCAACCGACTTCGGCATCAATTTCTTTGCAACGATTGAGTTTGGATTGCAACAACCGAATTTGCCAACAATTCAGTTGCACTAACCGAACTCGCAATAATTTCGGCATAAATTTCTTTGCAACGATTGAGTTTCGATTGCAACAACCGAAATTGACATAAATTCAGTTGCAACAACCGAAGTCGGAATAATTTCTGTTGCAGAAGTTTTTTATCTACATTTGAGCATCGCAACCGAATTTGGTTTTCCGAAACCGAAATTGGGGTTAGTTCGGTTCCAGTTGCCTTATTTATGAAAAGGTTAGTTTCTACAAAAGAATATCTCGTGAATTCTATTGGTGCAATCGAATGCGTCTTAAATTCGATTACCAAAATATAATTTTGTACCTTCAAACGTGACGTTTAAAATTCTTAAAGCAATTAAAATATTAAAACATTAAAAGAACGTAGAATTGTTTCTGTCGTGGTTTTAACAAATGTTTTAGAATATTTCAGAATAATATTCTTGGGTGACTTAGATTTTAGGTGAGCCTTCATGGTATTGTACAAATTGGTATTTGATATTGTACAAATTGGTTCGTCAAGGACCAATATGCCAATACTGTGGCGAACTCTTTAGGCGACACAGGGATTAGGTAAACCCTGTTTCAAAAGTCTGTTCCCACAATAGATAATTTTCAAGTTGAAACGACATAATATAAACCACATCAGGAAACGATGATAAAGAGCATTTGCATTTTGCGATATTTATTTTTAGGATGTATGCAATATTCGTTCAAAATTTAGGTTTATTATTAATGTGAATGTGTTAAATAATATTCTGAGTTAAATTGGCATTCAACTAAATTTCTGTTACCAGGATACATGGATGCTTCAAAATCTTGTTAAGGCATGATTTTCGTTCGGCGTGAAATTCCTTTTAGTTGAGAGTTTCAAATTTTAAAGAAACATTACTATGTAAGGGCGCTATCCAAGTTTCACACCCACGGCGAGTGGTTATTGCGAGTATATAAAATCCAAATTTTTCTTTATCTTATTATATTTTTAACAATGCATATCAGTTTATATTCTCCAGTCAATTATATGCAATATATTTCAACAAAGAGTGGTGTCATTTTATTTCATTGCATACGTTAAAGTCCTTTTTGATTTCAATGCATCTTTATGTGTTATATTTGGACGCCCTTTATTTATAACGTGAACGTAAAAATAAACACTATTTAGAATAATTAATGCGAGCTACAAAATTTCCACTTTAATTCATTTTTGAATTGTTGGAACTTGTTTTCCTCACAGTTTTTTTTCCAAACCTACTGCTTTATTTTAATTCAAAAGTATTTTTTCTACCACTTCTAGCACTTCTCTCAAATCAACTGCAAATACTCAAAATATGCCGCCTTTAAACTAATCTTATTTGCAACCTATCATTAATATTGGCCATCATGTTCATTTGCATTCTTTCGAATTTACCTCCATTTAAAGGACAATGAAAACCTTTACAAATATCCTTTGATACGTGAGCTAATATTACATGGCACTTAAGTAGAACGCATCTGTATTGCAATTTCCATCGCCCCCGTGCATTCGCAATGCAATCAAATATCTCAAGATTAAACAAATTTGTCAGCCCACACAATCCATGTTAACAACTGGCTTCACTTAGGTATTGAGGCAGATACTATTGCAAATGTGTGCAATATATGGTAACGATAGCGGCGCTGGCAACAGCAGTCATTATGGCTACACTGGGTCAATTTACATCCTGCCTTCCGCTTATAAGTACACTTATCTTGGTATGTGCAACTGAGCAATTGAGTGAAGTATGACATTGCTGGCAATATAGGAGTGGATTGCGGATTTATGGGGCCCTACGCCGAGGCTATGAGGCGGGGCTGCACGGTAGATTTTTTAAGGTATAATTTTTTTTATTCTTCCTTTTTATTGATACTTTATTATTTTATAATTCAAGTTGAAGATCATTCCATATCTGTGTAATTAATTTTTAAAATAGAATAAATTTTGCAAATGCATCTTCATGATTCCTTGCTCACTGTATAACTATTTCAGATCTAGCCACAGATCTTAATTTTTTTAATACAAAAGTAGTTGTATTAATCAAATTTAATATTTAATCCATTTTCTATATATTAATTATTAAATTTGTATATTTTCCGAATTTTTATTGCCTTTAAATAATAACAGTTCTACTTTTTAAATTGCAAATGAGTAATTTTCAAGATAATCGTATGAGTTTCGCATTAAAATAACTGTTTCTCATTACATCCCAGAAAGGGATTGGGGAGAGCTTTTCACAACCAGTGAGCTGTATGCTTTCTAATGTTTCACTCACAGTTTTAGTCCTTTCTAATGTTTCACTCACAGTTTTAGTCCGGTTCTAAAAAATATGTTGAGAAGACTTTTCGTGGCTAAGTACTCGATTGTGTCACCATCACCAAGCGAGGTAGCCGTCGTCGAAGAAATGTAAGGTTGTCGAAGCAGGGATCGACATACTACCCGTTGCACTACCGATGACCCATTTCGCATTTATGAAATGATATCTTTCGAAACGTCCGTTTTTGTAAATTGCCGAAGTTGGAAATTTTAAAATTTTTCGGTTGACTTTTCGGAAAGGGGGGTTTCAAAAGGGTTGATGTTAAAATTTAATAAACCAAGAGAGGCTTCCCAACCATGTTATTTCTAGAACACAGATTTGGTTAAATGGCTTCGGTGGGTGGCGCGCAGCAGAGAGGTCACATTGTCGATGACTCTGGCATATAGGTCATGGTAAATTTCAGCTTTGGCACGACTTAACTTGAATTTGAGAGCGCCAGCTATTCCTGGATTATTGAAGTACAAAGTAAACTTAATAAATCCCCATAACAAAAGTCTAACGGCGTAGAAACGGAACGTCTAATAGCAAAATCGACAATATTTTTGACCATCCTTACAAAAGTATAGATACTAATTTGGCGGCATTATCCGGCTTTTCGATGTCTGATCTCGGCTTGAATTTCAATCCCGCTTTTTACAGAGAAATCCCGGTTTATGACGTTTTGGGTTTTATAAATAGCAAGGTATAATATAATGTACAACTGTACAAAATTTGTGGAAATTTATTTTGAAAAAATAAAGACATTTTTTTGTTTGATTCCAACCTATTTTACGCAGTGTTCAAAATTGCTCGCTCGCCCGCGCTCTTTCTCTTTTAAAATAAAGAGGAGGAGCAGACAAATGCTCAATGCCCTCGGGCAGAATTTCACAACAGCTCTGGTTCTCGGAGTCGTTAAGCAAGCTCTTGTTTGGGTAGTTTAAACGATCAGCTCTTAACAAATACACAAAAATTTTGACGATTGAGGAGAATTTGCTCTAAATTCTCCCGTTACGATTAGTACATAGAGTGTGAGAGGCGATTTGCTTTTTAAACAGTGTTACCACATATGTTAGAGAAAGTTATTCCATGTGGGATAATAAACGGGATAATAATGAATTACATTTTTTATTTCTACATTTATTTCTATACCCACTGTACTGTATCATTATTTGTTCATTTGTATACATACATATGTATTTACGTACATATGTATTTTTATTATTCTAATGAAAATAAGATCTCGCACTATTAAATCGCTAAAATTAAAACTAACACAAATGTATGGAAATACTTCGTGCATTAAATACTTTCTCTTTTTTCGCATCTCTCTCTCTCATCAATAAGTGGTGCTCACTATTTGACTCGGTACTGAAAGAGCAATTCAAACGAACGGCTCTGCGTTCTCTGTCATTGCGCGGGTGGTCTGTACGAAATGCTCGTCATCTGACAAAGAGCGGAGCAATTGTTATGCTCCGGCTCTCTAAATTTTGAGAGCCGGGGTGCTCGCGTGTGCCCGCACAAGAGCAATTTCTAACACTGATTTTACGTGCACTTCCGTGATGTTAAATTTCCCTGAATGTACGGTTGTTTTCCAATTTTAAGCAAAAAATGGTTTACAATTGAGAAAATATTTCGAACTAAATTAAAGAAAGTTTTGAACTCAAATTCAAACTCGAATTTCAACTTGAATTTTTTAATAACAATATTGAGAAGCACATATTAAGTGAAGCTGAATTGCACTGCGCGGCAGTCCAAAGTCCTGGGAAGTGATATTATTTTTCTTATAGGTTTAACAAGTACCCACTTGTGAAATTTCCCAGACACCCCAAAACTTATGACTTAAAAACCAGGGTTTCCTACCTTTGCAGTTATAAGGCTGTAACTTAGGTTATTACCAACCAATTTTCAGTTTTTCAAAAGATTTAGAAAGAAAGAACTTTGACATTTCGAACGGTGGATACCTTATTTACGAAAATCTGTGAATACATGTCTAAGAAACACATTTTTTAATTTTTTTTTTTACACAATATTTTATCAGGAACCCGCACAAATTTAGCTTTTATTGAAAAAAAAAATTTCCAAGCCGTTAAACGGATTTCAGGTTATAATAATCTTTCTGTAATTGTCTGAGTTATTGAAATTTTAGTTAAAACTAAATTTTTCTCCTTCTTTCAAAACCCTTTGAAAACCCTCAAATCGGCTTCATAACCGCAAAGGGTACGAAAAATATGTTTTTTTTTTTATCTGTAGAACTAGATTTTGGGGGCGTTTGGGAAATTACACAAATGGATTCTTGTTTTACTCGTCAACATCTACAATGGATTCTGGTAGAGGGGATAAATAAGAAAAATACGTGTATCAGCATTTTGAAATTTTACGCATGAATTTTCAAGGGGATGAAATTTTCCCCCTTTTGCACATTCTTATTATGAATCGGCATAGGAACATCTTACATCTTAGGCATAGTATGTGTTGAACAATTATAATTAAAAATTTACGAGATTAATTTTTGTGGATTACTTTAAACCTCTACCGCATCAATGTTTGGGTCTTTTTGTAAAAAAGGGTAAAAAAATACCCCAAAAACAGTAGTGTAACGGGTGAGAATGCGCTACAAAAATATTCCTCATACTCGTACAATTCTACTATAATTTTTTTTAACACACAAAAATCAACTTGAATAAATCAAAACTGAAAATCCATTTAAGGGTTAATTTCGTACTTATTCCGAGTTGACGCCGAAATCTTCCACAAAACTGCATCTAAGGGGGTCAGTGGGTATTTAAAAAAATATTCTATGTAAAATTTCACTATAAGTCATCTTGTTTTATATACCTTTTCCGCAAAAATACCCATGGTTAAAATATTCCACAAAAAAGTTTCTCGTAAATTGTTGCATAAAATTTCATAAAAAAGTAAGGGTAACATGGTTTCCTATGCCGATTCGCTAAAAGAATGAGCAAAACAGGGAAAACTACCCCCCCCTTAAAAACAAATTCCGACGTTAACTTTCAAAACGCCGATATACAGCATTTTTTTGTACACCCTCTACCAGAATCTGTTGTCAGAACCTTGTTTTTTTTTGTGTTCCACTGTGTTATTTATTGCTTTTTACTCTTTAAGTATTTGCTGGGATATTGTCCTTGTATGGCGACACTTATGCTGCAGCTGTAGAAATTATTTTTAAAACATTATAAATTTTAGATTCAATTTAATATAGTAGACCGGCTGTGGTGCTCACCCCTATGTGGTGTAGGCCCCTAGGCTGAAGTCTTTATACCCTATGCTTAGATCCGGCGCAGGGACAACGAAAAGACTTTCGTAAGGACATAAACGCATATGCACCGGAATATCACGAGTATACAAATGTGGAATATTTTTAACCCGGTTTTTGGGTTGTCCGAATAACTGTAATCTAAAACGTATTAATACTAATTTGATGTAGAACTTTACAAAATTGCTAGCCCCGAACTCTGTGCCACGAATTCCATATTTCTAGACTAGGAGCTTAAGTTCAAAAGAGCATATGGAGCGGCAAAGCTTGCATTGTTTACAAGAAAAGATTTTAAACTCAGATTTTGGCTTGTCGTTGGAATTACCTTCTACCATTCTCTAGACTTCGCCGGAGGCTTTCTTGTCAGAGCCTCTATACTCAGAAATACTACTTATCATAAGATATAGATATGTTTATATTCCTTTTTTTGACAAAGGCGATTTATTTCGAACTATGTACCGCTCTATCAAATGACGCATTTTTCTCGTCATTCAGCAAAGTTGTGTAGAGATCTTCCAAATCGAATAGTGAAAGGCAGTGGGACAAGTTTCATTGGCGCTGAAAATTATCTTCGATACGAATATAACTCATTTCTCAAAGCAGTATCTCTGGGCATTTCTTGGAAATATCTCGATCATGGGTTCCAATGGACGTTTATTTTACCACATGTTCCACATACGGGCGGTTTAAGGCAAACCGCTATAAATTGCTGTAAAATTCACTTCCACAAAGTCAGAAGGCGGCAAAGATTGACCTTTAAGGAATTTTCTATACCACTGACTCGTTTAGAAACAGGTCTGAATTCCCAGTCTCTGTCTCGTCAGTGAAAAACCCCGCAGGAATTGTATATCCTTACTCCTGGCTATTTCTGCAAATGTGTTCTTTAGTAGCAGTTCCCGAAAATATAAACTTTTCTTTCTCTCGCTCACTAGTTATTGCAACTATTGGGGAATTCCCACCTTGACTTCAAAATAAAGATCCTAAGGAACTCCAAAAATGCAATAAATATTTAAAACACGCCCCAGGAAAATATGAAACGGTCTGGTCTCATCGTCGTTTAATGTGATCTGCTGCCCCCTCAGAATGAAAACTCGAACGGATGCTCAATCTTTATGGCGGCTCAGATGGATACATATGCATAGCCTATGATAAAATTCAAAATGTAACTTGTACTCGTCCCATAGTAAACATTTGTCTCCTTCCTATTGCAATATACAGAATCTCGATATATATCTCTCCTACGCAGTATCTTTTTGGTTTTACTCTGTTTCTTTTCGTCCTACTTTCCGTTTATTTCCATTTTTATCTCCCACAATATTGCCTAAATACATCACAAATCCACCTTCTTTGGTTTTAAATTGTCCTAGCTCCTTCTTTCGGTATTCTACTAAAAAAGAATTTTCAATGTGCTTAACGTGTTATAGGAAACATCCAGTCCACCACTGCGCGCACGATTTTTGCCATGATCGTCAAGAAGAGACGTAAACTTGTTAATCAGTGGAAATATTGCGCCAACTGCCTGGCTGGCCGGGTTGCACCAACTTTGCGATTGGACGTCCGTGGTCAACTGCCGTCAATGTGGTGTGATTCCTCTATATATCAAGCCCCATACAATATCCCAGGCCCTTGAACTCACAGTACAATACAAAGAGGAATTGCAGGTGACAGTGCAACTGCAGCAACAGCCAGTCCCAACGAATTCAGCGTTCCCATAAACCAGTGAACGGTAAACTTAGCCAACCTTAATTCTGTCGTTGTGTGAGTAAGATGCACTGAGAGAAACACAAGAAACATTTGAGTTTACAGCAATAAACTTTGGAAAACCAAAATCGTATCCCTATTCTCCACGGAACATTTCTTTTAGTACAATTCCAGCGACAAGTATCTTTCAATTATCTTGTTCGAATACTCAAGTCAGACTGAACGATTTCGTTTGTCCTCGTTCAATACGTGACTGCAAGTCCTTGTGAAAAGAAGAACAACTAAATTCACGGTGCATGGGTTATGCTGGTCACTGCCATAGACAATACTAAAGGAAATAGGACCAGGACCGAGTAAAGCAGGCCGATTAACGTTGCGCTACCATCGACGCAAAAATATTCCCAAACCCGGTGCCAACGCTTGGGACCAATGATTGGGACGAGTGGCTACACGATATTGCACGAGAGGGTTTTTGGGAAGATATATTAAATCTTGTCGTTGAAATAAGTTTAATATGGTATAGACGGCGTCGAATCTACATTGTCATGCACTAGAGTCGGCAGACTAACCGCAGCGTTGACAGTTTTGAGTGCTATAACAAATCGACATAAAAATCGAGTGTGCCGCCGGTGGTGCAATGGTTAGTGGCAGCGGCTCCTTTGCATGGGTACGTTAATTCTATCCCTCCTCCGACCATCTTACATTTCTTTCGATGACGGTCGCTGTGCTTAGTCATGGCGACACTATCGAGTATTTACCTACTTATCAGGTCTCGGACAACCCCGGGGGTTCAGGGACCTTACAAAACGAAGATAACATATTTCGCCAACCAGTGCCATCTTTTGCTTTATTTCTTCAGTTGGCAATACCAAGTGTACGCAGGGATTCGTCAACGTGATCCCTCCAGCGGAGTCTTGGCCTTCCTATTTTTCGTCTTCCTTCGAGTTCGGTTTCGAAAACCCTTCGTGCTGGTTCGTCTAACGAGTACTTAGCCATGAAAGAGTTTCTCAAAATACCGTTCAAATGTAAACATCGAGCCTTTTTCCATCTGCCTTTTTTTTTGTTACTTGGCTACGTGTCTGTAGCTTGTCACAACTATAGTACACTTATGTCCAAACACATTGTGTTGGCTATTCAATATTACATATTGAAGACACAATGATTAATATGTTATATGATAATAGATATATGATTTTGTGACCCAAGTATGACTTTGTTTGTTGACAACTGCTGAAAACAAAATCGTGACAGGCAACAACGAATATGGCCGTGTGGCCGTCGGTGGTGCAATGGTTAGTATGCGCGGCTCTTAGACATGATACCCTGGGTTCGATTCCTGCTCTCACCACCTTACATTTCTTTCGTTGGCGGTCACCTCGCATAGTGATGGCGAGACTCTCGAATATTTAGCCAATAAAAAAGTTCCTCAAAATACCTTTCGGAATCGGGGTAAAAACTATAGTTCCCAATCGGTGAGTGCAAAACTAGAAATCGCATAGCTCAGGTTGTGAGCCAATTTTTTATTGAACATCGACTATAGTTAGGGAATTAACGATTATTTCGAAATAATATCATTGTAAATTGGCCAGAGAGGTCTATTTTAGAAGTAAACGCAATGTTGACTGCTTTCCTTATTTTTCTATTTAAAACAAAATTCAAATTTAAAATAATTCATTTGCCATATTTTTAAATACAAAATATTTAACTTTTTTTCAATTCACAAATTGCAGTAGCCAAGGCCCGAGTACTCATAGCCCAACACATCGCGGAATTGTGGATAACAGTGCAACTGTTAGTGTCACGGCAACAACCGCCAATCCGAACAAATCCAGCGTTCTCCGAGAGGACAAAAAAAGGGCATTGGTGCAGGACCGGCTGTAGCAGGCTAATAGTCGTATCGAACGTGATGCTAAGGACAATATCAGCAGGTCCATAAACAGCAGAGGAGTCTGAACATACAGCTCTGAGGCTGCTACCTTACTTGTACTGTTGCGGGCGGCAGTGTTAGTAACACTATGGAAGTCGAAAGATGTGACGAGGTAGGAGAGGGCGATTTTACCCTAATTCGGGTACAGGGAATCGAGTTACATCATTAGTTTTTTAAGTTACAATTACGGTTTCATGCAAAAAAAGTATGTAGACTTATCAGGCGTACTGTTTTCAATAGTAGGTTTTTTTTGTACTTTTTTGTCTTTTCATGTTTTTCTTTGATTCAAACCCCAACTAAACAAAGTGTTTTTTATACAAAAAATTTTTTCAGTGTAGAGTAAGTAAATTCGGCAAACTTGATAATTAAGTGGAACTTGATATTGAAAATGAAGACGAGTAAATAAATATAGCTATACAGAGAAAGGCTTTCTTTTATTTGGCGAAGAATCTGTTTTCTGAAACTTCTAAATCGAAAACTCAAAGAAAGTCGGAAAACTACTTATCTGCCGATGTTCTGAATGAAAGACCTGGTTTTGGAGGTAGGCTTTGTTCCCAAAGGTGAACCCCAAATAGTTTGGAAAAACTTTGTCCAAGAAAGTTTACCGATACCACCAACCAAATAGGAGTTGATGGCTGACAAAGTCAAAAAATTAAAAAAAAAAACACTGTATTAGGAAAAATAAAAAAATTTTTATATGCAACCGTAATTGTACCTCACAAAACTAATGATGACGCTTGATTCTTCGTACCCGAATTAGGGTGACAGTGTACATACATAATTATTATCGAGTCTTTGCCCATCTTTCTATGTGTCTCTTTAGAAAATCAATTATTTCATATCATTTTTCTTTCATACCGGTATCCCTAAATCTCCCAAAACTCCGATTCCTCATACTGTAAGTTATTTGAGTTTTAAACATTTGGAATTGTTACGGATCCTAAGGGTTACTTAAGCCCAATTGTTGTATCTCAGATTATGTTCTTTGGGATTATCACCAACTACCATTAATAATTTTCTTTAAATGAAAAATATCCATTCATAGAAAGTATAATTGAGCAAATAAAACCCAATAAAAACTACACCCCAAAGAGATTCATCTGCTCAGTATACAGTATCCCAATTGAACGATTTATTTATAAATAAGATTTGGAATTTATTCCATGTGGGCGATTTCGAAACGTCATCACACAAATTAGTTGACGTTGCACAAAGTCAATTACCATCACATTTAAATTTCCAACTAAATTAATAAATTGTTGCCCATTACATCCCACGAAAGGATATCGGAGAGCATCTTGCAGTCAGTGATCTGTGTGGTTCCTAGTTTAACTCATATTGATTGGGACATACAGTTGTACACCGGTAGCGGTACAGTTGTACACGGTATTTGGGAAGCGGCTGCATGTCTATGTATTCAATAGTGTCGCCGTCAGCCAGCAAGTTGGCCGCCGTTGATAGAAATTTAAGGTGGTCAGAGCTGGGATCCAACCTACGTTCTCGCGTACAACAACCTCGCATACTAACTATTGCACCACCGACAGCACAGTCGATTTTTATATCGACGGCCAGTGGATTCAACTATTCAACTGGAAAAATAGTCACACAATTTTACTGAATATGTTTTAAGCCCTACTGATTTCCGGTTTGCTTTTCACAACAAAAACCGAATTGACTTTAAACCATATAACCGGTTTCCAGTAAAATTTTCAGTAGTCTAAGGCTACTTACAATTATGTGTTCTTAGCTACCGTAAATATTTAAACTCATACATACAACGTAGTTTAATAAAGATGAGGATGATGATGACAGCGTTATTGTCGAGACTAAAATTGTGAAAGATCTTAAGGATGCTACAGATGAACAAGCTAAAGATGTCAAGGATATAAATGCCAAATATGTTGTTAATATACAGAGTATAGGCTACCCCCCCCCCCTCCCTTAAACATATTCACATACTTAAGTTGTTGTGTTTTAAGATGCTGTTGATGTTTTAAAATGAGACTTTTGTCGTGCGCTGTAAAGACTTTTGCCAGAATTTGTCACTGAGCTGTGACTCACTCAGAAAAGTCGAAAGTTTTTAATGATCTTAACAAATTCATTGTATTCGTTTATATTGTGTTGAATTTTAATACCGAAAGGTGCTGTAAACAGTTTGTAAAGAAAACTTTAAATATTTAAATACCATTTTTATGACCAAAGAAAGAAGAGGGTGTGTTGTGGTGGCATGATGAAACCAATGTGACAGCAGATGATACAGAAAGTTAATCAAACTTTATATGTTGTCGACAATAAACAACGAAGTATTGCAAATGACGCAGTAGGTTTTAACTCACACAACATAGTACGCAATTAGCTCTCATGCACTTAATCATTCATAGTGTTGGGTGAGATCGCCCTACATCGATCATAAAATTAATTTGTATTTTTTGATTTTGTTAAATTTGTAAAATATTGAAATTTCGGGCCACCCTAATATTCTTTTCTAATAATTTTGTCGCAACAACAACATACATACTGGTTTTGGTCATTATGTTTTGTACCGTATGTATGTATGTTGTTGCTTGTTGTTTACATTATCGATGCAAAAGAATATAACAACAACAACAGGGCTGACGAAGTCATTTGCTTCAGTTTGGTCACTCAGCCGTTGTATTGTTGTTACTCTTTCTTTTGGATTCTCTATTTGGATTAACTGTCGGTTTATATACATATGTTGATGGATTTGGTGGCCCGCGACAATAAGAACATTTTGTAAAGTTAGTTGTCGAAAACAATTGAAACACCAAACATGAAATATTAAACATTAAATTTAAAATCAAATTGTTTTTTATTTAAATTTAAAATAAATAGTTTTCTGCGCGAACACATAGCTCATATTCAAAATAACAGGAAACTCGTTTATGTAAGTATAACGATTTTTTTCAAAAATTAAAAAAAAATATAAAAATTTAATTGAATTAGTTGGTGTGGGATTAAACCCCAAAGAAACTGTGCAAAATTAGACAAAAAAATTTAATTTTGAAAAAAAAAATTGTATATTAACATCTGAAAATTGTTTTGGGCATATGGCCACCGCGGCTGTTCATTACGAAGCGCATTCTCGACGTCTAATTTTGGGACACTTTGTGCAGTATTCGGTGGTGCAATGGCTAGCGTGAGCGGCTCTTGTGTATGAGAGCGTGGGTTCGATCCCTGCTCGGACCACCTTACAATTCCGTGGACGACAGCCACCTCGCTAAGTGATGACGACACTATCGAGTACTTTACCATGGAAAAGCTTCTCAAAATATTGTTTCGAACCGGTGTAAGACTATAGATACCATTCAGTGAATGCAAAACTGGAACCTGCATTGCTCACTGGTTTCTGAGAAGCTCTCCCCAATCCCTTCGTGGGATGTAATGGGAAACCAATTTTTTTTGTAAGCAGACGATCCAAATTGATTATGCAGAGCGATTTGTAGAGCCGCGGTTCCTGGATAAGACGACTAAAATATTCGATAAGTATAAATATGTAGGGATAATCTTAGCTCAGAAATTGAACTGGAAGCACCACATAAAGGACAAGCTAAATAAGGCCAACAAATGTTGGTCGCAATGCAGAAGGCCTATAGGATCCAATGGGGGAATGACACAGTGTCTCTAAAGAAGCAAGATTAGATCAATACTAATATATGCTTCCGCACAATGGTGGACGGCAGTAGAGAGGAAATGCAAAATTTTGACACTGCAAAAGGTTCAACGTAAGACCACAACTGGAATCAGCGGTGCAATGAGAACAACTACGACAAGGCTTATGGAGACTATTTTAAGTATACAGCCAATTGAGATCAGGCAGACTCGTAGCCATACCTGAATGGATAAAGAGGGATCACAAATCAAAATACCACCGAGCTCTTGTCCGGTTACACGCAAGACGCGAGTGTATCCGACCGAATATCCGAACAAAGAATTAAGGCGAACTGCGTGACAATGACGCCATCTAGGGTCGCTTGGCAGGATGCAACTGTGACACAAATGCCAATTGGAACCTGCTGTGAAGGCTAGGGGAAGAACATGTCTAGGATTTGACATTTTCTACGCATCCCGGATCACAGTACGAACTTTCAATCGGAAGTTCGGCCGATTAGGGAATGCATTACATGGCTTGACAACACTATAAGCCCAAAGGACGTGAATATATTCACCGATAGCCCAACATTATCGGAAACTGTCAAATCTAGAAAAGGTTCTTGTCTGCTAAGGGGTGCTGAATGATTATTCCCTGCACGGTAGACTTAAGATCATCAAGATGCCGGGACACATTGGAGGTATCGGCAACGAGAGTGCGAATATTCTCCGATCAAGAGCCAAAAAACTTCATACGGTGAACCCACAGAACGTGAAACCTTTATGGGGTTAGTGGAATCCGATGAAAAGGATGGGCGGGATGACAAGGATCCTGTGGGGCGGCCATGTGGGTTGAAAAAGGTTTGTTGAAACCGGGATTGTCTGAATAGAGCAAGATGATGGGAGTCTTAATGGGACACACGGGCATATGAGCCTACCTATACTGTATTGTACAAACGCCAAATAGTAGATTTAGGGAAGAGGATGAGATGATGAGGGACTCTTTGTGTCAATACCCGGCTTTCACACAAGTCATACCTATTTATCCCTCGAACAGTACAATTCCGGACATAACCAATCTTATGGAAATAGACTGTAACTTTCTGAGGAACTTCGTGCATAACACCGAATTTCCATGAGGATAAGATGACTAAGACTGGCAGTTTATTTCAAAATGGAGTTAGATTTAAATTATTTCGAATACTGGATCAATAGTTTTTTTAATTTAAAAGAATAATTCTTCTAAAAAAAGAAAATATTTGTGTATTGTGCTGCCGACAGTGACATATTATAGGCAGTTAAAATTATGTCGATGTTAATGTAAAGAGTTACTGGAGTCAAAGTCGAATCGGAGTCTTGGAATTTCAAATAGCTGGAGTCGGTGTCGTGTAATTTGGGCCAGACTCCACAGCCCTGAAAATAATCCTTGACCTAATCCTTGTTCTTTTCACTACATCACTGGATCAAAACATATTTAGTTTGACCGATGGATATCGATTTTGAAGCGCTATGCGACAGCCATATATCATATGACAACATTTATGCTATAATTTCCCGAAGTTAGTAAAATTTTAAATTTATTTTATAAAACAAATTGAAGGACGTTTTGGACCAAGATGTAAGATAATATATTTTGCATATTTTTATTGTCCTTAAATTTTCCGTCACTCCCAAAAGAAATTATTTCATCACTCCAACCCACGTTAATTCTCTGCAAAAAGCACCCTACGCCTAAGTTAATAATAACCTTTATAGGGTTTTTCTAACTCCTCTTCCACCACCACTGTATCTGTGTATGACGGAACCATTGTGCCGTGTCTCATCATTTGGGTCCCATTGGTGATTCCCAATAATCTGACCAAATTAAGAATACACAAAGCACTAAAGTGTAAGTGACATTAAGTTAATTTTCTGTACGTCTGTTTAGAGTGTTTTATATTGTCCATCTCTATCTCCCCTTCAACCATCATTCCTATCTCTGTGACGTTGGGGATGTCCTGGTCCTTGTTGTCCTTTCACATGGTTGCCACACGATTTTCTTTTTTGCCGCATCTTTCATATACATTACTTACATAAGTTTAATGTGTTGTATATTTTAGGGGGGGGGGGGGGATTCAAATGGGGGGAAAACCTGCTCAACTTTTCACCAAAGGAAGTGGCGTAAAAAAATATACAAAGGGGACCGAACCGGAATGCAGAAAACAACAATATAAAAACGGTCAAAGCTTAAAACAATATCAACAACAAACTTTGGCTAAAAACGTTTTACTATATTCACATAAATTTCCCTAGAGATCAATCAGTATTATGGCCAGAAAAGAAGAAAACTTTGGTAAAAGATACGAACAATCCGCAATAAGAAGCAGGAACCAAATGCCGCAGATGAAAAACAAAACATTACGAGCGCAAGGATCTGGCAATGTGTAGTATAGGATCTTTGGAACTGAGAGTGTTATAAAAAAAAGTTTTTTGTTACTTTTTATAATGACCTGATGATGACTATAGTTTTAGTGGTAAACCAGAAAAGGAAAGCAGACAACAACAAAGAAGTTGATGAAGTTGTGTAAACGTTTAAAGAAGAAATCAACCTAAATGTTTTTACTACATTGTTCATAATTACAGATGGTGTTTTTGTGAAAGCAAAGGGTGCTAGCCAGCGGTTTCAAATTTACGATAAAGTAAATGCGTTAAACCATTTTGAGTACTTGAGTAAACTAATTTAAAATTTAAAATGATGAACATGTGTAATAATGCAACAGTCATATCATATACATGGAAGTAATACACAGAAACATAGAAACACAATAAGTTAACACAACTGGAACATGTTTACCACATGCAGTACTTTCATACCACATTTTCTGTTTCTTTGTTGTCTGTCTCGGTTTTGTTTTTAGCGGTTTTCAATAAACAAAGCCACATTTGGATCTCAAAACCATATACATGCTATAGCCTATTAATCATAGTTAGTCAAACATGATATATATTGAAAAGCAAACACAGTGGGTTTTTTCAACAGAGACGCTACAAAAGTAAATCGATAGACACAGCAAACGACGCCATATTTTATCCCGCTCTTTTGACATTTCACTTCAGTAAGGTTTGGCATTTCATCATGGAAGATATACGAGCCAACAACGAGTCGAAATTATTAAAATTTACTACCGAAATTTGGAGTCAGTGGCCTCAACTTTAAGAGCGCTACGTCCACTTTATGGTCATCATAGTCGTCCTACCAGATCAACAATTGAGCGTCTAGTGTAAAAATTTGAATCCACAGGCACAGTACAAAATGTTCCCGTACCAGTGAGACAAAGAAGTGGCCGTAGTGTCGAGAATATTGCTGCCGCTGAGGCTTCGGTTCATGAAAGCCCAAATGTGTCTCTCACACGTCGTTCCCAAGCGTTGGGAATCTCTGTGACGTCGTTGTGGCGAATTTTGCGAAAAGATCTTGGCCTACATCCTTACAAGATCAAATTGACGCAAGAACTGAAACCGCTTGACCACCATAAGCGTCGTATGTTCGTGAATTTGGCTGAGCAACAACTTGAAAATGATTCGGATTTTCATCGGAAAATCATCTTCAGCGATGAGGCTAATTGCTGGGTGAATGGCTTCGTCAGTAAGCAAAATACGCGTTATTGGTCAGACAGCAATCCACACGTAATCCATGAGTCATCATTGCATCCCGAAAAATTACGGTTTGGTGCGGTTTATGGGCCGGCGGCGTCATTGGGCCGTACTTCTTCCGTGATGATCCAGACCGGCACATTACTATGATTGCGAATCGCTACAGTTCAATAATAACCGAATAGTAATATGGACTTGGAGGACATGTGGTGTTCCCACAGGACGGCGCCACCATCCACACAGTGAATGCCACAATCAATTTATTGGAAACCAAGTTTGGTGAACGTGTTATCTCACGAAATGGATCAGTCGATTGGCCGCCTCGGTCGTGCGATTTGACGCCGTTAGATTATTTCCTGTGGGGCTACGTCAAGTCTATGGGCTATGCCAACAAGCCAGCGACGATTGATGAACTTCGTACGGATATCGAACGTGAAATTGCAGCAGTAACCAATAACAGTCGAAAATTGGGTTCAGCGTCTGGACTTCTGCAAGCGTGACCGTGGTGGCCATGCAAAAGAAATCGAGTTCCATACATAATGACATCGAACGTACTTTCACAGGAAACTTTTGTAGCGCTCTTATTGAAAACCCCTTTATTGTACCCAAACAATATAAGAAGACAGATTTGTGTACAGCAGGATCATGCTGCATTTATTGTTCCTTCCAGATGGAATACGGGGATGCGCCGAATAACAGAAAATTTTAGAATTCATTGCGGAGAGTTGTAGGGCTACTATTTGTCCCAAATGCGATAATTATGTTTGTTAACATAGCCCCCGAGTTGAAAATGAGCTTATTTGGAAACGATGATTTTTCGGTAAAAATGCCTGCCTTAGGACTCAGAAATTTGGGAGAAAGATTTTAGTATTTCCCAATTTCCTTCAAGCGTAGAGCGATCCATTTCTTAAATTTGAGACCATTGTCTAATAATCTGCCTCTTCATAAATGCCAAATTAGACAGGCTATTTAACTCTTGGTTTAAGAAATCATCCGTTGTCACTCCCAAACAAAGTTTATGACAGTTGAGGAAAGCCTATCCGATCACAGTAGTTTTTCTAAGAAGTGGTTCGAATTCTTTATTTACGGACATTACGAAGTATCATTACTCTTTTTCTCTTAAGATGTGATCATTTGTTCCTTCGAAGTCTTTATTTGTACGAATGGTTTTTCGAACGAAGTCTATGTTCCTTTGTGCCACGAAATCTTGTTTCTGCCAGAACTTGTGCCTTCGTTCCTATAAACGCATGTTCCTTTGCTCCTAAGGAGAATTGTTCTACAAAAAATTTATTCCTATTACGGTTTGTTCCAAAGCCTCTTACTTTGTTCACAAGAAAACTGTGTTCTGGCAAAAACAAAGATCTTGTTGCTACGAAAAGTGTGCTTCTTTATTCCTACGAAGACCTGTTTCATAAATATAAGTAATCCTCGCCCCTTTGTTCCCACAATGTCTTGTTTCTTTGTTCCCAATAATGTTTGTTCCTTGTTACTACGAAGTTTGTTTTTTTGTTACTATTAATACCTGTTCATATGTGCCTAAAAAGGCTTGTTTGTTTGTTTCTGCCAAGGCTTTGATTTTTTGTCCCTACACTCTCTAAAAAATTCGGTGGTGGCAGCCGAATTAGTCATAACCGAATCTATAGGTTGACACAACCACATCAGAGGCCATATCCGATTTAGTGATTGACCCAACCGAATCAGAGATTGCCACAACCGATTTATATCTTGTCGCAACCGAATTATTGGTTGTCACAGCCGAAGTAAAGGCTGTCACAGCAGAATTAGGTGTTATAACAACCGAACTAGAGGTTGTCCCATCCGGATTAGAGGCTGTCACAACCGAAGTTGAAGTTGTCACATCCAAATTAGAGGTTGTTACAACCGAATGAAAAGTTGTCACAACCGAATTAGAGGTTATCTCAACTGAATTTTATATTGTCACAACCGAGTTAGTGGTTGTAACAACCGAAATATAGGTTGCCACAACCGAAATATAGGTTGCCACAACCGAAGTAGAGGTTGTCACAGCAGAAATAGGGGTTGACACAACCGACTTTAGATAGTGTCACAACTGAATTTTGAACTTTTTGTTTATTCATTTACTAGTGATTTATTATCCTGTATCTTCTTCAATAATTACAAAGCAAGGAAATTATATCCTTTATATGGTGCAGTGTTTAGAGAAACGAATTAGTTGTACACGTCACTTCCGAAATTGCGGTCTTCATGGGTCGAAACACCATATCTCACGTATTGTTCTGGTAGATTTAGGTTCTAAGCCGTTCTACGTACATAAAGACGATGGCAGCACATTTCAAATGACCGTCCATGAAAACTTCAAAATTGTTGGCATCTGCTGGTACTACACTCGAATATATTTCTGTAAAACGTGAAGAACTAACGCAAAAGCCATATTTATTTATACAACATTTGTACTTAACTGTCTTAATAACCACAACAAAAATTGAACTCTGGAATATAATACGATATTTGGTTTTTGAATTTTCAACATCCGGTTCAAAATATTTATAGACTTATGTTATGGTAACCGAATTTAAAAATGTATTCGGTTTACTGTCAGAATTAGTGACAAATTCGGTTACAGCAACCGAATTGGCACCAAATTCGGTCAGTGCAACCGACTTGAGGCTAAATTCGCTTGTAGCAACCGCTTTTCACATCAATTCGGTTGGAACTATCGAATTTAGCAGCAATTTCGGTTGTGGCGTCCGAATTTATTACAAAATTCGGTTCCTACAACGGAAACTATAGGAAATTTTGAAGACAGACCAAATAATTGGACACAACCGAGGTTGTTGCAACCGAAATTCAGTTGTGGGGACTAAATTTAGTCATGACAACCTCAATTGGGTGGTGACAGTCGTATTTCGGTTGTTGCAACCGTAATACGGTGGCAACAGCCAAATAAGCGGTTACTGAAAAGTGTTTCCAAATAATTATTTGTCGGAGTGTACGAGGTCTTTCTATTTATTCCCTCCAGTGCTCGTTCCTTTGTTCTTACCAAAACTTGTTTCTTTGTTCCTACGAAAGTTTTGGTCGCTTGTCCCTACGAAGGTTCGGACGCAATTCTTTGTTTCTACAAAGGTTCGTTCCTTTGTTCTTTGTTCCTACGAAGACTTCATCTTTGTTCCTTCCAAGGCTAATTCTTTTCTTTTTATGAATACTTTGCTGATGTTTTCTTACAAAGGTTAGTTTATGTTTGTTCATACAAAGGCTCTTCTTTTGCTCCGTTCCTTTCACAAAAGACTTGTTTCTTTATTCCAACGAAGGCAATGAAGGCTTTGTTCCTGTGTTCCTACTTATGTCACCTTTGCTATTACAGATTTTTCCTTTCTTGCTATGAAGTCTCTTTCGTTTGTTCCTACGATTGCTCGGTCCTTTCTTCTAATGATGGCTTTGCTCCTTTGGGCCTACGAAAGCTTGTTCTTTGTTCCTATGAATAATTTAACTTTTCGCTACCCAGCTATTGCAATACTTATCACTTTTGTTCATATTTTCAGAACCAGACTGGGTTAGTGTGCGCGAGCTTTGCTAATGACATTATCAGTTCGATTCCTGTACTGACCATCTTATATTTCTTTCGACGGCAACACTTTCGAGTACTAACCAATGAGTTTAAATCTAGTAAGGGCACAGCTCTTGAATTTAATTCCTATCAATAAAGTTTTGCAAAATATAACGCAAAAATTTTAAATTATTATCAATCATACGCACCCCAACCTGAAACTTCTAATACCAAAATTTCTTACAAAATATAACAATTTGCGTTGCAGGTTTCTCTTAAGCTGTGTTAATAGGGGCTTCAAGTGATTGCATTTTAGGCTTGATTTAAATATATAGGTCCCAATCAATGAGTGTAAATCTAATAAGGACACAGCTCTTGAATTTAATTCCAATGAATAACGTTTTGTAAAACATATCCTAAAAATTTTTAATCAATATCAATCATACTCGT
Source organism: Phaonia tiefii (assembly GCA_963931995.1). NCBI lineage: Eukaryota > Metazoa > Arthropoda > Insecta > Diptera > Muscidae > Phaonia > Phaonia tiefii. The sequence goes on along the minus strand of OZ008368.1, from coordinate 59,746,339 downwards.
ACGCGCCACAACCTAAAACAACTTATTTCAAAATTTCCTAAAAAAATATAACAATTTGCGTTGAAGTTTTTTTTTTTGAGCTGTGTTAATAGGGGATTCAGGAGATTGCATTGGGGGCAGTTAGAATCTTCATGTGCTATTTGAAATATTTTTTTCTCGTTGTACATGTATTTTATAAATAACTATTTTACTATGAAATTACGAAATTTTTATCAACCAAACGCAAATGAACGCAAAGTATTTGTTGCCAAAATTTGTACCCCTAACGAGGAAACACGTTGCAATTTATCTAACTTTTTTAAAGGTGACAGTCGACAGTCGAGAATTAGTTGACACGACCTGTGTTGCTAAACATTTAAATTCATATCAATCGTACGCACAACTGTTTCGAAATTAGTTTTTACTCTAGGTAATATTTATATGAATGAATATTCACCTTAATTTTTTTTAGAAAGTATGGAATAATAAGGAAAATATTATATGAGGTGTCAGGGAACACCCGGTTAGAACGAAGTTCCTTTCGCTATATATTACGTACTAGTTAATTCCAACACACTTAAGGCGCCTGTTGGAAATACGGCAATTGAAATGGATCTTTAAGAAAATGTACGATACTTTTTGTAAAATGATCAACTTTTTTAAGAAACTTTTTTTATAGAATGCATTTTTTTTAAATAAGTATATTTTTAGGTCCTTTTTGTAGGACTATGTATTATTAATATGTATACAAATAAGTACTTTTTTAACAACAGGTACTTTTTAAAGAAGTGGTTCTCTTTTTAGGAAAAGGTTATTCTTTTAAGAAAATATAGGTATTTGTTTTCAGGAAAGCTACTTATCTAAGAAAAGAAAGGAAAAGAAAAGAAAAGAAAAGAAAATAAAAGAAAAGAAAAGAAAAGAAAAGAAAAGAAAAGAAAAGAAAAGAAAAGAAAAGAAAAGAAAAGAAAAGAAAAGAAAAGAAAAGAAAGGATATGAAAAGAAAAGGTATTATTTTATTTATAAGCAAAGATACCTATACTTTTAAGAAAAGGAATTTTTTTAAGAATAGGTATTTTTTTAATAGAAGGTATTATTTTGAAGAAAAGGTTTGTTTTTAAGAAATTGGATTTTTTTTCCAGAATTGGGTTTTTTCAAAAATAGGATGATTTTTAAGAGTAGCTACATATCTCAAAAAAATTTATTTTGTTTCACAAAAAGTGGTACTCTTTAAAGTAAATGTAGTTTTGTAAGAAAGGCCAATTTGTTGTACTTCTATAAGATAAGGTATTTTTTTAAGAAAAGGTACTCTGTTTAAGAATATGAATAGGTATTATTTTTTTTGACAAAATTTACTTTTTGAAGAAAAAGCACTTAGTTGGGAAAATGTTATTTTTTTAAATTTCTTTCACTTTGGGTTTTCTAAATTTACTTTTTATTCGGTTCAAAACTACAATATATACTAAATATTGGTTAGAGGCTGCACCTAGTAAACTTCCTATTAAACACGTAATTTCCCAACATATGTTAGTCTACACACATGCCTAGTAGATAATACTGGGATTTAGCATAATAGTGTTAAGCAAAAGTTGTTTAATTTTTTTTTATTTAGCCACCATCTCGCAACGTTCGATAAGGAACTTTGATCCAAAATATATGAATTAATCATTCACTTAGCATATAGTTTTTAAAATTGCATTTGCCATTTGTACATTCCTTTAGGGGATCTAATTGGAAATTGTTTAGACTCTGCCGATTAGCTGATTGTCATTACCCGTGTTGGGGTTAATACACCGAATGTTAGTGCTCGTGCAGAGAACGACAACCAGTTTTATCGTCAACGCGCATTTAACCCGAACCTGAGCGCTGCCCATTTTCACCGAATTCGACGACGTCCGCTTTAGCATCGAATACATTTTCTCAGGTAAAGGACGACACCCAGCTCCATCGTTACTGCACTCTTAGTCTGAACCTGAACGCCGCTGACTAACACCGAATATCGTAATATCTCCGAGGACATAAACATATAGTTCGACCCGAAGACACCCGAGTACAGAATATCAAAGAAAATTTAAATCTGATGGATTTCGATGAAATATTGATTTTTGTGGATAATAAATGAATACAGAAGACCTTATTCTTACCCAAATCGCCAAAACTCTACCAATTAGTTTCCTTACGAAGGCCATAGATATGACTGATACTAGAATTGCATTGATTTTAACACATTTCACTGACTCCTTGGAAACACTTAAAAGAATGTTGATGTTAACAACAACCACTGTTTGCTCCATATCAGCAGACAATTTGTGTCCTATTTTAGGAAATGTACTGCACCACTAAACTGTTTGAATTTGTAATGCAGTACAAGTCAATCACAATCAATTGGCCTTTAATTCGGTTGGATCTATCGATTTTAGTAAAAATTTCGCGAGTTGCATACGAATTTATTACAAAATTCGGTTGTTGCAACCGAAACTACTATAGACAATTTGGTGACGGAACGAATATAATTGCACATTCAGTTGCCACAACTGATTGAATAATGAATCGAGGTTGCCTCAACCGAATTTCAGTTGTGGGGACTAAATTCGGTCGTGACAATCAATAATTTTCGAAATGTTTTGAGGGTCTTTGCGAAGGCCGCGGAAACGACTGCTACTAAAAATGGGTTGATTTTAAAAAATCAACGATTCATAGAATCGAGGTTGATTCAAACCGAATTTCGGTTGTGGGGACTAAATTTAGACGTGATAACCAATTATATTAGTAATGTTCTGCGGGTCCTTACGAAGGCCAGGGAAACGACTGACACTAGGATTTCATTGATTTTAAAAGATTTCACTGCCTCCTTGGAAGCACTTGAAAAAAGTTATGCTATTAACATCAAACAGTTTTTGCTCCATATCAGCAGACAATTTGTGTGCTATTTTAGGGAATGTATTGCCACCCAAAACTGTTTGAATTTATATCACATCAATCAGATTTGCAAAACAACTAATAAATATCTGCCATTTTGGAAAACTTGTTTGCCTTGCATTTTTCGGTATTTTTACTAACATCATTTTTGGAGAGCTCAAATAATTTTCACTTTCGAAATATTCGAATTCCAGTGTTCGTTACAATCCTAACAAAACATTCATCATAATTAAAACATTTCTAATTTCATTGCAACAACTTTATTTTGCGCATTTTGCACTAGTGTTGAAAGAAACCTTAATCCAGAGCAACTTTATTTCTTAAGACTTTTCACATTATTTAACCCAAATACGGTTCGAGTTACTTCAGAACTGCGCGTGCAACAATTCAATGTTTTTGAGGTGCAACTTTAAGAGTGTCAGTGGTTGTACTGCAATCACTAATACAAACATAACACTCACACATGTAAACATGGGCATTAACACCTTCAGCCCTTCTGTATTTGTAGTAGTAATTTCAAACATAACAAATGCTTTAAGAGAGAGAGAGAGAGAGAGGAAGAGTGCTGAACAAATACACGTACGCGTACGCAAACACAGCTATAAGGATATGACTGCTATGTATAGAGGCTGTTGTTAAAGGATTGGATATTATGTGGCAGTGATGGTTCTTTAATATTTTTAATGATTTCTGGCAGTTAAGAATCATGAAAATATCAATCACAAAAAATTCATGAAAATATGTTTCCCCAAGACCATATACAATGTCTGTTGACTGTTCCTACCAAATAAACCCAACATCATTGTTTCCTTGCACTTAGTCGCTTCTATTTTATTAATTCTAATTCATAACTATGTATGTCGCTTATAGATTTAGTACCTTTTATCCATTTTAAATAAATCCTTCATTGGATTGCCGTAACTTTCACAGCCTCCCCTGCATTTATGTACTAACAAGTCTCTGCCAACTTGGCTGCGCTATTTTTCCGTCGTTTAAACAAACATTCAAGGTGTGCAATTAGCCAGGTTTATTAATTGCGCTACAATAACAAATAAACTCATCTTCTCGCTTCAAATGACAGTTAAGATGTAATATTCAGCCGAAGAGAATATTTCATGAGAATTTCTACGCCACCCTCATTCCAAATGAAAATCCTGCTACTTCTTAGTGCTACCGAAAATAGAGTTACCGCAAAGCTTTCACACCTCTTGGTTAAATGTGGAATTTGGTATTCCTAATTAGGCTGTGATTGTGTGATATTCGATGTGAGGCGTACAGGTTATAGTGGCAATGAATGTTATGCTTGATATCATCAAAGCACTGTGGTATGTATAAGACAAGATGCGAAAATTGGGTTCACTGGAAGATTTTAAAACTGTGATAGCTCAGTCAAAATGAAGACAATAGTAATACCCAGTTGTTCGATACTGATTTTATCATGTTATGATTAAAAACTGCTTAGACAGCTCTAAAGTGGTTAATGGTTTTGACTACATTTCCAACATCTGTTATTTGTTACATCATTGTAGAGGTCTATTCCTCTTCTATAGAATATAAATTTATATTTTCTGAGAAATGGTTGAAAAAATATATGAACTAATGTTTAGTTGTCTTCGATCCGAGTTCTACAGGGTGATTCAGGAAGTTCCGGATAAATTTCTTCAGCGTATTCCTTGGCTCATTTCATGAAGAAAAGTCAACTAGGACCATGTCCGAAAATGCAAGGGTGCGAAATGGCAGCGGGTTCAAAATTTTCGGTTTGGCGGTCGGAGGGAAGTGGGGTAAAGTTGCTAACTGCAGAGCCAGTGGTTGGAAAGGTCTTTAAGAGGCCTTTCAGAATCAATAAAAAAAAAGTAGAAAAAAGTCAAATCGCCAAGATACAGAGCTTTCGGAAAAAAAATGGATAAAAAATTCACAAAACCTCAATTTGCTCAGCCAGATGGCAGGTAACTTATGTTGTTAGCCATACCTCTTACCTTTCCAAAATGACCCATAGGTCTTGCCGTTCCGCAGTTATGACCATTTAAAGTTGTAATTTCCCTTAAGGCTAAGAGATCTAGTTTTCTCCAGTTAGTGAAAAAAATTTAAATGCTACGGGTGGGATTCGAACTCACATTCGCATCATCTTCAGCAGCGTGTAGCCCTTAAGCCAGTGCAGTGTGTATTCACAATGAATAAATATTTATCGAATTATCTGGGAAACTAGTGTTACTCGATGAAAAGAAAGCCTGTTTCGCAACCACCGACCTTGAATCACTAAGTAGGCAATAATGTGGTCATGGATGCAGAATTGTTCCTTTGTGTTAATGATAACTGTGTAGTTTATACCCTTAGTTGAATAAATTTTATTTTGAAATAAATAAGGGCGTTTTTTCGTAACTTACACAGTGCAACACGAAAAAATATAATCATATCGGACACCACTACGTTATTAAAGGCAAAAAAAGACCAGCGTCTCCCAGTTTTGCCCAAAGTCATGCACTTTTTTTATGGGTCCCCAAAAGATTTGGGGCCTCGGTGTCATTTTTGGAAAAAAGTGATCATTTTGCCAGGCTCATATCTTGCAATTCGTCTGGACACTGAACAAGGGACGCAGCCCACAGTATAAGCATCATTCCTATTAAGTTTATATGTTCTAGAAAGTTTGTTCTAGAAAGTCCTTTATTGATATCTTAGGTGCATTCTTGTTGTTGATTGCTTCCTTGAGTTTTGAATGGTTTGCTACCTATGGACCTGAACATGGGAAAAAAGGTAAAAAAATCGAAACTTTTAAAGTTTTTTTTTTTTTTTGCGATTTTGACCTTGAAGATGAAGCTGTTTTGATTTCATATGTTCTCCATTTTTTTCTCTACAACTTTTCCTGAGAAAGTAAATCAAAATTCCGAACGGTTTGCAAGATATGAGCCCGACAAAATGATCACTTTTGTGCAAAAATGGTATATGGTTATATTTCCATGACTTAAATAATTACACACAGTGTTATACACGTTAACTCATGCAAAATGAACTCCTGCACGTTAACATGTATAATTTTAGAAGTTGAGAATAATGCCGATAAAAGTGTTACCAAGTTTGACTTTGTTGTATGAAATATATAAAATGTATGTCATTCCGTTTTTTATATTTCCACAAAGTTTCGAAAATTATGATGTAAATATAAGGGGTAGTTACTTTTTTTTAGCAAACTATTTAAAAAGTTGTATAAAATATTATTGATTTATTCTTCTTTCACAAGCAGAATTCTAGACAATACTGGAAACAAGAAACAACTAAAGCAATCCCAAACGGAAGTGAATCGAAAAAGAAAACCGAGAGATAGCTCGATTCACAAACCAATGGGTAAAAACATATGAAATCAACCAATGAGTTGACCGCACCGATTTCGAATTGGATGAAATTTGGTACGAAGGGAAAGTTAAACATAATAATAGCGTTTGCCAACTTTCAGTGTCCTAGCTCTCGTACTTTCAGAATTATGGCCATTCCAAGTTGGAAAAAATCAATAAAAATGCACTCAGATGCCTTAACACAATTTTTTATATCTCGAAAAGTATTCATTGTACGTTATTAATCAAGGGCTCATTTTACAGACAAAAACTTGCGCCATTCAAACAAAAATTTTTTTTTAAATTTTCGATCAAGGATAATGTAAATAAAAAAAGGACTAAAACTTCCAAAGGATATATCTCGAAAATCAATATTTTTAAAAATTTCAAAAAAATATATGTTAATTATTATTATGTTTTGTACAAGTCTGCCAAATTTCAATGTGGAGTCTTTATTACAACATGAGTTATTAAGAAAAAAGCAGGCGAAGGTTTATGTATTTCATGAAATATACCAAAATACAAAAAGGTGACAAATTACAAAAAGAAGGACAAATCAAATGTAACGGAACTTTTTCGACTTTACAACCTAGGCGAAATATTTATTGCCTGTTCACACAAACAATTTACAAATATTTTATGACATGTGGTCGGCTTATTGGCAGTAGCAAATTCAGTCCCTATTTAAAAAACATTTTATGACCCGTAGTTCACGCAAATTTTCCAATTCAAGAAAAGCAAGGCGTTTATTTTTTTACCTGAAATCTATATTTTGTACCAAAAAAAACAGTATAAATAGTTCAGAGACTTTAAGTCAAACTTCAGTTGAATACCAGATTTCATAAGTGCTAAACGTCAAAGTGTTAAAGTGACTGGATCGTTTGAAAAGGCAAAAAAAAGAGACTAAATATTTAAATAAATTATAATTATTGTCATTACAAAAAAGTCGTGCACAATTCATTCGGTTGTGGTATTTAAATAAAAAATATGCCATTCAGCTCAACATTTTGCTGTAATCCTTTTAAAAAATCCGGTCACACTGCGTGCAATAAAAGTTTAAGACAAGTCCAAGAATGGATGCTACAGTATACTAAGGATAAAAACATTACGATCTCAAATAAAATTTGTGGGACATGTAGAATAAAATTTTCGCATCTGAAAAAATCTAATAAATCTAATTTGGAAGAAGGTTCAGACATAAACGAAAATGTAGATACTTTCGATTACATTGCATCAGGCACGGAAGAAGATGACATTGCGTCAGGCACGGAAGAAGTTGCTATTTCAAAATTAAACCAATCTTTACCGTATCTGGAACAATCTCCGATAAAAAAGAAGAAGTTACATCAAAAACGGTACAGAGATGCAAAATTCAGGAAAATAAGTGATTCGATTCAAGACAAAATTTTCCACTGTTCAGCACAATCAACTTCGCATATGTGCCCACAATCCGAAATAATAGAACAATTAAAAGAAAAGTTTAAAACATTAACAAAGAATAGTGAGAAAATCCAACTGCTAACAATTTTACCAAAAAGCTGGACAATACATAAAATTAAGGAAGAATTCCTGGTTACAAACTATATCGCGCGAAAAGTTAAGCATTATTTGAAACAAAGGGTGTGATGAGTACGCCTAACCCAAAACTGGGAAGTCCAATTTCACCAGTGACAAGCAGTTTAGTAAAATTCTTTTATGAATCCGATGACGTCAGCAGGTGTTTGCCCGGACAGAAAGATTTCGTGTCTGTTTTTGAAAATGGTACAAAAGTCAGGAAAAATAAAAGACTTTTGCTTGGAAACTTAAGAGAATTGTACGCCTTGCCTTATTCAAGGAACGACATGATGGAATAAAAATAGGTATTTCCAAGTTTTGCCAACTTCGCCCGAGGAATATAATTCTAGCAAATGCGAGTGGATCTCATAACGTGTGTGTATGTACAAAGCATCAAAATGTGAAGCTGATGATTGATGCTATAAATTTAAAAAAATTAACTGCTGGTGTTCCGAATTATCAGCTTGAATGTTGCAAAGATTGTTTGAAACAAATGACATGCATTCCATCTTCTTCAAAGTGTCACCTACGTAAATGTAACAAGTGTCCAGGAATTGAAAATTTAAAAGCAAAACTAAATCAATTACTAGAGCAAAATGATATTGATGAAATAACATATAAACAATGGGTAAGTGTAGATAGGGATAATTTGGAGACCATTATTGGCCAAGCCGACGTTTTTGCGGATTCCTTATGTGAAAAGCTTGAAATTCTATTACCTCATTCACTTATTGCAAAACAGCAGGCAGCATATCTGAGCGAAAGAAAATCAAATTTGGAAGAAAATGAAATGAGTTTGCGATTTTTCAGAAAATGCTTCTTTTACTATTCAGGATGCAGTCCAGGGATTTCACTGGAACAACTCTCAGGCCACTTTATACCCAATTGCTATTTATTTTAAATCAGATGGAAAAACACAACATACAAACTTCATAATAATATCTGATTATCTTGTACACGATTCTGTAGCTGTTCACCTGTTCCATCGCCACCTGAATGTATTTTTGAGAAAAAAGTTTAAAACAACCCCGAAGAAAATCACGTATTTTTCAGACGGTAGTGCTGCCTAGTTTAAAAATAAAAAGAACTTTATCAATTTATGTTATCATATGGAAGATTTTGGATGTAATGCTGAGTGGCATTTTTTTGCAACAAGCCATGGAAAAGGCCCAAGTGACGGGCTTGGAGGTACCGTAAAGAGAGACGCACGTCGAGCTAGTTTACAGCGTCCATTACAAGGTCAAATAACTACTCCAAAACAATTATATGAATGGTGCCTGCAAAATCTTTTGAACTGTAATTTCGAGTTTTTAACTCTAAAAGACCACGAAGAAGAAGCACGGTTCCTTCAAATTCGTTTTAAAGATTTGCGTACTATTCCTGAAACTCAAAAGCTGCATTCTATTGAACCTGTAGATAAAAAAAATTAAAGTCAAGCGTTACTCGGCAGATGCAGATTTTTTAATTGAAATCCTTCAGAAATAAATAAATATGCTGTAATAAAGTGTTTAATAATGATAATACATTATGTTGTACTTTTTATTAAAGGTTTAGCAATGGAGAAAAAGAGTTTAAGCAAAGAAAAGTCGAAAAAGTTCCGTTACATTTGATTTGTCCTTCTTTTTGTAATTTATCACCTTTTTGTATTTTGGTACATTTCGTGAAATACATAAACCCTCGCCTGCTTTTTTCTTAATAACGTATGTTGTGATAAAGACTCCACATTGAAATTTGGCAGACTTGTACAAAACATAATAAGAATTAACATATATTTTTTTTAAATTTTTAAAAATATTGATTTTCGAGATATATCCTTTGGAAATTTTAGTCCTTTTTTTATTTACATTATCCTTGATCGAAAATTTAAAAAAAAAATTTTTTTGAATGGCGCATGTTTTTGTCTGTAAAATGAGCCCTTGATTATTAACGTGCAATGAATACTTTTCGAGATATTAAAAATTGTGTTAAGGCATCTGAGTGCATTTTTATTGATTTTTGCCAACTTGGAATGGCCATAATTCTGAAAGTTGGAAGGCTATATGTCTGAAAGTTGGCAAATATTATTGTGCCGATCCATAGATCATGTGTACAAAATCTTATCAAATTTGGAGGTGATGAAGTCAGAAATGTTAATATTTTCGGTTGATTTCATATGTTTTTTCCCCAATACTTTCATCGATATTATCCCATGACCCAATTCGCAAGAACGCCGTCGATTCTGGATGCTTGATGATCCTTGTATTCTTTTTTGATAAACAGTGCACATTTTGGTACCTTTGTGTACTTTTTTGTACACTTTATGTAGTATTTGCATACACTTTATGTACTATTTGGTACTGATTCGAGCTGTAGGTGTTCGTTTACGATGCCTGGTGTATTTTTAAATTCGGTGATACCCCAATGTGGCATTAAAGTCCTAAACCATTGCAATCGAAATCTCGTGTTTGGATCGTTCGTTTACCCAAACATCTATTTTTCAGTACAATTATTCACTGTTATTAACAAAATGAGAGAATGGTGCTGCAATGTGAATGCAGTATAACCACCTCATATATTACATTGAATTTTTTAGAATTTTGTTTTTTTGTGTGTTACTTTTAAATTAACGAATGGACAAATACAAAGGAAGAATTATCAAATGAAGTCTAGTCAATGTCTATGCGTTTTTTTTCGTAACAGTTGATGTTAACTTATATAGGTTACGAAAAAAACACCCCTAATGTATAAAATTAATTCGGGATCATATCTATTTATTCAGCGTTTTTTCCGAACTATATTATTTTGTTGATCATTCCGTATCTCTATTAATACAGATATAAATATTTTTCAAGAAGTTTTAAAAAAAGTAATTCTCGTGATTCCTGCCAAACCGTAGAGGCATTTCAGATTCTAACCACAGATCTTCAGTAGGGGTTGTTTGGAAAATTCTATTGAAAATGCAAACGAAAACATATCTTAATTTAGAATTCCCCACTGTTCAGGTCTTCGGAAAATATTTATATTTACTTATATCTAGAAACTAGTCTCAGTATTTGGCAGTTTTTTGGCAGACAATTTGTAAAATAGAGTGAAAGATAGTCGAAAAATCATTATAAAAAAAAACCTAAAATATTGCTGTAAAGTTCCACACTGGTGTGATTTGTTCCAGGAAAGGACCCATTTTTTATGGGAACATGTTGCCAATGGGCAGCTGAAACTGTTCTGAAAAACGGGCAAGCCACTAAAATATTGCCGTAAAGTTCCACACTGGTGTGGTTTATTCCAGGAAAGGACCCATTTTTTATGGGAACATGTTTTCAATGGGCAGCTGGAACTGTATTGAAAAAGGGGCAAGCCACTTTTGTATAATCAACATTATTTCTCAGGAAAATTTGAGTTCTAATCTAACAGACGTCGGAAATATCAAATCTGAATGCCGAAATTTTAAAAAAAAATTATGCAAAATGAAATGACTAACGGGCGGCTCAGACAGATATTTTCAAAAACTGAAAGAAATTAACAAAATTTTATTTATTACTATTTTATTTATAGTGCTATATTATGGCTGGATTGGAAAGAACAAATGTTGCCATTATTTACGCAACACGATTTCATTTATTTTGCTTGCTTGGCTGGTTTCATAGTAGGTCATCATATCAACCTTATCTCCTAGACTTTGTTTGCAATAGGGGTCTAGATTGTTTCCGATATATCTCTAAGTCTTCGATCTTTAGTGTCATCCTATTATAGAAATTATGTTTCTTGTCTTATTCCTGTAATTAATTGGTTGAATGTAAAGGTGTCTCACAATTTACGTAAACTTTAATTGTAATTCTATTGTTCTCAGGATATATGATGAGTGTAGTTACAGCCACATCATGCAATCCGGGGATAACAAAACTCCATGCATTTCAGAAGAAGACAGATTCGATAATTTCCCCAGACCCAAATCGACAGCAAGAAATTGCACGTGGTCGATGCATTTGTTTCTGGATAATCACTCATATATTTTCTAAACCCCAAATTCGGTAATTTTGATAATCGAGATGAAAATAAACCCATAGACGAAGATAATATTGTTCCGAAGACCTTCAATATTTTTAAATTATTTCTCTATTTTTAATAAGCCTAAATAACACTAAGCTGTTACGCTGTCGGTTTTTGCTTTAACAACAAGACTCCACCTCGTACATGCTTTACTAGGCGATCTTTTTTTTTAAAAACAGATAAAGATTTTGTAAATTTATTATTTTTGCGGCTTATCCAGTTTTTGTACATTTGTGTACACTTGTTGTACTTTTGTGAACATATTTGCACTTACGGACTTTATAAAATTTATAAAGATAGCCCACTGTCCAAGTATTTTTAGTTATTTTGTTTGTCTCCTTGACAAAAACTAAAATATGGATACATGTTAGAATTCACTACAACAAAACTACTTGATTATTTCACAACACCGGCAGAAATATTCGGTGGATTTTCGAATATTATTTTTCGAACAAATAAAGGGTGTCGCAGTAAGAATGCACTTTTAAAGTTAGTTTAATTGTTTTTTTGTGCAACTGACAACTCTGTAATTTGGCAGCTGTCACATATGTTTATTACAAAAATTTGGAAAGTTATGCTGAGACTGCTCGCATATTTCGAAGAATTTTCAGTTAAGAAAGTGCTCATAATGTGTCGACCAATTAGAAAAATGTTCCTGACCTTGTAAGCTTGTAGTATGAATTTTTCATACATTAACTTCAAAACTAACGAAATCGGTCATAAAATTCAAATTCAAAATCATTCGAAGAGTGGTCAACAAATTTGAAGAAACTGGGTCGGGTGTGGACTGCAAAGCACCTGTGCGCTGAGGTGCCGGTCGCTCTCTGGAAAACATTGCTGCTGTCAACGAGAGTGTCGCCGAAATCCCAAAAATTCTAATTCCCCAAAATTCTCAATAACTTCGAATTTCACGAAGCACAACGCACCGAATATTAACAAAAGACCTCCTCCTTTATGTGAAATGAATTCACCCTACCCAGGAGCTCCAACCAGCAGACAATGGAAAACGCCGCCGTTTCGTTCAATGGGTAATGAAGCAAAGTGAAGTCAATGAAATTATCCAGAAAAAAGTCATCTTCTCCGATGAAGAGCTTTTCCATCTGTATGGCTTCGTGAAGACACAAAATTGTCGAATTTGCGGTTCAGAAAATACTCATGTAATCCATGAGAAACAAATGCACTCACAACGAAAAACTCTCTAGCGCGGATTTTAATTAGGCGGCGTGATTGGGCCTTACTCTTTTGAAGCTGAGGCCGAAATTGCAGTGACTGTGAACTGAATATCGATTGATGTTTTTGGAACGAAATTCCTTATCGCACGTTGCGGCATGGGGGCTAAATGAAAAAAAGTAAACTTTTATTTTAACACTGTGAGGCTACAACCCGCTATTATCAACTATATTGTTTACATTTGCTCTGGTTTGTGTTTAGACTAAGGGGTTGGATCATAGAAAACGAAAGCACCTAGATTTTGGGAAATTTCTTGTTTAATGGGAAGTTTTCTAGGTGGAGCCTCTACCCAATATTTAGTATAGTATATTGTATGTAGTTTTGAACCCAACAAAAAGTTAGAAAACCCAAAGTGAAAGAAGTTTAAAAAAAAATGTTCCTAAATAAGTGCCTCTTCTTAAAATGTAGATTTTTTCAAAAATAAAAAAAATACCTTTTGCTATTCATAAGCAAAATTCCATTTTTTAAAAAATACCTTACCGTAGAGAAGTATCTTGGGTTAAAAATAGTAAATTTTCTTACAAAAATTTACCTTTTTTAAAGAGTACCTTTTTTGTGAAACAAATTAACTTTTCTTGAGATAAGTACCTACTCTTAAGAATGTACATATTCTTCAAAAAAGGATCAATTCTAAAAAAATTCCTATTTCTTAAATAAAACATTTTCTTCAAAAAATACATTCTCTTAAAAAAATTCCTATTCTTACAAATTTCTTTTTTTTAAAAGTACATTTTCTTAAAAATAAAATAATATATTTCCTTTACTTTTCTTGAGATAAGTAGCTTCTCTGAAAATAAGTAAATTTTCTTAAAAAATAACCTTTTCCTAAAAAGAGTACCACTTCTAAAAATAGTATTTCTTTGTAAAAAAAAATGCACACTTTCTTGGCTTTTTCTTACAGAAACTATTTCTTCTTAAAAGTTGTACCTTTTCTGTAAAAAAACGTTAGCTTTTAATAAAAGAAGGACCTCTCTTTAATGAAGCACCTTTTTGGGAAAAATATAATACATATTCTTACAAAAAGGACATTCTATAAAAATACATTCTATACAAAAAAATTGTTCTTAAAAAAAGTTTATCATTTCATATAAAGTACCTTTTCTTAAAGATCCATTTAAATTATCGTATTTTCCAACTGGCGCCTTAAGCGTGTTGGAACTAACTTGTACATGATATATAGCGAAAGGGACTTCGTTCTAACCTGATGTCCCCTGACACCTCATGTGATTTTTTGACTTTCAATTGAATTTTCTGAATTTCAATGCCCAAGTTCTGAAATTAAAATCTTGCTTTCTGAATTCCAATGGATATTTTCAGATCTTCAATTGATGTTTTGTGATTTTCGAGTGATATTTTCTGATTTTCATTTGAAAATTCTGAAATGTAATTGATATTTTCTTAATCTTAATTATAAATTCTTAAACAAAATTAATATTTTTATATTTTCTGAATTACAATAGGAAAACTGTGGTTTTCGTAAAGTCTAAATATAAATATAAAATTCAGTAGTTCCAAAATTGCTCTTTTTAAATTAATTTATTTTAAATATTGAAATCGTGGGAATCAAACTGGTCGGCACTTTCATTCCGTACCAATACTTGGTTAAGCGTCCTAGTCTTCGCTCATTCAATACTCTCCAATTTACGAACCACTGTCATTCGACCTTTCCCACAGGTCTAGAAGTAGATTTGCCTACTGCTTATGATTTTCATCTATCACAAGCGTTCCTAATAACACGAAAACAACTACAATCCAAGAGAAAAATCACATAATTAGCATAATATTAACAAATAACTAACACAATCAGAAACCAAGCAACCAAACTACGCACAACAATCTTTAGATTTACCTAGTTGCGTTGTGCCGGAGTTCCCCAGGTAATAAGGACATTCTTTCTCCTTCTGCTGGCACATTGTGGCTGACTGAATTTCTATGGAGCAATTTGTTGTGGCATAACTGCTTACAATTAGCTAATTTGTATTCTGTTAATACCCACAAATATATAAAAATCATCATCTTTGAATGCCATTATTAGAATTATAATTTTTGACATTCTCATTCTAAGGGTTGCTAAGAGCACCAGGACTTGTTGGAATTGTAGTTGTCGTAGTAGTAGTGGCAGTAGTAGTAGTAGTAGTAGCATTAGCAGTATCCCCATCCCCTCTGTTTACAAATAATAAAATTTGTTAAATTATTCACTGATTGCATAAATTAACAAAACCAAATACTATAAGCAATTATTTGTTGGTTTATAATTTTAATATTATTTTCATTGGACAAACATTGCAACAAAGCACACAAGGAATTTTAATTATTATTTGTAAAATTAATTTTATGATTCATAATCAATTTCAGTGACTTATTGATGGTGGTGGCATAAAATGTTGGGTGGTGGGACGTTTTGACATGGGCAATAAATTGTAGCCCCGTATAATGAAGCCGTTTATCATCGTAGACAGGTGTATGGCTATATGAAAGGCATCGGAGAAGAAGAAAATTACTTATGTTCAACTAAAATAAATCAAACTATTTAGAGGTGGAAGTCAACATAAGGTATGAAGTAAAAGGAGTCTTAGGAAATATATCGGGTGTCGCAGTAATGGTTATTATTTGATTTCCCATCACTATTAAATACGTTAGGATATCTATCGCAGAGAGCTGAATTTACCAACTAATTATGTAGGTTTCTTGTTATAACTTTATCGCCGTTTTAAATTTTACCAAATAAATAATTTTATCAGTTTTTATCATGTGTTTCAGTTATTGCTTTAGGAGTGGACCACGTACCAATTTCATACTTTTGGAAATTTCTCGCTGTCAACAGATGAGCGTTTGTAGGGACGTTTCTATTTAGCTTAGAAATACTATTTTATATACAGATACTGACAGCATAAGTGTTTAGTTAGAAGGATATAAACTAAAATCAATATTTAGCGTAAACAAAACTGCGACTGCAACACAGTTCCAAATAGATTGAAGAATTTTTCTCATAGTGTTCAAAGCTCTCAGACTGTTATAGTCTTGGAAACGACCAAAATCGTTTATTCATGGATAATTTCAAGCCAGTCCGTACTTCCTAAATAATTTCAAGGATCTCGTGGTAGTGGAGAATCTAAGCACCCATCTGATGGCGGTTAGAGTATGGCATACATACATCGGTACATCTCAATTAATTTGGCGAAAAAAGTCAATGAAGAGCATCGAAATATTAGGGCAATCTTTTGTCATTCATTGATTACAACCCAACACCATCCAATAGAATCAACTCGAGGCTCGACAGGTTCGCGAGGAGCTCTATCCTCACAAGCAACTAATCCATAATGGTCGTCCTAACTAAAAAGTGAGCAAGATACGAAAACCCAGTGGGCTACTACTTGAGTCTCCTCGTACAAATTCCTCTAATCAAACCTCCGTTAACCCCCTGTTCCGTTTTCCGTTAAACTTAAAATAGGCACAAAAATCCCTCACACAAGCGCAAGACCAGACTCATTACAGACGCACGCACTCTGCTGACGATGTACAATAAATTAAGGGTCATATTTTTGATATTTAGTTTTTCAGTGCACGCGTTTCATCAAAAGACTTACATGCTTACAAACGAACAACAATTTTTACTATCAAAATTCGCAAGTTGAGTCCATTTTATATCCCAATGGTATTTATTTATATTTTGAATTTGAATTTGTAGAGGTAAATGAAATTCATCAGGGGTGATTTTTATTTATTCAGCCTTTTTATTGGTATTTTCTAATTTTATTTCTTAAGCTTGAGGCCTTAATATAACTTTATTAATAGAGATATAGTTTTCAAAACGGAGTTTTGCAAATGTATTCCTATTATTATTGGCAAACCGTATAGCTATTTCAGATCTAGCCACAGATCTTAATCAGCTTTTTTTGGAATGATGCTAATGAACAATTCATCAAACGAAATCTCAATTAAATTGACAATTCACTATTATGCAAGTGTTCGAAAAATATCGCAAGCAAAACACACAAGAAAGCATTTGTAGAAACTTCTTTCCATCTCCAGAGAACCATCGGTTCCCATTATACATGTTTTTTGTTGTTGCCATAACAATTGCAGGCAGTTTCGTCATGCTGCACATTATTCAAATTCATCAGTGAAGATTTTTATTTATTCGGCCTTTTTATTGGTCTTTTTAATTTTAATATTCAAGCTCTAGGATATACTATATCTTTAATAATAGAGATATTGTTTTCAAAAAGGAGTTTTGTAAATGTATTCCTATGATTCCTGGCAAACCGTATATCTGTTTCAGATCTATTCACAGATCTTCAGCAGCGGTTGTTTGGAATGCTGCAAACTATATACAAACGAAATCTCATCCCAATTCAGAATTTCCCACTATAAATGTGTTCGAAAATATTGCAAGCAAAACACACAAACAACCATTTACAGAAATAATTTTTTAAGCGAAATTATATCCACACCTTAATATATTATCCCAAACATATTCTGCAGGAACCATGTATATGTTTGGAACACACTTCAAACATTAATATGTTTGCAAGTCCCAAACTCACTTGTATTTAACCCTGCTGTTAGGTTAGGAAAAAAATACGAATGTTAGGTTAAGGGACCATTTGGTCCATACTGCAATTTTCATGCAGAATACCAATTTAATCGCATTCGTTGTATATATTTTAGTTCAATATTCACTAGATATTGTTATTATTATAATCATCTTTGTTTTGAAAATAAATGTAAAGAAAATCAAAGGAAATATAGTACTATGGACCAAATGGTCCCTTAACCTAAGATTCGTATTTTTAACGAATGTTAGTTTAAGAGACCATTCCATTCTGCAATTTACAAACAAAATAACCATCTATTCGTATTCTTTGTACCTATCTTGGGTCAGTAATACTCAAATATTTTTATTATTATTGTTATTTTATATTTTGAACATAATTGTAAAGAAAATCAAAGAATATATTCTATGGACCAAATGGTCCTTTAATCTGAAATTTGTAATTTCTTATTTGACTCAGTCCTGTTTCTAGTTAGGAAATTTAATTTTTGCTCATGCCATTGGTTTATAAAAAAGATCACGTGACCTGAAAAATGAAGTCAGTATATATCACCGTTCAAAACTTACAAAGAAAACTAGCCATTATTTGGACCAAATGGGCTTAATCTAACAGCAGGGTTAAATATAAACAGCATCATGTTTACTGCCAAACATATATGCTTTTACTTGGAAACATATGCGTGTTTCGCCCAGAAATTTATTTCCATATACATATATGTATGTTAGGGCGGGTCGATTTATAGAGAGGCAATAAAATCGGGGATCAAAACAAGAAACTTTACTCGAGGAACCATACCCCTAAAACTAATTTGATCCCTAGAATACGATTTCCTTGTCACTTGGGCGTTTTTTAAATCGACCCGCCCTAATGTATGCATTATTTATTTAAATTGATTTTATCAATATAAATCCACATTTATAAATAATTAATACAAACAAATTAAAAGATTTAAAACGTATTTTTTTACATTTTTTTTCATGAAATGAGAATCTGCTGCTCGTTTGCTTCTCCTTTCTTTATTGTCTCTCACGTTTTTGTTTTATATATTTATATACAAATCCAGTTCATACACGCCAAGCGTTTGTTTCACAAATGGTCCGCCGTTCCGTTTTTATCAGTAAAGGCTGGGCCAGACAAAATGCTTCACATTGTTGCCCTTTCCAGTTTCTTTCCTCGAAATCTCTCACTTTGGTAGCACACATACACAAAAACCAATCTAACATCACAAACCAATTAAGCGTCCTAGTCTTCGCTTAATTTTTTCACTGATCAAGCGCTTTTAATATCCTCTAACCGATGAAGCATTGAAACTAAAATGCATTACATCAGCCAAAATAAGAAACACTGACTTCATCTGCAATTTACACGCACATTCATTAATATTCATCACTTATTGCCTGAGAGAATAATGCAAAACTACAGATACACACTTACTGGATAGACTCTCTCATTGTCCGCCTTTTATTCTCTTGCTCTCGAGAGAGCATAGTGTGCAACATATTAATCATTGTGTCTCAAACATGTAATATTAAATAGCAAACACAATGCGTTTGGACACATGAATATTATATTTGTGACAAACTCTAAACACACTTTATATTTGCATCCAAACAACAAAAAAGTTATATTTTCAGCGTGCACGCTTTACATTTCATGCACCGGTCTAATTTACGGGACATAAAAGAAAATAATTGCAAACATGATGGGAATATACCAGTGTGGCTTCAGGCCTGGAAGATTTTCGGCCGAACAGCTATTTCCCCAATCCCTGGAATCAACCCACAAAAAAACCACTCACCACTTATAATAAAACTAACTTTGATTTTCCCATAAGAAATAACTTGCCGCACCTAAACATAAATTTGGTGGCCCTGCTAAGCTAATATACCTTTGCTGAATGACACTGACTGCATTTGATAGCAAGATTCGTACAACTCAAGCGATCTGTTCAGAATTCTCCTTGCATTAGACTGTTGCCGTCACTAGGCGACGTTACTGTCGCCGAAAGAAGTGGAAGCTAGTCACAGCGGGGATTGCAACTACATTCACATGTTTAAGAGTCGCACATGCTAATGATTGCATATCCTGCGGTCACAATGTTAAAGGAGATACACGCTGAAAATTCGTTCGTTTTTTGTTGTTTGAATGCAAATATAACTTGTATTTGGAGCTTGTCGCATATATAATATACTTGTGTGCCAATACATTGTGTTTGCTGTTCAATAGTACATGTTTGAGACACAATGATTAATGTGTTAAAATATATGTGTTTGCGACCCAAATATATATGTGTTTGTGATACAAATACACATGTGTTTTTTGCACTGTTTTCGCTCACTCGACAGCAAGAGAATAAAAGAGGGACAACGAGGGAGTCTATCTTGAAAGTGTGTATCGGAGTTTTTCCATTATTTTCTCTGCGATTGATTCATAAATATTGCTGAATGTGCGTGTAAGTTGGAGACGAAGTTTCATGTATTCAGTTGTCAATGGTTCATGTTGCTTTGGTATTCGCGCGAATTTTTAATTTTCAACCAATTTATTACACTGTTAAATTTAGTTTTCCGCACAACAATTATTCATTCATTGGCTCCACATTCTTGTAGTACAAAACGTTGTTTCGTTTTTTTGTTTTCAGTGTAGTAAATCCAAACAACTTCATTCAATCCAACAATGTACTATTCGTATCCAGCTGATTTACACTGAAAACATATTGTAGTACCAACCAGCATCCCACAGTTTTTACTCGTGGAAAAACGAAATTGATTGCTGCTCTCATGCCTTGTTCGTAGTCCGTTACAAACACAGCTGGCTCCTTATAAAAAATATTTCCTTTTATATATTCCAAGAGGGCGTTATATATTTCATTTGTTTTTCTATCCATCAAAATGAAAAACATAGGAAAAATCTAAACTAAAAAATGTTGTTATTACTTTCGACAACAATAAATTATTTAACATTACTTACCTCTTCAAAGTATTCAATATAGTATTCGTAGTTAATGCAACGGGATTTTTTGAACATTTGTTTCAAGTAATACGAATTTAAAGAAAGTGAAATCAGTCCCCAAAAATAAAAATTGGGGACCTGGTTCATTTTAGGTTTTTATTATTTTATTACAATTAAAAAAATTAAATAATACCCCAAAAAGTGAAATAACCCCCCAAAGTCCACCAAAAATAGTTGTTGTAGCTCTCTGGGCTAATTTTTGGGGACTTATTTCATTTTTGTTTTGCGGAGTTATTTCGTGGGGGGTTATTTCATGGAGCCGGAGATTTTAATGCCAAAGTAGGAAGGGAGAATAAGTTTAATCCAACTATTGGCAATTTCAGTCTACATGCTGACAGTTCCGACAACGGTATGAGACTGATTGACTTTGCCGCGGCAAAAAACATGGTCATTAGTGGTACAAGATTCCAGCATAAAGACATCCACAAGGCTACTTGGGTATCACCTGATCAAAGAACTAAGAACCAAATTGATCACATGGTAATTGATGGGAGGCACTCATCCAGTGTAATGGACGTACGAGTGATCACAGGAGCTAACATCGATTCTGATCACTACCTGGTAGCAGCAAAGGTTCGCACAAGATTAAGTAGAGCGAAAATCGTACGAAACCAGACGCAGAGGAAGCTGGACATCGCAAAGCTGCAATTACCAGAGGTAGCCACAGCCTACTCAAGGAAGCTCTCGCAACTTGTGACACAGAACCCACCCCCTACCGATGATGATCATGATGGCGGAAACCCATTTCCGACTCTATAAAAACTGCCGCAACAATCGTACATGGTTTCGAAAAACCGCTTCGCAATAAACCGTGGTACGATGAAGAGTGTCGCATAGCAAATGACGAAAAGAACGCTGCACGTATGGTAATGCATCAGCCAATTGCGGTATAGGCAGAAGAGAAAGGAGGTAAACCGTCTCTTTAGGCGTAAGAAATGGCAGTGGTGAAAGCGCGAGAGTGAGAAAACTGAGACATACAGAAGGAAGAACGAAGCCCGAAAATTCTACCAAAAAGTTAAAAACGAAACTAATGGACATGGTTCCGGGCCCCTCTTCTGTAATGACAATGACGGAAATCTTGTCGCAGATGTCCAGAGCATGTTGGGGATATGGAGAGAGCATTTCTCCGTGCTACTAGTACCTGAGATATCCAATGACGATGGGAGAATCGATCACAATATGGACGACGACGTCGATTGGCCCCCTCCTAACCAAGACGAGGTCAGAACAGCTACTGCCCGACTTATGAACAACAAAGCCGCAGGAGCCGGTGGATTACCGGCGGAGCTGTTTAAGGCTGGCGGCGTTGAGCTGATAAGGTGCATGCATCAGCTCATTTGTAAAATTTGGTTAGATGAATGCATGCCCGGCGATTGGAGTCTCAGTGTACTATGTTCCATATTTAAAAAAGGTGACCCGAGTATCTGTGTCAACTACCATGGAATAAGCCTTTTATCCATAGCATATAAGGTTCTATCAAGTAGAATGTGCGAAAGACTAAAACCAATTATCGCTGACCTGATTGGACCATACCAGTGTGGCTTTAGGCCTGGAAAATCGACAACTGACCAGATTTTCACGCTACGTCAAATCCTGGAGAAGACACACGAAAAACAAATCGACACCTATCATCTATTTATCGATTATAAAGCGGCCTTCGATAGTCCGATACGGGAGAAACTCTATGAAGCAATGTCTGAGCTTGGTATTCCTGCAAAACTCCTACGCCTTTGCAGGATGACCTTGACGAACACCAAATCCGCAGTGAAAGTTGGTAAGGATCTTACCGAACCTTTCGAAACTAAGCGAGGCCTCAGGCAAGGCGACACCCTATCGTGCGATCTCTTCAACATCTTAGTGGAGATCATTATGAGAAAAGCTGCAGTCAACATGAATAAAACCATCAGCAGCAAAAGTCACATGCTGCTCGCGTATGCTGATGATATAGATATCATCGGACGCACAGTTAGAGAAGTTACTGCGGTTTTTTCGAGAATTGATAAGGAGTCAGCAAAAGTGGGTCTGAAAGTAAATGAGGACAAGACAAAATTAATGGTTTCAACGAACAGGGCCTCCACGCGATTAGACCACGTTGATAACCGTTATAACTTCGAGGTAGTGGATGAATTTATATACCTCGGATCTGCCGTGAACAAAAACAACAACGTCAGCCTTGAAATCAAGTGGAGAATATATATATGTTATATATATATGTTATATATGGATATGTATGAATATATATGTTATGTACATATTTGTTATATATACAACATATGCGAATATATGTTATTTTGGGCTAAGCAAGCACTTTAGAGATAAAGCCCTCTCTCGAGTAACAAAAGTCCAGCTGTACCAGACTCCCATTCAACCTGTCTTGCTTTATGGCGCAGAATCCTGGGTCTTCGAGAGCAAAATACTTTGAAAAATGCATATCCCTTTAGTGCACAACGGGGAGTATCGGCGACGCATGAACCATGAGCTGTATGAGATATTTCCCGACATTGACATAGTTAAGCGTATCAAAATAACGCGATTGCGTTGGCTAGGCCATATCAGTAGGATGGACGAAGACGAACCAGCACGAAGGGGTTTCGAAACCGAACTCGAAGGAAGACGAAAACTAGGAAGACCAAGACTCCGCTGGAGGGATCAGGTTGACGAATCCCTGCGTACACTTGGTATTGCCAACTGGAGAAAAACAGCAAAAGATCGAACTGGTTGGCGAAATATGTTATCTTCGTTTCGTAAGGTCCCTGACCCCCCGGGGATATTCGAGACCGGATAAGTAAGTAAGTAAGTTTGGTATATATGTACGTGTGCTACTAAAGTCAAAAATGATTTTGAGGGAAGAAACTGGAAAGGCCAACAACGTTAAGCCCTTTGTATGTCCAAGCCTTTACTTTGAAAATCGGAACGACGGACCATTTTTTGAAATATAATAAACAAAATCAGAAGTAATTAATCCACGTTTGGATTTCATGAACTACATTTGTATATACATATATTGTTTGTCTACCAACGCATAGTAGTAACCAATGAATAGTTGAAACCTTCTAAAAAAAAACGTGAGAGGCATCAAAAGAAAGAAGAAGCAAAAGAGAAGTAGATTCTACTTTCATGAAAAAAAACGAATAATGCATTCTATTCAAGTACGAGGGCGGATGACCATGACTTTTTGAATGAAAAACAGTTTTTTTGCAAAAAAGCTATTTCTTTTCAACATAATCTACTCTTAGCCCAATACACTTAGTCCAGCGTTTCTCCAATTTTTGTATCCCTTCCAAAAAATAGGATTTTTCGAGGTCTATAAAATAGGCATTTGTTTGATCAATAATTCCATCCTTGGAACTAAATCTCTTTCCGCCGAGTCATTTCTTTAGGTATTCGTAGCCTATTCGTAGCCCAATTCATGGAATTGTGCCATTGAAACTAAACACATGTGGCAAACGCGGCACCCATCTTGAAGACAGCTTTATTAAACCCAACTGATCATTTAAAATGGAAACCATACTGCCAGATGAAATGCTAATGATATCAAAAATCTCGCGGCCTTTTACTCTTCGAACGACCAACACTATATCGTGGATTTTTTCTACATTTTCGGGTGTATTGACCTCAATTGGCCGTACAGAACGTTCAGCGTCATTTGTACTTGTTCGACCACAACGAAAGTCAGTAAACCACATTTTTACCATTGAAATCGATAGTGCAGAGTCCCCATAGTATTTATCAAGCTTTTGCTTGGTTTGATTGACGGTTTTTTGTTCGCAAAAAATAATGTTTAATGAGCACTCGAAATTCACTTTTTTCCATTTAAAAAAAAATGCACGAGGTTGTATGTTTTGAACAGCTGTTAAACGCAAATTAAATGACGGACTTGTTTGAAATTAGTCTATTAACAGGTGGTACTTGATGGGAGCAGTATTGCGTTTCATATAACTACGAGGGAAGTTCGAAAAGTCACGGACTTATTGATCCGCCCTCTCTAAATGTAAAATCGGCCGATATAAATCTTTTAATTTTTGTATTAATTATTTATAAATGTGGATTTATATTGAGAAAATTAATTATAATATATATTGAAATCAAAGTATAATTCGTCTTTCAATATTATTATGTTTGGGAGGAAATACGCAAATATTTCCACGTAAGTCTATGGAGGTTTGCGGGAAACACACGAATGCCTCCACGTACGTATATGGCTGTTTGGTATGAAGAACGCATATGTGTCCACATAAAGCATACATGTTTGCCAATAAACATGCTACTTTTTTCATTTGAAAACAGTTATGTGTAGGATTTGTAAACATTTATACGGTTGAAGTGTTTTCCAACCATATACATGGTTCCTGCGGAATGTGTTTGGAAGAACATGTTACAGAGACCCTTCAGCTATAAAAGCCACATGCTGGTCTCGTCTAACTTAGGCGAGCAATACACGTTGAAAATATGGGCCCTGCGTGTGTTCATGAATTGAAGATATGGGCCCTGGGTGTGTTCATGAATTGAAGATATAGTGCTTTTATGTTACTCTGTTGTCCTTCACGTTTTTGTTTGAAAAAGGATTGAACAAACAAAGCCCTATTAGGGTCACAAAGATATGCATTATAACATATTAATCGTTGTGTCTCCAACATTGTATAATACCAAGTAACAGACAAAATGTGTTTGGACACAAGTATAGTGTATTAGCTGACCCGGTAGACTTCGTCCTGCCTTCAAAAGTATTTATAACATCAGATGGTACACAATGATTAATATTTCGACGTGGGCGCCATCTATTTTATCACGGTGCAAAAACACAGAAAACTAAATATTGCGCCATCTGTCGGACGAAATTCAAACTACACATAAAAAATATAAAATTTGGTCAAAATCGCTCCAGTAGTTTTTGAGTTTAGCGATCCCGAACATACACGTAATTTTTATATATGTGGAGATTTGGGAAAATCTACAAACACATTATATTTGCATCCAAACAACAACAAATACAGATTTTACAGCGTGTGGGGGAACTTACTGCAGTAAGGATCTGTAAGTATGCATTACCACAGACGTAAATATAGAAACGAAATGAATCGAAAAGGAGTCGGCGCAGGTAATTTGGAGTTGCACCAGTTGAAACTGAACACTTTTTGTGGTATACCAATCAAGTTATATATGTTTAAAACATTTTTTAAATTTTAGCCGTTGATTATCTAATCAAAACTTTGAAAAATATTCAGGAAAATATAGTTCTAACAACTGCATTAGGGATTTAGTAAGGGCCTAACTTTTGCTGTTTTACATTAAACATACCGCTCGCTGAGTCCAAAAGAGTAATATCTCAACATTCCAAAATTTCTATTTTTAGATTAGATTTTTATCCTTCGTGCAAATCGGTCGCAATTTTCCTACATTTTGCAAAAAAAAAAAGCCTAACCACACGTCTTTTATTGTGTATTTTCAAACATTTTTTAAATTGACAAAATGAGCTTTTTGCCTGGATAAAAAATTTGCAAATTCGAAGTTATTACTCTTTTGTAGATGGGGTGCGCTATATTCTATATAACTTTCTTCGATTTTGTGGAGAGGAAACCTAACATAACAAAACACTCAAGTGTATCAGGAATTTTTCAGTCGGCAACATTTTACAATTTATACTTAACAGCCAACAAATTTTGTAGTTTAATAATAAAAAAAATCAAAGAGAATGGTAACAAACATATACAATATATTTTCCTTTAATTGTCAGTTATGATACAATTTTAGTACAATAAAATTTTACGACGCACAGTAAACACATAATATTTCCGTCAATGTGTTTGTTAGATCTTATCTCACATCAAATTTAAATGACATCTGACTCCAGTATGACTTTGTTTTGTCACCAATATATCCTGAATGCTCCATTTACTTATACATACACAGACTTTTTAACATGTCATAAAATGGCAAGTAAATATCTGTATAAGGATATGTGAATTCCACATTTATGAAATTGTAACATTTTTTGACAAATAAATATATAACTCTTAAATATTCTGGTATTAATGATAATGATTATTTAATCTGATTTTAGTAACAGAGAAGGAGAGGGGTATTTGTTTGGCAATTTTTTTTTCGAAAATACTTAAGGATGAGAGAATTAATCGCCGAGAGGGGAAAAATAAATAAATTTGGTAGGAGCACAGGACATACATTTCTAGACACATTCCAAAAGACACCATCTAGCAGACTATGGCTGTAAATATTAAGGATTAAATATTAATTTATACTGGACGCTAAAAGAAACACCTCTGTTCTATATTCTCCCAAACACATTCAGCATGAACTATGTAAATTATTGTTACACACTCCAAACATGCATATATTTGCAAGTTCCAAACCTACTTGTATTTATATGAGAACATTGTCATATTTAATGGCAAACATATATGCTGTTACGTAGAAACATATTACTTTACTTGTCCCGGGAGACCCCAATATAGATGAGGTTGGTGTTAACATATGCACAGGGCAATGGCGTCGACTGTGACCCTTCCATCCAAACCGGAGTCAGATCTACAATTTTACGCCGTAGCGGCGTTGTTAGGAAAGCTGGGAAAAATTTTATTTATTTTTGAACATAATCTCCTTGTAGCTTGATACACTTTCTCCAGCGATATTCAATAGCTTCGATACTCTGTTTATAACTACTAAGAACTGTTCAAATCTTTAAAATCCTTTCAAATGGAAATATTGAATACCATACCGGTTTCCAATATTTTCCATGTTCACAAATCCACAGATATCGTTTACTTTTAATGGCTGAAATCAAAATATTAAACAACATGGCTCATTTATTCTTAAAATATATCTTTTATAAGGTTGCCACTTTTCACCAAAATATTTTTGTAAGGCAGGTCCTTATCGCACGTTGAGGGATGGAAGTTAAATGAAAAAAAATTAAACAAAATTTTTTAATACTTTTCTGCTACAACCCAGTATTATCAACTATATTGGGTACTCTTGCTTTGGTTTGTGTCTAAGCTAACATATGTTGGGAAATTTCATGTATATATTAGGAAGTTTTCTATGTGGAGCCTGTAACCAATATTTAGTGAATACTGTTGTTTTTAAAGAAATTTAGACAATCCAAAGTGAAAGATGTTTAAAAACAGAAAATTTTCTTAAATTATTGAATTTTCTTAAAAACAGTTAATTTTCTAACTTATTTATATTCTTTCTTAAAAAAAATACCTTATCTTAAAGAAGTACTTTTGCCAAAAAAAGTAAATTTTCTTACAAAAAGTAAATTTTCTTAACAAAAAGTAATTTTTTTTAACATAAGTACATTTTCTTAAAAAATTACATTTTCTTACAACAAATTCTCATTTCTTAAAAAACTATCTTCTCTTTAAACCGAACCTTTTTTAAAATAAAATAACATTTATTCAGATAAGTACCTACACTTACAAATGTACGTATTCGTCAAAAACGGACCAATAGTAAAATAAAATCAAATTTCTGAAAAAAAACCTTTTCAATACATTCTCTTGTAAATAAAATAATACCTTTTCTTTTCTTTGCTTGGAATATGTACTCTTTCTGAATATAAGTACATTTTCTTCAAAAAATAATCTTTTCCTAAAAAGAGTAGCACTTTTTTAAAAAGTTCCTGTTCTTAGAAAAAGTATTTCTTTGTAAAAAAATCATACTCTTTTGGATTTTTCTTACAAAAATCACTTCTTTTTAAAAATAGTACCTTTTCTTAGAAAAGCATTACCTTTTCATAAAGGAAAAATGAACTTTTCGGGAAAATGTAAAACATATTCTTACAAAACGGACCCAAAAATTTACTTTTTAAAAAAAGGCATTCTATAAAAAATACAAGTTTTTCTTGAAAATTAAAAAAACAAAAATTATCTTTTCTTAAAGATCCATTTAAATTATCGTATTTTTCAACGGTCGCCTTAGACATGTTGGAACTAACTGGTACATAAGGTATAGCGAAAAGAATTTCGTTCCAACCAATTCAGGTAATTTTTTTCTTAAATGAACATATTCTTATAGCCGGTTTTGGTGACAAAAGTTCTTGGGCCGATAGACATTTTCATTTCTATTACGATGCTTTTGCGTTCAGTGTAACTGCATACACAACGCACGGAGAACAAAAATGATGTCAACGCAATTATTTGAAATTGACAAACTTGTTACCACCTAGAAAGCCTTTGACAGGAGGTCAGGTGTAACGAAATAATATGTTCAAACTCGATGAGACTCGGTGATTATATCACGCTGATATTTATAACCGCAAAATGACACACACTTTTTTGACTCACTGTTGTAGTAGCGCGAGTCGTATGGTAGACACATTTACTTTGATGGCTCCAATAAAGGCCGGGTTTTGTAGATTAAACCAAATTCTGGCTGGCTGATATTATTATATTTCATTTGTTTTTTTTGTTGTTGTCCTGTTCAAAAGCGTATGGCAATAAGATTTTATGATTAACGTTTCTCTCGCAAACTCCAGCAGCGGAACGCTTATTACAACAGCGAAAGGAACCGCATGAAACGTTGTAAATAATGTTTCAATTTGTATTTAGTGAGTGTTTGTGTATTGTGTGTGTGTGCGTTTGTGTGTGTATGTGAATGGGGGTGTATGTGCGTATAGCTGTCACATATTCCCATATATGTACATAGAAACTCCCAACACATACTTCTAATTATTGTGTAGTTTTTGTTTCTCTCTTTTGAACTGACGAGTATTACACGATAAGTCAAAAGTTAACGCTTATCATAATTAAATTTTGTGCTAAATATAAATGCGTGTTAACGAGGGGTGGTATGAGAGGAAATATAAATAAAATGAAGGAAAAATCGTCGTATATGAAACAATCCCTGTTGATATTTATTACATTTCATAAAAGGATTGTACTTTATTTAATAGCAGACTTTACAACGAATAAGTTTTAATTGATATAGTTATAAGACGGTTATGCGAACTTGAATGCAGGTGTAAAAAATTACATGAGGTGTCATGAGACACCCGGTTGGAACGAAGTTTCTTTCGCTATATATTATGTACTAGTTAGTTCCAACACGCCTACGGCGCCCTTTAAAAAATAGGATAATTTAAATGGATCTATAAGCATCGATAATTTAAATGGATCTTATGGAATGAATCGTTTTTTATACATGTATTTTATGTATTAAATAATTTTTGACGTGACAACGTCTTAAATTAGGTTGCGGCTGGGAGTCACTTATGAAAAAGTGTAACGCCCGGTAACGTTACGATGAGTCACCGAACACAAGTAAACGCAATGTGTTTACTTGTGTGCCAGAAACGATTTGCTTTGCTGGCTTCTAGTGGCTGTTGGTCGGTGGTGTGAGTGTTTTTGTTTTTTGGCACATCATATATATGACGACTGAGCAAGTATGTATGTGCGTATATATGTGCGTGGGTATGAATATTGATTTAGATCAGTCTGCATTGGATAAGGTATTATTTTTTGTTTTTTTTTGTTTTTTGTTT